>CM076575.1:1870458217-1871058217 GCA_034641835.2 Pinus albicaulis | reverse complement strand
ACTACTCAGCTCCATAGAAAGAGAATTAAGGAGTCCTAGCCAATCCCCATATAGTACCACTACTATATATCATCATCAAAGGAAGAGTAGAAAGAATCCCATGAAAGAGGAAGCCCATGAAGCCCATGATACCTATTTTCAACTTGAAGGGAAAACATGATATATGGTGGGGGGCATCTCAAGAACATGGAAGACATCAGAGAGAATGATTCGACCTAGAGGAAGTTTGAAAAGTACTTATGAGAAAACTACCTATCTCAGAAATATTATGATAACATAGTGAAGGAGTTTTATGAGCATGAATTGGGTCAGATGACACCTAAACAATATACTAGAAATTTCTTGGAGATACTAAGGTATGTAACTTAAATCAACAATGATAAGACCAATATCCAAAGGTATTTAGAGGATTACAACATGCATACCGATATATAATAGAATTCGATGATTCTCGAGGGGGTCATCCGAAAGACTAAGCACTGTTATGAACAGTCTAAGCGTAAGAAAAAAATTCAGACTCACTAGAGGAAGAAATGAAAAGGAAGAAAGTGTGGAAGGTTTAATAACTTCACCAAAGGTGAGCATCAACAAAACTATAGTGTTAGTATAAATGAGCCCCATAAATCAAGGAATGAAAATATGAAAGAAGGCTATCAGTTCTGGGAGTATAGAGAAAATAAGTTATAACCTAAAAATAAATTTCCCAAAGTTGGATAACTTGGGTATAATGTTGCACATCATACATGGGGCATTGATTGTGAATGATGTTTCCCAGAACATCCCTATAACATACACAACATTGGATAATTTATAGGAAAACCAACAAGAAGTGATCATTTAAATGGAAGGTATGATAAAAAAAAGCTATCCAGTCTTAGTTTTAATTGATCTTATATCTAATTTCAATTATATTCAGTCCTAATATTGTGGAAAAATGTGAATTTACAAAACAAATCCATTAGGAATCATGGATTATTCAAGTTTCCATGGGAAAAAGATAATAATAATAGACACGGTTAAATCATACCCTATGCAACTCAAGAGCGTCACTACAAAAATTAAACTAACCTTGTTGTCCTTCGGAAAATATTATGTCCTAATAGGTATGCATTGGATGGCAACCCACAAGATGAAGGTGGACGGTTATGACAAGGTGTCGTAATGTCTCAATGATGAGGGTGACCAAATTTCACTACAATGTATGAAAAGTCCAATAACATTTAGAAAATAATCTACAATGCAAGAGAGGTGTTGTAGTAGAAAGGGTTGTTTCCTTTATGACATTCAAATCACATAGGAAAAAGGAACTAGCATAGACCCCTTTGCAAATAATCTTAATGTAATTCAATATAGTGATGTATTTCTACAATAGTTTCTAGGAATTATTCCCAACCCACACATTGACTTCACAATTGAATTGATCCTAGGAATAACACTAGCAACAAAATCCCCATATCATATGAGCATGTTTGATATTGTTGAAATAAAATTACAACTGAAAGAATTGATGGAAAAAAGGTATATTCCACCCAGTGTGTCACTATGGGGAACCCCTACACTATTTATTAAGAAAAATGATGCAAAAATTCGTCTATGTATTGACTACATGAAATTAAATAAGGTCGTTGTGAAGAATAAGTACCCACTTCCTAGGATTGATGATCTATTTGATAAACTAAGAGCGATTGTATTATTTTATAACATCAATTTATGGGCAGGTTTCCACCGGGTCAGAATCAAGGAGGATGAAATTCTTAAGACTGCATTCAAAACAAGGTATGGCCACTATGAAATCAAAGTAGTTCCATTCAAACTCACAAACGCTCCAAAAACGTTTATGTGCCTTATGAACAATGTGCCCAGGCCATTCTTGGATAAATTTTTGCAAGTATTTGTGGATGAAATCCTAGTGCATTCGAAGAATGAAAAGGAGCATGGGGACCACCGATTTTTTTTTTCAATTGCTAAGAGAAAATAAATTATATGCCAAGATCAACAAGTGTGAGTTTTTCATAACCTAGGTTCACTACTTGGGTCATGTAATCTCAAAGGAGGGAGTGGATATGTATCCAAAGAATATCAAAGCAATAGTGGATTGAATTACACCTTGAAATGTGACAAAGGTCATATCATTTATGGGATTGGTTGGCTAGTATTGAATATTCATTCAAAATTTCTCAAAAACTGGGCATCCGCTCACTGTGTTGTAAAGAAAAGGAGTAAAATTTCAGTGGATATCTGATTGTGCAACTAGTTTTGAACAACTAAAGAATTTACTCACATATGCACCCATATTAAGAATAGATGACCCAAAAAAGGATTTTATTGTTTTCACTAATGCTTGTAAGGAAGAAATTGGTGGAGTCCTGATGCAGGAATGTGATATTTCTTCTATGAATCGAGGAATCTGAATGAACATGAAAGGAACTATGTCACCCTGAATGATGAGGTAGTTAATATAAGGTCTCCTGGCAGGTAGGCCAGCTTTTTTGGAAGCAAGTGGTAATGTAATGGCGGCGAAGGTGGTCGCTTGCAGAGAAGTGGGTGCTCCTCTCGAGGGAGGCTCCATGCGATGAACAAGGATAAGTCAAGCGGGTTGAACTCTAGGGATCTTATCCTGTCTATTTTGTTTCTTTCATGCACGGTGAGAAGGGTGGTGGATTCGAGGGAGACGGAGGCTGGAAGCATCTGTCTCGGCCTTTGCAACAAAAGAAATCACCCCATCGCACAGGGGCATGTTGAATTTTGTAACCCCTAACCCCCTGTACATGGATCAAATTAAGGTCTACCTATTGAATGTTTTCAATTGGGGGACTGTGATACAAAGCATAGTTTTGATGCATGGCTGATTGCCTAGGGAAACCACTGGGACTATTGTGGGCATGTGCCAGTTAATTTCTATTCTATTCAGGATTATGCTTTGTAATATGGAGGATAGGGACATGGGTAGGGGAGTAGAGGGTCGAGCTGACCATGGAAAGCCCAGGTCAGCCACCCAAAATCTGGGATGGAGCTATGGAATCATGAATTTGAATGGATGTCTGGCCTCTAAAGGGTATCAGTTCGATTGTTGAGAGTATGGTAACTATAAGGGAAGAGGAAATTCCTTCACAAGAGGATACCTCGATAGACCTTGGCATGTTGCAGTGGGTGAGGGGGTCAGGTTACAGTTGGGAGATTATATAAAGAATGGGGTATGCCAAGAATACCTTAAGAGACCTCGGCATGTTGCTGTGGGTGAAGGAGTCGGGTCACAGTTGGAAGTTTATATGGAGAGTCATGTGTGTCAATTTTATATTCATTACACTGATTTGTTATTGTCGTGGCCTATGAAAACATGTTTTGTCTCTATGCTAGTCTTAGGAAGGCAGAACAAGACCTCTGGTGGAAAGGAACGAGTCCTCATAGAAAATGTGTCCCCCATTCCTGTCAACCAGTGTCTAATGGCTCGAGCGAAGGCAGTAAAGGAGGAAGCGGGAGGGGTGAACATGAGACAGTCATGGAAACATGGTTCATAGAAGGAAAAAGGGGAAACATCCATCGAGGCTCCTAGGCAATCGGGGAAGAAACCTTAGGCCAAAAATATCACAGATACAAATCCTATAGGAAATCTCGATCCAAGTGAGGAATGTCTTTGCTACATGGGCGGAAGCCCTCACCTGCAAAGCCGAGGTGGAGGAGATAATCCTAGAATGGGAAATGATAGTGCCTGTTAGCCACCTATGAAATTTTTTATACCAAAAGGTGGCTAAATCATTTTTTGGAGCTTTCAAGGAGAAAATTTTATTGCAAAAAAGTGTTATCTCTTGAAGACTCTTGAAGGCCTCATGCCTCTGTCCAAAATCTTCCCTACTGTGCCCATTTTACACTCTGGAATTCTGCTAATTTCATAAGAAGAAACTGCTGCAAAATCACCTTTTTCCCTTTCCTCACTTGAAAAGCTAACCTCCATTTTGCTCCCCTTTTCCTCCATAAAAATCCTCTGTTTTTCATGATTCCCCTTCTTCCATTCATCACCGTTGGTTGATGCCATCCAACGGCCATGCTACTCCCCACACCCTCTGAAGTAGTAAAACCAAATAATGCAGGATTTTGTTATGTAGTTTTGTATTGTGCAGGTGTTTGAATGAAATTCCATTTTATGAGTTAGATTCTATACTTCATGATCGGCTATTGATCACTAGAAGGATCAATAGCGCTCCAATATGGTGCTATAATGTTGTTGCCCATAGAAGCTGCAAACCTTGTCCAAAGGAAGAAACCCGCTTATAAAAGAAATAAATCGGGTTTATAGTTAATGGAGCCATAGATCCGAGGTTTGAACCTGGAGTTTGATGGATCGAAGTGAATAGGAAGCAGGGTGTTAACCTCGGTTTAACCTATGGTCAATCACTGTACAAAACTGGAGCAGTTTTTATCACACCACCTTTGTGGGGTAAGCTATATTTCCAATTCAAGCACGACACATGCTAGGAGCTGACACGTGGCCTTAAGCGGTTTGGAGATACCGCCCTACCCGCGCGTTAAATATTGACTGTGGGCTCAGCGCGATATTGATGAAAGACGTCCGATCTGAGGATGGCTCATCGAGCGGTGATCGCACTCAAAGGAGTTCAGGGGATAAACTAAGATATGGTGTGACCCATGGCCCACAATCAATCGCCCCGGTGGTCCCCATGGCCATGACAACAATCAGCAGTTCCACAGAACTGGTGGTCCCATACGCTTGGTCAGCATACACATCAGCACACATGCGGTAGCAACTGATTGGAGCAGGTCTTGTTTGGTTGCTCGCATGGTCATGAAATTCAAACTCGATAAGCTTTATATGTCAGATTTCATAAAAATTTCAGGTCACACTTGGGTTGACGTCAGCAGGCCCCAAAATGGACTCGGGGAGCTTTATATGGCAGATTTCATAAAAATTTCGGGTCACAAACACCCTGACGTTAGCAAGCTCCTTTTTTGACCCAAAATGATTATGCAGCTTGATTTTATCGAGAGTTTTGAAGTCCGGATATATTATTTGATAAAAGGTGATTAAAATGGTTTTTCCATTGTACTGAAGAAAAAGCCGAAGCCTAGGAGTGCTGATTCTCAGGCCTTCGATTCTTTAAAAGGAAGCCATCCATGGGTTAAATTTCCACGTCTCGTTAATGCTTCAAAGGCATTGATGCCTCACAATCCCTGCGCAGCACTATACACCAACACAACACAGTAAATGAATCACAATCAAAGAGTATCAGTGTCGAAGACAAAACACACCAGAATGGAAGATTGAAGACAAATTTATGAGGATTACGGCTAAGACTGATTATCAAAAGCCTAATCCTCCAAATTAAAACACAGTTAAAAGAAAAATCATAAGTTTTTTATCAGACATGAAAGCCTCTACCGCCAGATCTGAGCCAAATTGATTCCTCCCAGCTACCACAATGCCACCTGTGCCTCAAAGCATTCAAACACAGGCTGAAGTTATTGATCAAAAGATACATTTGCCTCAGCGCAACCAGAGAGTTAATTCTGCAAATAAACTTAATGAAAAAATATCAGCAAAGTTACTTTAACATAACACCGAGCCTCAAAAGTCAATAAGAGCTCCCACCAAGCTTAATCTTAAATGAAAAACATTAATACAATCAGAAACATCTGTAAACTTCTTCATCGAGCCCCTCAAAGGCTGAGAAGCCATTAAGACTGTATTAATTATCTTGGGAGATCTTTTATCGGATCTCACTTCCTCATTCTTCTATAAAATCTTCTGTAGAAGATGGGAAAAACGTTGGTTGCAGAACTTTGAAAGCTACTCGAGCTGAAACTTCTGATTGTAAATAGTGTTCACTAGCTCTTGAAGCTCTACTTGTGATAGATAAGTTAGTCTGGGAAGTGTAGATGATTGCTAAGCTAAAGCATTGGACTTAAAGCTGTAACTGGTTTGAAGCATCAACACAAGCTGATTTATGGGATCCTGGTCTACATCGATGGTGATGTTATTTCTTATTGTAGATTGTTATTTTATTTCTATTTTCACTGTGTTCATCTTCTCTTATAAATAACAGCATGCATAGAGTTAGGACCTAATGTATATTAATACCCTTCTCTTACTGAAAATATTTATCTACATGTTTTCTTCCAAATCTGTGTTATTTAGGAATGATTTAATTCAGTTTAAGCATAGGAATGTTGGTGTTCCCTCGTCCTACTATCTTAGCTAAATATTGTTATTGGATGTTATTTTCATTTCATGTTAAGTAAAGATGAACTAAGGAAGATATGGTGAGCCCTGGTCCTAGTTTTATCCCAAAAGACTGACTGAAAGTTTCCCTTGGAATGTGTCAAAAGTTGGCTAGTTTCAAAGTACTTACCAGATCTTAGGCCATTCTGTGTTATCTTTGTGTTTGTCTTGAAATTAACCAAGTAAAGTAGAGCTAGGAGAGGATTTGTGGTGAGCCCGGATCGCTAGTTTCTACTTCAACAGTTGCCTTCAAGTTTCCCTCTGTTTTTATATGTTTTCTATGGAAAGTATATCAAAGGCTGGCTACTTTCGAAGTACTTACCAAATCTTGGATTGCTTTTATGTTTCTCTTAAGTGTTTGTCAAAGGCTGGCTAGTTTCAAAGTACTTACCAGATCCTGGGCTACTCTTTGTTCTTTATTTGTTTAATTCCCCTTCTTTTTGTATCATTTCATTCCATAAATCAAACTTCAAAGAGATCCTTAGACATAGATGACTTGCCCCATGGACCACTCTTGAACCTGATTGTTTCAATTAAACCCTATTATGACTCCATAGCCCAATGGACTAAAACCTATAATTATCTATCTTTTTGGCCAAATCTTACTCTGATTTCTTGCAACTTCTCACCTTCAAAACTCTTTGCACTTAGAACTTTCTCCCCAAATAATAATCATGCTCAACCATCCAAAAACAAACAAAACCCTTGGCCTTCATAACTAGCCTAATATCATTACCCAAAACTTCAAAGACAAATCCATCTTTGCACTTATTGGAGAGACCCCTCTCTGGATTCAGGAGGGCTAGATCCTAGAATCCCAAAGTGGTTGAAATAATGTTCTCCCTGCAATTGGACTTTTGCCAATCTTGCTAATTACAGGGTGCCAACATTTCTGGCAACTCCGCTGGGGAACTGAGTTGAATTTTCATCTTAGGTTCCCTTAAAAACTTCATTAAACCTTGTGAGTAAAAGCAACCTTTTCAAGCACTACCAAGTAATGGTAATCATGATAAAACTTGTTTGAACCAGTGACAAGCTAGGTAAAACCTAGGATTCTCATAAGAGTTGTCTAACCTTGAAAAATCAGCCAACTTAGCCATAAGAGTAGACTGTCTTTGTCTCATAATCGTAGCTAAGTTTTGAAACAGAGTTACGACATTCTTAGAAACCACACAACTAAAAAATAACTCAGAAAACCCAAAAATATTTCGTATTGGTATCCAATAAACATGGTGGTGGACCATAAAACCTTTTACCTCCTTACGAGCTAAAAAATTCCACTTTGCGACTCCACAATCCCCAATAGACCTTGAGACTTCACTGGGAAGAACCCTTATCATTGTAATATCATTCAAACTCAGTTAGAGGATTGTAGGATTAAATTTTGTGTAAACAGATTAGTTGACCTTTTAAAGACTGTCATACTTGGTTGAACTTTTCTTGTTTATTTGGGTCTGAAAAAACACAGCATAGTGGGTCCTAGAAAGATTCACACTAGAGCCTATCCTAACCCTGATCCACCTGAGATAGTTGATAAACCAGAAAGTATCCTTAGGAAGTCTCCTAGGATTAAATTATTGACTATTTTCAGATCACCCTTGAGAGCTAATTCAGTTCCTAAAAATCTTTTATCTCTACAACAATCACAAGTTGACTTAGTAAATCCCTTTAGAACTATGTCTCTTGATGATTTAGATCAGTTAGGTTCTAAGTCTTCACTTTCATCTCCTGAAACAAGTGAACATCATGGTAGCAGAGAAACAACACCTCCTGATTTACATTTCCTTCACAACTTAGGTGTCTCCCATCCAAGATCGGCTCAGCAATCTACTCTTGGTCCATCCGCTTCTGCTCACCCTACATCTACTGTTCAAACCACTCCATTCCAGCCCACTTTCCCTCTTGTTAATCCACCTCTTGTAAATCCACCTCCACCACATATCATGGCAGCATGGTATGATCCTTTAGTCCTTCCTGTACCATTAGTCAATCTTCCATAGGACTATCAGTCCAAAATTCCATTGTGTGATGCTAGTAATGCTACTACTGCATCACAACATGTAGATAATATGAATGAATACTTTGACACAAATGAAATTGATGATGATTCTATAAAGCTTAGATTGTTTGCTCAGAGTCTGGGGGGAGAAGTAAGAAAATGGTTTAAAGGCTTAACCCCCCATAGTATCAATGATCTCCAAGCCTTCCATTAGACATTCTTAAACAAATGGGAAGTAAAGAAGAATCCTCTCCAAGTCCTTTCTGATTACAAGAACCTCCATAGAAACACGGGGGAAAGTGTACAAGCTTATTGTACCAGATTTAACAATGTATATAATGCACTTTCCCCAGATCTAAAACCTCCACAAGGCTCAGCTTTAAACAATTTTCCTGAAGGGTTCGACCCTAAGATGGCCTATCAGCTGAGAGAGAGAGATCCTGCAACTCTTGAAGAGATGCAAAAGGGTGCTCTTGCTATGGAAATCAACTTGATGGAGAAGAGAGCAAGCATGAAAAATGAGAAGAGAGTGTCCTTTAGAGAAGAAAATACACCCTCTACTTCCAACTCAAAGATGGAGAGAATGATGGAGGAGATGATGAAGAAAATGAGCATCCTTGAGAAAGCACAATCCTGTCAAAACCAAACTGCTCCTCAAAACAGAAACCAGAACCAAAATCATAATTTTAGAAGAAACCAACCTCCAAACAAACCTAGGGAAGATGATCAACAGATCACTCCTCCCTTTCATCAAAACTATGTAAGTGAGGTTGAGGAAGCAGATGAAATAATAGAGGAAGATGATATCTACATGCTGGGGGTAGATAATGATGACTTTGAGATTCATTATGATAGAAAACAAGGTCTTTATACACCTTATGATGACAAGAGAGATGATGATGAAAGTTATTATCAAGACATGGAAAATGTTATCATAGAGCCTCAAAAGGAGTATGACCTTAGAAGCAAGAAAAATATAGAAACCCCCAACAACAAAAACTATGACAAATCTTCACAAAACCGCACTGCAACCAAGCCTAAAGTTGTCAAACAAAAGGACAAAACAGTGGCTGTTAATTCTGATAAAGGTAAAGAGAAATGTACTCAAAACAGTGAAAAATAGAGTGCAGACCTTAGCAGTACTAACACTTCAGCTAGTACTCCTGTTAAAATTTTTTTGTCAAATGTAAATAGGACAAATTAGCAAGCTGATGTTGTTGATAGAGTGACAGCGAATAAGGTTGAGACAAGTACTTCAAAGAATCAATTTCCTTTCAGCCTGGAGCAGGAAATTTCCAAAATTAAAATATCTGTTCCCCTTACTGAGTTAGCTACCCAAATTGTATATAGAACCCAAATTTTGAAGGCTTTAAATATAGAAGAGAATAATGACACAGCCAATCTTAATGATGACCAACTAGAGCTGATTTTTGGTCCTAATATTGAAGGTAGATATCAAGAGGGACTTGTTCCTCCCTTTTATGTAAGTTTAAACGTTCATGACAAAAATTTTCACAATGCTATGCATGATTCCGAGGCTTCTCATAATTTAATGCCTAAAGCTGTAATGGAGAGCCTTGGTCTAGAAATCACCAGACCTTATAAAGAGCTTTACTCCTTGGACTCGAGCAGAGTAAAATGTTTGGGATTGATCAAAGACCTCTGCGTTAACTTAGCCCAGATTCCAGCCAAATGCTTAGTAATGGATATTGTTGTGGCTGATGTGCCCCCAAAGTATGGAATGCTATTATCAAGATGTTGGGGGGCTAAGTTACAAGGGACTATGCAAATGGACATGACCTATGTGAGAATCCATGTTTTCAATCAGACTAGAAGACTTTACAGGGAGTCCCATATGCAATACACGCTTACAAGTCAAGACCGACCACAGAACTCTCCCCTTTATTTTGTAAACACAGGCCTGGATTCATTTATCCTTTTCAATGATGAAACTTTCAGTGAAAAAGTGACCTTGTCTAATTTGATGACAGATAGAGAGGAGGAAGAAGATAACGTAGGAGTGTCAGAATAGTTTTCTGAACCTGTAAACTCTAGCAAACAAAACACAGGTCTTGAGCTACAAATCATGTGTCCTTTACTTTTAAACATTGAGATTCAAGAAAGCAGTCCTCAACCCAATAAAAAATCTGAGTTAAAACAAGTTCGATAGTGTGCTGACCTTCAAGAACAAATAGATAGCACACTTATTGAAGAGCATAGTAACCCAAATGATAAACTCGAGACTAGTCCTCTATGGAGTATTCACTTCGATGGGTCTTGCACTAAGACCAACGCTGGTGCAGGTGTCTGGATCTGCAACATTGAAAACAACCACAAAGAAAGCATTTCCTACAGATTAAACTTTCATTGTTCGAATAACATATCAGAATATGAATCCCTTCTCTTAGGCTTACGATTGTTGAAAAAATTAAGATCCAAGAGAATCAATGTGTATGGGGATTTAGAGTTAGTCATTAGGCAATTCAATGGGGAGTATAACGCAAATCATCCCAGACTTAGGGCCTACCAAAACGATGTCATGGACCTTTTAAAAACTTTTGAGGAGTACCAAATTATTTTTGTCCCAAGAAAAAGAAATATTGCGGCCCACAATTTAGCCTTTGCAGCTAGAACATGCCTAACGCCATATGAAACCAAATACTGCACAACTCAAATGAAATTCAGACCAGCCATTCATGATAATGAAAAGTATTGGAAAGTGTTTGACGGAAACAAACAAATAGAAGATTTCATGCAGTTCAGAAATGAATTCGAACTACACAGTTCAGACTCGGATTATGAAATAGACTGCAGTGAAGAAAATTTTCTTGGTGAAGAAGAACCGTCTCCTGAACTTACCAATATAAATCTACTATCTAGCAAACTTGAAAAAAAAACAGAATTGAATGCAGAGTTAGAAACAGAGGAGCTAGAAACTCTACACTCTAAAGATCAGAGTTTGCCTAAGGGTTTGGCCCCTTTAGAAGAGTTGTTCGATTTTAACGATGTGGCCAAGAAGCTAAAACTAGAATCTGTAGAGACTAAAGTGGAAGAGTGAAATATAGGCAGTGAACTTAAACCGAAAATTATTAAACTATCTAAAAATTTACCAGCTCAAATTAAACTCAAATACATAGAGCTGTTTAAAGAATTTTCTGATGTTTTTACATGGAGTTACGAAAATCTGAAATCCTATGACACTGAAATAATACAACACAAAATTCCTCTCAAGAAAAACCAAAAACCATTCAAACAAAAACTGCACAGAATAAACCTTGTTCAGCTGCCTCTGGTTGAGAAGGAAATCAGGAAAATGTATGAAGCTGGTATTATTGTCCCTATTAGATATTCTGAGTGGGTGTCTAATCTGGTGTCAATTAGGAATAAAACTAGAGAGATCAGGCTTTGTATAGACTTTAGAGACTTAAACAAAGCTTCATTAAAAGACAACTACCCTTTACCTAAGATGGATCATATTTTACAAAAGGTGGTAGGGTCGTTAGGAAGAATTTCTTTGCTTGATGGCTACTTAGGGTACAATCAGATCTTAGTTCACCCTGCTGATCAATTAAAGACAACCTTTACTACACCATGTGGCACTTTCATGTATGTGAAAATTCCCTTTGGTCTAATGAATGCTGGAGAAACTTTTCAGAGAGCCATGGACATAGCATTCTTAGAAGAGTTAGGCTATTTCATCATTATATACCTTGATGATGTTATTGTATTTTCAAAGACAGATGAAGAGAACTTAGCACATTTAAGAATAGTCTTTGGGAGATGCAGAAAGTTTGGGATATCTTTGATCCCTAAGAAAACACTATTTGGGCTCCAAGAAGGTAAAATTATTGGGCACATTATTTCAAAATAAGGTATTAAGATAGATCCCAAAAGGATTGAGGCCATATTGAAAATCACTCATCCTCGAAATATCAAGGAGTTGCAATATTTCATTGGAAAGATTAAATTTTTGAGAAGGTTCATCCCCAACTTGGTTGAGCTTCTTAGAAATATCACAAACATGTTGAAGAATGAGCAAGGGGTAAAATGGACCTTGGAAGCAAAGAAGTCCTTTGAGCTGGTGAAGCAAGAATTAACCAAAACACCAGTTCTAATAAGTCTTGATTTTTCAAAAGATTTTTATATTTTTTCGTTTGCATCAGAACATACCATAGCTGCTATCCTTTTACAGAAAAATCCACAAGGACAAGAGCAGCATATTGCATTATTTATCAAGGCATTAAGGGATGCCCCTATGAAGTATAACTTTATGGAGAAGCAAGCTTTTTCTTTGGTTAAAGCTTTGAAAGACTTTAGAGTATACATCCTTCACTCACATGTCATTGCCTTTGTCCCAAACTCAATTGTTAAAGACATTCTAACACAGGACCCAGATGGTAAGAGAGGTAAGTGGATTGTTGTTATTCTTGAATATGATTTAGAGATAAAGCCCACTAGACTCATAAAAGGCCAAGGTCTAGCTAGATTAATGGCTGAATCCAATTTCGAGGTTCTCGATATTAATATGATTAATGCTTTGGACGAACAAGAGGAAATCTCAACTCCCAAATTTGAAGACCATTTTATGAATTCCTCTTGGTATGCTAATATTATTTATGTATTTCTTAATTTAAATACACCTCCTGGTTTGACAAAAACAAAGGAAAGGTTCCTAAAGTTAAAAGCTGTAAACTATTGCATTATAGATAAATGTCTTTATTGGAAAAATGCAAGTGGTGTATTGCTTAAATGTTTGCTTGAGTATGATGCAGAGAAGGTTAAGCACGAGTTCCATGAAGGAGAGTGTGGAGGTCATTTTACTGGAAGACAACAACCAACAAAATTTTGAGGGCTGGTTTCTATTGGCCTACTCTTTTTCCTGATATACACAAGATGATCATTGTCTGTCATAAATGTCAACTTTTTGAAGGCAAGAGAAAACTGCTACCCCTACCTTTGCATCCAATCACTGTTGAAGCTCCTTTTCAACAGTGGGGACTTGACTTCATAGGATAAATCCATCCACCATGTTCTTCTCAGCATAGATGGATTCTCACCACCACAGACTATTTCACTAAGTGGATAGAAGCCATACCTTGCAGGCAGGCCAATTATTCTGTTATTATAAAATTCATGGAGAATAACATTCTCTCCAGATTTGGCTGTCCTACCAAGATCATCACTGATAATGCAGCAACATTTGGATCAAAGAAGATGGTTGAATTCTGCCATAGATATCAGATAACATTGGGGCATTCCATAGCATATTACCCTCAAGGTAATGGACTTGCAGAATCCTCAAACAAGAGTTTAGTGAACATAATCAAGAAACTGTTGGAGGACAACAAAAAGTATTGGCACACAAAGCTATTTCATGCACTTTGGGCTGACAGATTGAATTTAAAGAAATCTATTGGTATGTCACCTTTCTAGCTTGTGTATGGTACTGATGTAATTTTTCCAACCAGCCTTGGTATACCAGTAATGAAGTTGATTCAAGAGTTGCAAACTGAAGATAATGACATGATCAGAAGAATAAATCATACCATTCATCTTCAGCAAACCAGAGAGGAGATTTATAACAAAGCATTGCATAAGCAGGACATCATTAAAAAGATTTTTGACAGAAGAACAAAGGCCAGCAATTTCAATATTGGGGACAAATTTTTGAAGTGGGACTCAAGGAGGGAAGACAAGGGCAAGCATGGAAAATTTGACAACTTATGGCTTGGCCCTTACTCTATCCATTCAGCTACTAGTAATAATGCCTATTTCTTGCAAGAGGGATGGAGCAAAATTGTTTAGGGGTCCTGTCAATGGCAGGATTCTTAAGCATTATTTCTCTTGATCCATGTTATGTTCTGAAAGCCTTTTTATCTTTTTCTCATTATAAATACTCCACCCATCATTGCATTCAAATTTATAAAAATACAAAATAAAAAAACAAAGAAAGAAAGAAAAGAGGGCAGATTGTAAAAACAAGAAAGGTACAGCCCCATACCAAAAAGAGAAACAAATTTGAAAGTGTGCAAGCAAATGCCACTCCCAAAAGAACACACTTTCTAGTTAGTCAAACAAATTCCCAATCTTTTGACTAATTAGTTTTAAATTTACTGTTGATAGGATTAGTGAATTCGATTTTCCAAACTGTTTAATCTTGGCTTATCAGTAGGTAGATTAGGATAGAAATTAAAGGTTAAAACATGTTCAAAACTTGAACCTAAGTTTCGAAAAGAGAATGACTCAAATATGTTTCAAATTCTGAGTCAAGAAGGATGTAAATCTGGTTCCAATCAACTCAAAATCTGAACCAGTTGACAAAGGAAAGACAGCTCAAACAAAAGTCAAAACAGAGCTGTAAAAAGATGAATGAAATACTTTGAAATGTCAGATCCTAAGCCTTCCATTTTGTTTTAATTTTCCGCAAAATAAGATCTATGTGCAGCTTGTTTTTTATGCCATAGATTAGCAACAAGTTAGACTGTTCAATCCTGACATGTATGCTTTTAAATTTCTGGTGTAGGATTTAGTGAATAAAATCTATTGGATAGTTTAATCCCAACAGATAGTAGATTAGGTAGAGAAACATATGTATTCCACTGTTTAATCTGAGTCCATGGAGAAATAAGGAGTAGAAATAGATTAGATTTACTGCTTTCAAAAGAATAAAATGTTGTAAAAGAGATTTCCAATCCAAGTGCACTCTAAAAAAGAAAAAATGTTAGATATGTAGGATTGGGTAGGTAGAAATCAGGTTGATGAAAGATCCATTGTTTTTTTGGCTGATAATATGTTTTCAGAGCAAAATAAGATCATTCAAGGAAAGAAAGGCAACCCAATGGATGGGGCACTGATCAGCCTCCCAGAGAATGCAATTCAGAAATTCTTGATGCCTTTAAGAAGGCACCATCCCCAAGTGGATCCACTGTTAACCACCTATAAAATTTGTTATACCAAAAGGTGGCTAAATCATTTTTTGGAGCCTTCAAGGAACAAATTTTATTGCAAAAAAATGTTATCTCTTGAAGACTCTTGAAGGCCTCCTACCTCTGTCCAAAATATTCCTTACTGTGCACATGTTACACTCTGGAATTCTACTGATTTCATGAGAAGAAACTGCTACAAAATCACCTTTTTTTCCCTTTCCTCACTTGAAAAACTAACCTCCTTTTTGCTCCCCTTTTCCTCCATAAAACTCCTCTAACTGTTGGTTGATGCCATCCAACGACCATGCTCCTCCCCACACCCTCTGAAGCAGTAAAACCAAATAAAACATGATTTTTTAATATATTTTTGTATTGTGTAGGTGTTTGAATGAAATTCCGTTTTATGAGTTAGATTCTATACTTCATGATCGACTATCGATCACTGGAAGGATTGATAGCGCTCCAGTATGGTACTGTAATGTTGTTGCCCATAGGAGCTGCGAACCTTGTTCAAAGGAAGAAACCCACTTATAGAGGAAATAAATCGGGAATGAGTTAATGGAGCCACAGTTTCGAGGTTTGAACCTAGAGTTTAATGGATCGAAGTGAATAGGAAGCAGGGTGTTAACCCCGGTTTGACCTACGGTCACTTACTGTTCAAAAGCTGGAAGCAGTTTTGATTGCACTACTTTTGGTACGGAAAGGAAACCACTCAATAGCAAGTGATCCTCTGAAAAGCCGCCACGTCGACGGGACAATACCACCTCATCGCTCCCTCATCGCGCGTTAAATGTCGACTGTGGGATCAACACGATATTCACATATGATGTTCGATCTGAAATTGGCTCATCGAGTGGTGATCGCACTCAAAGGAGCACGGGGGATAAACTAAGGTATGGTGTGACCCATGGCCCATAATCAATCACCCCGGTGGTCCCCATGGCCACGACAGCAGTTAGCAGTTCCACAGAACTGGTGGTCCCCTACGCCTGGTCAGCATACACATCAGCACACACGCGAAAGCAACTGATTGGAGCGGGTCTTTTGTGGTTGCTCGTATGGTCATGAAATCCGAACCCGATAAGATTTATATGGAATATTTCATAAAAATTTTGGGTCACACTTGGGTTGATGTCAGCAGGCCCCAAAATAGACCCGAGGAGCTTTATATGGTGGATTTCATAAAAATTTCGGGTCACAAACACCCTGACATTAGCAAGCTCCTTTTGTGACCCAAAATGATTATGCAGCTTGGTTTTATCGAGGGTTTTGAAGTTCGGATATATTATTTGATAAAAGGTGATTAAAATGGTTTTTCCATTGTACTGAAGAAAAAGCCAAAGGCTGGGAGTGCCGATTCTCATGCCTTTGATTCTTTAAAAGGAAGTCATCCATGGGTTAAATTTCCACGTCTCGTCAATGCTTCAAAGGCATTGATGCCTCACGATCCTTGTGTAGCACTGCACACCAAAAAAACACAGTAAATGAATCACAATCAAAGAGTATCAGTGTCGAAGACAGAACGCACCAGAATGGAAGATTGAAGACAAATTTATGAGGATTACGACTGAGATTGATTATCAAAAGCCTAATCCTCCAAATTAAAACATAGTTAAAAGAAAAATCATAAGTGTTTTATCAGAAATGAAAGCCTCTACAGCCACATCTAAGGTTGATTCCTCCCAGCTACCACAATGCCACCTGTGCCTCAAAGCATTCAAACACAGGCCAAAGTTATTGATCAAAAGATACATTTTTCTTGGCACAGCCAGAGAGTTAATTCTGCAAATAAAATTAATGACAAAATATCAACAGAGTTAGTTTAACATAACACAGAGCCTCAAAAGTAAATAAGAGCTCCCACCGAGCTTAATCTTAAATGAAAAACATTAATACAATCAGAAACATCTGTAAACTTCTTCATCGAGCCCCTCAAAGGCCGAGAAGCCATTAAGACTGTATTAATTATCTTGGGAGATCTTTAATCAGATCTCACTTCCTTATTCTTCTATAAAAACTTCTGTAGAAGATGGGAAAAGGGTTGATTGCAAAATTTTAAAAGATACTTGAGTTGAAACTTCTAATTGTAAATAGTGTTCACTGGCTCTTGAAGCTCTGCTTGTGATAGATAAGTTAGTCTAGGAAGTATAGATGATTTCTAAGCTAAAGCATTGGACTTAAAGCTGTAACTGGTTTGAAGCATCAATACAAGCTGATTTATGGGATCCTAGTCTATGTTGACGGTGATGTTATTTCTTATTGTAAATTGTTATTTTATTTCTGTTTTCACTATGTTCATCTTCTCTTATAAAGAATAGCATGCATAGAGTTATGACCTACTATATATCAGTACCCTTATCTGACTGAAAATCTTTATCTACATGTTTTCTTCCAAATATGTGTTATTTAGGAATGCTTTAATTCAGTTTAAGCATAGGAATGTTGGCGTTCCCTCATCCTAATGTCTTAGCTAAATATTGTTCTTGGATGTTATTTTCATTTCATGTTAAGTAAATATGAACTAAGGAAGATATGGTGAGCCCTGGTCCTAGTTTTATCCCAAAAGACTGTCTGAAAGTTTCCCTTGGAATGTGTCAAACGTTGGCTAGTTTCAAAGTACTTACCAGATATTAGGCCATTCTGTGTTATCTTTGTGTTTGTCTTGAAATTAACCAAGTAAAGCATAGCTAAGAGAGGATTTTTGGTGAGCTCGTCTCGCTAGTTTCTACTCCAACAGTTGCCTTCAAGTTTCCCTCTATTTTTATATGTTTTCTATGGAAAGTATATCAAAGGTTGGCTAGTTTCGAAGTGCTTAGTAGATCCTAGATTGATTTTATGTTTCTCTTAAGTGTTTGTCAAAGGTTGGCTAGTTTCAAAGTACTTACCAGATCCTGGGCTACTCTTTGTTCTTCATTTATTTAATTCCCCTTCTTTTTGTATCATTTCATTCCATAAATCAAATTTCAAAGAGATCCTTAGACATAGATGACTTTCCCCATGGACCACTCGTGAACTTGATTGTTTCAATTAAACCCTATTATGACTCCATAGCCCAATGGACTAAAACCTGCAATTATCTATCTTTTTTTCCAAAGCTTACTCTGATTGCTTGCAACTTCTCATCTTTGAAACTCTTTGCACTTAGAACCTTCTCCTCATATAATAATCATGCTCGACCATCCAAAAAAAAAAAAACCCTCGACCTTCATAACTAGCCTAATATCATTACCCAAAACTTCAAAGACAAATCCATATTTGCACTTATTGGAGAGATCCCTCTCCAGATTTAGGAGGGCTAGATCCTAGAATCCCAAAGTGGTTGAAATAATGTTCTCCCTGCAGTTGGAATTTTTCCAATCTTGCTAATTATAGGGTGCCAATAGTGCAGATCTTGGATTTTGGACTCAGTTAGCCTTCAACACTGCTCACCATCCTCAAACCAATGTTCAAATAGAAATGGTGAACAAAATATTGGAGGACATGCTAAGGATGTATGTGATGCATCCACCAAGAATGTGGGAAGACTACCTTCCATTAGTATAATTTTCGTACAAAAATGGCCACCAAGAGTCATTAGGAATGAGCCATTTTGAGGCACTTTATGGAAGGAAATACAATACTCGAATTAGTGGGGATCATCTGGTGAATAGAGTACTTGTTGGGCTAGATTTGTTAAAGTAAATGGAAAAATAAATTATTATAGATCAAACAAAATTTAAAGTTTTCCCAACACAGGTAGAAAATTTATGTGGATCATTCGAGATTGCACAAATAATTTCAAGTGGGAGAGCATGTTTATCTCTATATTAAGCAAAACTAAAGTTCATTGAAAATGGGCTCATGTGCCAACCTAGTACCAAGATATAGTGGACTATTTTAAATTTTGGAGAGGATGGGGCCAATGGCCTATGAATTGGCTTTGCCACCCATAGTGAAAACTTGTAATTTTTTTCATGTTTCCTTTCTTAATAAATATGTTCATGATAATAACCATGCCATTGACTCGTATATGATACAAGTGGAACTAGAGGGAGAGTTCCAACCACAACCACTATGAATCTTGGCCCAGAGGCAGATCACACTCTAGAATAGAACCATAGAGCAAGTCAAGGTGAAGTGGAAGCACTTTGAACCTAATGAAGCCACCAAGGATACGATTGATCAAAAAAGGGCACAATACCCATATTTTCTCTGTTGAATAAAGAGATGCCAAGTATATGGCTCAATTTTGTTTTGTTTATGCTACTAAGAAAATCGAGGATGGTGCTCCCTTTAAGGGGGTGGGGTTTGTGACACCCTAGATACTTGTTTCCCTTGATTTTTTAATGTAATAATGTAATGGCTTGAAGTATGGGACGAGTGGGACCACATGTCCATGATCTAAGAGGGAAGAGGAAAAATGAACCCAAGTGGGATTATTTGTCACCTTAAATTAATTTTATGGTGTAAAAAATGATAAAATGAAGAGGAATATTCTAGGAGGAATATTAAGATACCCCTAGGAAAATGAGAAAAAGGAGAATGCACAACAATGTGGGTTTGGACCTCTTCTTGGTGGAGCTCATGAGAAGATATAGAATAATCTATGAGATAAGGGAATGGAATTTCCCTGGGAGAAATAGTTGTGACTAGAATAGCAAGAGGATATGGGATTGAGTGCTTGTTGTGAGGTCATAAACCACTCATGCAATGCCTGCTACAGTTGATAAACCACTTAGGGTACATCTAGGTCTAATAAACCACATGAAGAAGGGTTATTGATACATATGATAAAACACATGCAGAAGGGTTCTTCATGTGGGGTGATAAAACACTCATAGAGTGCTTGACACAACTGATAAACCACCCATTATTGTGAAATTATGTTGTGTTGGACTAGCTGATAACCACCCTAGTTGCTTACTGTGGTTTGATAAACCATACATATAGTGCTTGATACAACTTCTAAGCCACTTTTATTATGGATTATGTTGTGATTAACTGGCTAATAAACCACCCATTGTTATAATTCATCATTCTTCATGTCCTGAAAAGACTTTCTACAAAGATGTTGAAAGAGAAACTCCCCTTAGATCATGGATCTAGCTCGGGGTGGCTATTGTAAGTAATATTGGCTACAATAGGTCTATGGTTGTGATCCAGAATTATGCAGGAACGCAAAAGAATACACATATAACCATAAATATAAAAATTCAGCAGAAATAACACTTCATTTCATTAATATCAAAGAACTGAAATTTGTTTACAGACAGAATGGAAATAAACTAGCTAGGGCACTGGTAACTTATCTCTGAGAAGAGATGTGGTGGCTACAGAACTCTAAACTTTGTGTTACAATGAGGCTCGAAGCCCTATATATTATTTGTAAACAATGGAAAACCCTAAACATCCAAAATCATAACCATAGGAGATGAAATGCCAGAATATGGGCTCCATCAGGGTAAATTGGTACATCAATTTCCTGAGGTTGTAACTTTGGCATACTATCTATGTTTGATGCACATGATACATCATTAGAAAGATCCATTTAAGGACTACATTTACCGACCATAAATAAATATTATGAAATGGACTCATATTCTCCAGAGGTTTTATGCCAAAAAAACATCATTTGGGGCCTCAAAACGGCTCTGGAAGTTCAGGACTCGAAAAACTGCTAAAAATAGTAAACTGTGCTATAATTAAGGAAGCTAAAAAAACTGAAAGAAACAATGGCGGGGCCCCAATTGGAATAGGCGGGTGGCCACCAATATCCACTTGGATCATTCCTCTGCCCTTAGGAAGTAATGGTCCCCATTGCATTGAGTTCCTCCATGAGATAAGGAAACTTCTGCTGAACTTGGTCCCTGGTGAGCCACTTGCCTTGGTGCAGGAGTTGGCTAGCTTTGACAACTCAACACAGTTGGATCTTCTATTAGAAAGTGTTCTTGATTTGTATGTCCATGATAAAATATTTGGTGGTTTGTTTCATGCAATCTGGGTTTAACTCTATTGGTGTGAGTTGCTCTGCAATGTCAGAGGTGTCTAGTCGAGGTTGGAAATAGGGCTGAAGGTGGTCCACATTGAATACTAGGTGTAGACCAAGGAATGGTGGAATATTGAGCTCAAAGGAAATGTTCCATATAGCCTTGGTGATGGTGTACGAAACATATCGGAGCAGTAAATCTTGGGGTGGGGTCAAGTAAGGCGCTCCTTCTACAAATTTAGCCACACTTTGTCACCAACCTGGAAGTGGTGTGGCACCTGATGTTGATCATGTCATTGCTTCCACATCTTGATCCCTTTGCTGCCGTAGCATAGTCTATTGTATGTACTTGTCCTCATAGCTCCCCACGAGATAATATTGTTCCTTGATGGAATCTCAGAAAGAATTCCAAGTGGGTACAACCAAGAACAAAGAGGGTTCCCCCTCATCCTTTTTCTCATATTAGGTTTCCCACCAGTCCTTGACATGGGGATTATATTTGAGGAGTGCAAAAATAATCTTCTCCCGGTCGGAAAAGTCATGAACTGAGAAATATCCTTCTAATAGATTCAACCATCTATCTATGGCATCTACATCTATTTGGCCCTCAAATATGGGAATGCCAAATTTTACTTGTACCTTAAAAGGAGTTGCGCCTTCGGAGTGGCTGCTGGATACAGATGTGCCGCCAGTGGGAAGTCGTTGAAGGATCTAGAAAAATTTATCTATAATCATATCCCTTTATTTTTCGAGGGCCTCCTCGAGCAATATTTTGATAGGATCTCTTGGTCCCTCATCTTTCTTTTCATCCCCCATGGGCAGTCGTCATGGTTTGCGAGGTTGATCTTGCAAAGGTTCAACCAAATCGAGCCCTAAATCCTTATACCTTGACCTTGTTGGGGACATGAAAATAAGGATCGATAAATAACAGACTGCTCTGATACCAATGATCTATATTTATGAAGGAATGCAATAGAATACACATATAACCATAAATATAAAAATGCAGTTGAAATAACACTTCATTTCATTAATATCAAACAACCGAAATTTGTTTACAGACAGAATGGAAATAAAATAGCTAGGGCGCTGGTAGCTTATCTTTGATAAGAGATGTGGTGGCTACAGGCCTATGAACTCTATCTTACAATGAGGCTCGAAGGCCTATATATTATTGAGAAACAATGGAAAACCCTAAACATGCAAAAGCCTAACCCTAGGAGATGAAACGCCAGAATATGGGCCCCGTTAGGGTAAATTGGTACATCAATTTCCTGGGGTCGTAACTTTGGCATACTATCTCTGTTTGACACACATGATACATCGTTAGAAATATCTATTTGAGTAATACAATGATTGATGGTGAATATATATTTTGGAACAAACTTAGATTTGTTAGAGTTTTGATTCCCCAAAAACGTCATTTAGGGCCTCAAAACGGCTCTGGAAGTTCAGGACTTGAAAAACTACTAAAAATAGTAAATTGTGCTATAATTAAAGAAACTAAAAAACTGAAAGAAACAATGGTGGGGCCCCAAGTGGAATAGGTGGGTGGTCACCAATATCCACCTAAATTAGGTTGGGTGGAAAATTGAAGTCCCATTTTTATTTTCAATTCTTTTCTGAATTTTTAATTGAAATAGCTTTGAGTTTTAAGTTATGAAATTAAAGAAAATTATTTGTAAATATTCATGATGTTTTTGCATGAGTTTTTATAATGAAAATTTTTGAATACTGTTACAATTCTTATTATTTTTCTTTTCCATGCAATTTTATGGATTCATACTTAGAATTATTTTCCTTAAGAACAAATTCTAGCAGGCTTGTAATGGAATTGATTATGTGCTTATACATATGGCTTATGTTTTTTTAGGAATGTTAAGAGGGATTCCATGTCATGTCATCGAATTTTTATTTCCTGGTAACCTTCTTGGAACTGTATGTTTTTTCTTGGTATTTATATGTTAGATACGATGTTTTTTTCTCAAAGGAAACCTATAGATCTCAAAGTCAAGCTCGATATGTTATAGACATGACTTTGAGGAGATGAGGGGTTGAAAGGCTCTAGGAGAAAAAATTCATAAGTCTCTAGCCTGTATGGACTAGTACTTGAACCTTGCATTGTATTTATGTCATCAAGAACCCTAATATTGTATTCTTGCTAGAATCTAAGGAGGGATAGCACAATACATGCTTCATCAGATTTCAGTGGGTAAGAATTAGACTTTGCTGCAGGTCCACACTCTTATAGAACCATCATGGAAGAGCCATGGTCATAATCCTTTGCAAATAGTTTAGGAAAAATTCCCTATCCATAATCCATTTAACCTCATCTATGATCACAGGTGGGATGATATTCAAAAGATGTTAATTCGCTTGATGACATTAAACTTGGATATTATTCCCCAGAAGTGCGAGCAAGAAGCATATTTGAGCGGAACATGGTATTTATCCACAGGATGTTAATTCCCTGAATGATATTAAGCCCAATTGTTATTTCCCAGCAGATCAAGATGGATGTTATTCCCAGATTATTTTCCCGATGCTAATCCCAGATGCTATAGCCCGAAGGTTTTGATCCCATATGATTGAAGTGGGATCCAAAGGTCTCATTCTCATACGAGTGAAATGGGAGCACCAGAGGTATTTTTTCCTAGATGAATGAAGTGTGAGATACCAAAGGTCTCGTTCTGAGATGAATGAAGTAGGAGGTATTAAGTGGGGTATGCCTGGAGGTTGAGTGTGGATATTTTAACTAGGGCACACCAGAGATTCCCTAGAAGTTACTCCGTGGGGGTATTAAGTGGTGTAATTCTAGATTTTTTGAGTGGCGATGTTTTAAGCAGAGTATACCGAAGGTTATTCCCTTGAAATTACTCCCAGAGGTATTAAGTGGGGTAATTTCGGATTAATTTAGTGGGGACGTATTAAGTAGGGGACTTGGTACCCAAACCCATGAACGGTTCAAAAACTAATAATTAATTTCCAAGTGGTTTTTGGATATTATCTAGGTGGGTATAGTCATGTGGAAGCCATGTGGAAAAGATGTTGATTTGGCACTCTATATCTTGTAAGAATTTTAATGGTCACATCTCTTGATTCAGGGCTCAGATTGAGGTAAAATTTTATATCATTGGAATCACCTTGATGATACAAATGCAATGGCGATGTAAAACCAAGGATCTAAGCGAGTTGAAAAGATTTAAATTTTTATACCCCATTTCCATAATGACACCTTGGATCTTGGGTTGTCATAGTAACCATCCCCTCCTTCAAACCTGTGATTGGTATGATTTGGGAGGGGGTGTGTCACATGCATCCCCTTTCACCTGTGTTTTCTCATATGGGTCTTACACTAAATTTATTAGATGCTATAGGGATGAAATTACATAATTGAGTAATTTATCATAATTATTATCACAATTTAATATTTATGAAATAAAATTTATTTCATGATTGAAAAAACACTTGTAATTGAGAAGAAGTTTGTTATTGAGTTGGAAAAAAAATATAATTGAGCATGAAATTTGTGCATTAATTGTTATTGTTTGGTTCACATGCAATTAAGTCTATTCAAGACTTGTATCCACCCAATTCACATTCCATCAACTTTTTGATGGCCAAAATTTCCCTCATCAACATTTGGGTAACCACCTAGTCATAGCCCCAAATTAGACTTTTTATGTTTCAGCTGGTTGTTTTGATTGGTTTTAAATGGGTCCAGTTACTCGTATGGAAGTTTCTCCAACGAATGGAGACATGAGGATATATAAACTAAAAGAGAAATATATAAAGAGAGATAATTATTCTAAGTAAAGATAGAAAAGTAAAATAAATAAACTCTAACTAAACTATGTCATCTAATATATAGCCAGGGTAATATAGTATATGTGAAGTCAAAATATAACTCAATAACTAGAGATATAGATCTCTTCCTCAAATCATTTAATCAAAGAAAATTATTAATGATAATCAATTCAATTAAATAGTTAATTGAAGTTTTATATGAATAGGATTCACATATAATCACAAAATATTATGCTAATAATAACAGATACAATAAGACAAAAATGAACTATTAAATACTTCACTTGTAAACATAACTAAACTCAAGTGTTTCCAATGAAAAATTTAAGCAAGGAAAAACCAATAATAGTACCAATTATGCTCTACTTATTTGAGATATTGAATCAAAAGTGGTTCAAATTATATTAGAAAAGAAACTCATTCAAAAGTGAAATTGAACCCTTTATTTCAAAATTTTAAAACCCCTGGCCTTCGGCCCAAGGTTTGTGTAAAATTTTTTCAAATAAGATAGGAGAATAGTTACATCTCTGAAATAATTTGAATGAAAACAAAAACAAACTTGAGAAAAATAGAAATTTTGTTACAAATTTTAAAACTAAAATGGAATTTTTGAACTTGGAGGAACAAAAGTTGATGACTCGAGCAAGTGGGTCCTTTCCATTGTTGACAGACTTCTAGAAGACGAGCCAACTTAGGAGGTGAGTGAGGTTAAATTTTCACTTGACAATTATACACTTGAGCTTGTAAGACTGGTAGTAACTGAGTATTATTTTCATTGACAACCTTAGTTAATTGAAGGTAACCATGATTTTTGCTAAGTAACTCCCAAGTGAACTCAAAATTTACCTTTGGAAATTGTTCAATCCTATCACAAAACTATTCCCTGTCATTTTTCCATTTCGATTTCAGTATTTCTACGTCTGGTTAAGTCTCTTCTGAATCACCTGGTAGAATTTGCACCTCTTTAAGACACTGAATGATAGATTAATGGAAAATATAATTAGAAATCCTGTCATCATGCTTTACCAAATCCTTAATCAAGTGTATATTGGTCTTCCAAACATGAATACATTTAGAATTCTTCATTTCATTAATTCTAGGAGGGATTGGAAAGAACCTTTTCAGAACCTCATGCAATTTCAAAATATAATTGAAATTGCGCTTGGTTTCCTCATATATGTTTTCAATATTAATCAAATCATCAAGAAAATAACTGACCAATTTTCCTTGATCTTGTATTTTGCCTAATTTTTTATAGAAAAGTTGTTGCTCATGTTGAATTTTTTGATTTAAGTCATCAGCTTCATGCTTAAATTTACCATGATATAAAATATTTTTCTCAATTGCTTTATCTTCTCATGTAATTCATTTATTTTTTAATCCTTTTTTTTAATTTCACAATCATATTGGATTCTGACCAGATAAATTTGAGCTTACATTTGAGCTTCAACCTTTGAAAATATTGTTCGTGCTGATGTATTCTTTCATATGTTTTCCTAATGAATTACCTGAATTTTGTTTCCTTTTCCATACTAGAAAAAGCTTAATCCCCTGCATATTCGGCCAATTCGTCATATTCCTCATTAGGTGTTGCTAATCTACCTTCCTAAATTACCTCCAAGGGAGTTTCTAGTAAGGCAATAGTTATTTTCAAGATATATTTCTTAGCCACCTTTCTCTTTGTTTTTCTCTTTTTGAGAATTGCATTGTGACTTGGTCTATAAAATACCTCTATAGGTGGTATTTCTTTTGTATCCAGCTAAATAATAGGATTAGGATATGTTATAATTTTCTCCACTCTAGGCCTAGCACTAATAGGTGTTTTAGAAATAACACTTAGTTATACAAGAGCAATATTAGGGTTATTAAGGGAGGTATCAACTCATTGTTGTCCAATTGAAGTCTTAGCACTCTTTTCTTGCATGGTTGTTTCTTTTACTTGCTTAACATGCTCTAAAGAAATTTGTTCAATCATCTTCCAATCTTTGATAATATTGTTAACCTTTAGTTTTCTGAAGTTGTTTGCTCTTTGGAATCAAAAGGAGGAACCTAAACATGCATAGTTGCTTTTGGAGCGAATTTATGTGTTGAGGAACCTACAACCTTTACCGGTATTCCCTCTTTTGGAAATTGCAGTTGATCCAGTGGTGAAGGAGACTTTCTTGTGTCCCTGTAGACTAGAAAATGTTGATACCTCTCTGGAGGTAATTGTTTATCTTTATTGTAGACAGATAGATAATAAGAGGCTTTAGAGAACTTCTCATCATAATGATTAGTCTCATGAGAATATGTATTAATGCTAGCAACAATAGTTATTTCGTCAATTAGCTTGGTAGGATAATGTAACTTTATAGGAATTATCAAATTTTAAGGAATGCAAAGGTTTTAACTCCTTTTTATGATGGATATATTTATGCAATTTATAAAAACCAATTTACAAGGGGAACTCAAGCAACACTTTCTCAGAATATTTCTTTAATTCAAGAGCTACCCCTATCCCTATAGTCTGGTGAGAAACCTCTCTACATAGAAGCTCATCTGGGATTAAAAAAGGAAAAACAAGTGTAGTACCATAACTTCCCCAAACCTTGATATAAGTAAAATTTTATACAAAGAACCAATCTTCGATTCTAAAAAAACAATCCATAGTGGCTGAAGACATTCTTGGCCCGTTTGGAACTGAAACTGGCTTGATAAATAGGAGTCATAAAAAGATGGAATGTTTGCTAAAAATGGTTAAAGTAATTCTCCTCCCACAATTTACTATGATAAATGTGGATGGGAAGAGGGTTAGAAAGTGTCCATTTCCATCCCATTGGTAGAAAATCCAAAGAGAGGTAGATGGCATCCATTACGAAGGAAAACATATAAAATGGAGGATTATGGGTGGTCGATTGTTTGGTGTGAAAAGAGAGAATATGTTTGGAAATATTATCAAACAACATTTCATGAAAATTGAATGGAAACCCATATATATCCCTATGAATGAGAGGTACCCAGTCCAATGGGAATTGTGAGTCATTTTGGTAAGAAAAGAATATACACACCATAAAGGAAACATATAAAAAAGGGGGATTTAGGGATTATATAGAATATTTATGTGAATATTCCTCTTTATGTTTGATGGGGTCTCTACTCCACTCCTTAATTAAACTAGGAAGCTATTTTTTAGAATTTTTGCACTCGTGATCTTGAAAAAAATTGTTAACAAATTGAGCATTATACACAACCTGCAGTTTAGAAAAATTATACATACTCTGGAGTGTTTTTGGCTTGAAAGAACCAATTATCGTGATGTGAGAGGTGATATATTGTATTTCTATAATATATACATTCTAAACCACCCATTGAATTATATCGGTGTAGGGAAGAAGTCTAGGATGGGAAGAAATTAAGTGCATACGACATTTTGTGGCATATTGGATTATTACCTCATAAGTTTTATTACCTCCTTGATCAATAGTTGCAATTGTTGGCCTTGAGTTTCCTCTTCAGGTAATGCCTATTTAATTAATTTATACATTTCATTCCAAGATGAAATTATAGAATGCATCGTGCAAACAATATTAGAGAATAGGAAAGAATCCTGTAACTTTTCATCAATTTATTCCAACATTGGCACTGTTGGTGGTTGAACTAACACCTTTTTCTTAGATTTTCCCATATCAACGGTTTTAAAAGAACTCATAGAATAATACCTAAGTTTACAATATTGTTTCATAAAATAAGAGAAATAATACTCATCAATTTAGCATAATTACGAACAATTTTCAAACCACTAACTCACGCATGTAAGAATTAAACA
Source organism: Pinus albicaulis (assembly GCA_034641835.2). Taxonomy (NCBI): domain Eukaryota; kingdom Viridiplantae; phylum Streptophyta; class Pinopsida; order Pinales; family Pinaceae; genus Pinus; species Pinus albicaulis. Next base: position 1,871,029,480 of record CM076575.1, on the reverse strand, counting down.
CTATAAAGGTGGTAAGGATGAAAATTGAATTTTTTGCATGCTTACCAATTTGATAAGTGGATATGATAGCTCTGTTGTTAGAAAATGTAATTCCTACTTGTCTTAGTTGTGATTCTTTCTATGTATAAAGTTTTTTCCTATTCCATAGGAGTTAGCTAAATCTAGGTTCCTTGTTTGGTGTGTGGTTGAGATATTCTCTCAACCAAGATTATTGTGCATCCAAGATAGTCTTCCTATATTGAGACTATACTTCATGTATATATATGTGTAATCTCTTTGATTAATGTATATAGTGTGAATAGTGAGATTTTATCTTGGTATCAGAGCCCATACGGGCCTGGACCTCGGCCCCTCCTAAGCTGAGGGAAATGAGAGTATATATGTATTGTTTTAGTTTTTTAGTTTTTCCATTCGAGATGAATGCCATTGAAACTCGTTGTTTTTTTTGTGTGCAGAGGCACTGGTGTGTAGATTTGTGATCGTTCTACGTTTCATGTTATCCTTGATTGTTTCGAAGAGCCGATTGGTGGAAAGTAGCAGAGTGTGGAAAGACCAAGCACAGTAGAAGTGGGGCAGTGTCGTGTCATAGAAGAGCCAACCATCCTATTTGGTGGATCGATCTTCTTAGAATTAACATCACAGCCCCCATATTTGCATAAGAGAATGAATGGGCATTCTGAGTCTTACCCATAGAGGCCTGGTCAAGTGTCCTTGGATTTGGCTGATAGAGATCTATTTTAGTAGCTCGATCCGTTGCAGCAACTCTTGGTGAAGCAAAGGCTATTGGTCAAATTAAGCCTCACAGGGTGGAGGTCCATTTCATCATTGCTGCATGTGAAAACATGATTAGTGGCACTGGTATGCGGCCTGGAGACATAGTTACAACTTCGAATGAGAAGAAAATTGAGGTAAATAACATGGATGCTAAAGGTCGGTTGACATTGGTAGATACTTTTGTTTATGCATGTAAACAAGGCGTTCATAAGGTTGTCGATATTGCAACTCTCACAGGAAAATTTTTGGAGAATGCCACTTGAGGAAAGCTATTGGGAATCGATGAAATCTGGGATTGCTGATATGGTGAACACTAGAGGTCAGGTAGGAAGCTCTATCAGTGCTGCACTTTTTTCTTAAGTAGTATGTGGATGAAAATGTGCAGTGGCTACAATAGAAGCTGCGACGACTATGAGGTGGGTTCGAGCAGCCCTGGGTCATGAAGCAAGCCCCCACAAGGCCAACAAATATATTGGCTGGGAGGCCATCTGGAGGCTCAGAGCCGAAGGGCCTCTCGGTCACTCGAATTTCAAGATAATCCACAAGCTCATAAACTGGGACATGAGAAGCATTTATTTGGCAGAGCCCAAGAGAAAACTGAAGGAAACATGATGAATTTGTTCTAGTGCTCCTGCTGCAGTGTTCTTGCATTCTCAGCATACAGATATTTTCGACATTGACGAGTACTTGCATGCCACAATCACCACTAGAGAGATGCCGAATGGTGAGGTGGAGGATCAGTTGCAGTCGTGATGGCTAGATTCAACTGTGTGGCTTATGCTACACATTTAGCTGGTGACAAGAGGTTGGAAGATATCCCATGAGAGGATAAATGGCATCTCTAACACCTTGAGTTAAGTTGAAGCTCTTACAGGATTTAAATTTGGAGTTGATCGTAGATCGAGCTGGAGAGTGAACCTACGTGGGTCGAGTTGACCTGTGCACTGAGCTGGCTATGGTAATTTTGTGAGGCTGTGTGCTGCGATTTGGACCTCCATAGGAGAAGGCAACCTCTGGTGTTGTTCATACCTATGCGTGAGGGCCAAGTTGGCATCAACGGGCTCGTGAATTGCTGTGGAATGTTGTGAGCTTGCTTTCGAGAAGTGCTCATGGTGGTATGTGTGAGCAGAAACTGTTTCCCGAGAGATCGTGCACCAGAAACTGTTCCCCAAGAGATCATGCACCAGTAAGAATAACCTTGTAGGGTGTCCTATTGGTCATTTAAGTGATCTGTGAGCTAGAAACTGTCTCCCTACTGTGGTTGTTCGAGTTGTTGGAGACTGCCAGTGTGTTTTGGAAATGATGTTTTTTTATTCGGTATCGCATCATTAATATTTTTGAGTGCTCGGTTTTTCTTTGGCGATAGGGTGTATGAGGCCACTGAGAAGGGTCGATTCCTCGAATACTAGTTTCAACATGCTGTCAACACGTGTTAGAGTGTTGGATTCACAAATATTTCCAGGAAAGGAGTCAATGGTGCTCGAACCTGGCGGTGAATTTGATGGCAATGTTGCCATGTCAGAGAAGGGAGTGTTTAATCTGTGGTTCTATTGAGCACAGATTTTGACCCTGTTTGAATGATTGTGCAGTTAAGATATTTTAGTCGTGGTTGGTGCTCTTGCCTTAATGCACAAAAATCACTGTAATATTTAGATTTTGGAATGTTCTTTTATTGTTATTTCATATTGTTTTAAAGGGAATATGTCTTGGAAGCTTGTATACATATTGATATTCGTGACCTCAATATGAAGTCATTTTGTTAGAATTCATGACTCTAACTAATGACAGATAAATCATGGAGATTGAAGACCAGTATATCCAAAACTCAAAAGTACAAAATCTATGACATAAATATTCAAGCGAGAAAGCACTGGTGTGTTCTAGCATATGAATGGAATGGTGAGTTGCAAAGGAGGATGGACAATCAAGTTTGTGAAATTTAGTGAGTTTCTTGGAATAGACTCAATAGCATGTTGTATTATGAGTCACACATTTTAATTGTAAGCAATCTAGTATGTTTTTTGTAGTGGTCTTTGCATAGTATGTACTTGATAACTCCAAGAATTGGAGTATGTAATTTAAGCCTTATAAGGCATGTGTATCCTCATGAATTTCGTGGTAATATCGAAACCACTTTGTAATTACAGATTCGTGATCAGCCAGAAACCATTTTGTAGTGGCAGTTTGTGGTTAGACAGAATCCATCTGTAACAGTAAATTGGACTGGAAACAGGTCTGTGCCAGTGTTCGCCCACTGATGAAGAGATCTGGTGAAAGGTCACCGATGAAGAAATCTGGTGCATGGTCGCCAATGAAGAGATCCGGTGAAAGGTGGCCGATGAAGGAATCCAGTGCAAGGTCGCTGATGAAGAGATCCATTGAAAGGTCACCGATGAAGGGATCCAGTAAAAGTTTTCCGAAGAGATCTAAGACAGATCTACTACCAGTGAGAGTTCACCGATAAAGGAAGAGCATGGTTACGGTTCATCCGATAAAACCCACGTTGGAGGGGGATATGTAGATAAAGTTACATGTATGCAGTGATAACGGTTGACAGAACCATGTATGCGAAGGACATACTAAGAGACTAGCAGTTGCAGCAGTTGGTACCCATGCATTCTAGTAGATGGTTGCTCCTTTATATGGACATCGACATATCCTTTTCTTATGTTTGACCACAACTAGACTTTTTAGACCAGCATGCCAAAGTAAAAAATGAAGATTCCAAAGACTCAAAGTACAAAGCCAAAGTAGTGGTGTGTTCTAGCATATGAATGATGTAGTAAAAGTTTATTTATGTTCTTAGAATAGAATCATGACCATGGTAGATTATGAGTCACAATTTGTAATTAGAGAAAATCTACATGTCATTTATTGTTTGTACATGTTGTAAGACCGAGAGAGGCATGCATACCCCTTTGTTATATGTTCCCTCTGTCAGAGATTTTTAACACCCTGGAAGAGTGTGTCATGCGGGATGGATACACTTGGGTGGGCTGCATTGGTTTTAGACTTCATGAAGTGAAATTTATATCTAAGGGGAGTTCATCAAGAGGTTGGATGAACCATGTATGTGAAGGAATTCCTAGTAAACTGGCGCTTGGAGGGGTTGGGAACCCATGCATTTCAGTAGATGGTTGTTCATTTATATGGACATCAACAATTGCATGAATAAGATACAAAGTGTAACTACCAGACATGACTTGAAGTAGATGTTGCAGATGGATATCGAGACAAGTATTCATTAAGGGGGTGTGTTAGAAAATTTAATTCCTACTTTTCTCAGTTGTGATTCTTTCTATGTATAAAGTATGTTCCTATTCTATAGGAGTTCGCTAAATCTAGGTTCCCTGTTTGGTGTGTGGTTGAGATATTCAACCAACATTATTGTGCGTCCAAGATAGTTTTCCTATCTTGGGACTATACTTCATTTATATATATGTGTAATCTCTTTTATTAATGTATATAACGTGAACACTGAAATTTTAGCTTCCGCATGGGTAATAGGTGGTTTGATTTTATACGGATACATGGTGACTTGTTATTCAACATGGTTTCACATCATCTCGGGAAAAAAAAGCTTGGAAGAAACCAAAATAGTGGTTTAAGAAATTACTGAGATGATCGGATCCAGGGTGACATGAAAGGACAGGTGGATGATGAACCATTGGAAAACATTGTTAGTTAAATAAATTTTAGGTGGAGGGTTTATTCACCTCAGAAATAAAATAATTAAAGGTATGCATATTGAAAGTTCCAGGGTGAAATTTTTTGAGATGACATGGTAGGTAGATAAATTGAAGCCCGAAACAATGGCTGAAAATGTAAGCGGAAGGAGGGACCCATATTCTTGTGTGATAATGAGTTTCCCTGGGAGTTTTTCCCTAGAACTTTTGAATGGAGTAGAAAAGGAAATCCCTAAGGAATATAGTTTTGGGAGGACATGATTGAGATAGTGGAGTAAGTGTGTGAATGGAAAAGGATGAACACACACTGTATGTTATGTTTCCTTAGATGATTATGTCACCCTCGAGGTAAATCCCTACGATGAATGATAAGAGATATTCATGAAAACCCCTAGGAAATACCTCTAGGTTACGTGCCAAATAGGAAAGAAAGCATTTAGAGGTTAAATAGATTGAGTTTTTTTGAAAACAAAGGATGTTTCAGTCATAGTGGGCCCTTGGTACTTGCATACACATATATATATATATATATATATATATATATATATATATATATATATATATATATATAGTCTTAGAAATGATGATTGTTTATCCCGAAATCCATAAATTAATAAAATAATATAAAATTTTTAAAGTATTTTTTGGTTTTTCAAAGGTAGACTTTTAATGAACGAGAGAAAAATATAAGATAAAAATTAAAAAGGTTCCCATTTTTATTATGATTAAATATAAAACTGGGGGGGTGTTGTTTGTTACAACAATTGATGACACACTGGGTGAACTAGTTATCTCTATTTATATTTATGAAGAGAAGAAAAAATATAAGATTTCATAAAGAAGAAACTTACAATTTAATAAAAAATCATGACGAGAATTTTATGGTTATTTAAATAATAAGAAAGAAGGACTTGTACTCATACCTTTTTCGTCTCAACTTTATCGAGAAGGGAAGGGAAATATAAATTTATTTATTCAAATAAGAAAATAGGATTTTGATTTGATTATTAAGTGTAACATACTAAAAATTTATGCATGGTGTTTAATTCAACTTTCTGTTAACCAACATTGCTTCGCTACCAGCAGGCCTGCTCAGTTCCTCGACAAATTTTTGTTAGCATCATGTATGAATTTACTTGTTGCCTGCAATCATATTAATTACTTCAATAAGTTTACATACACTTATCATAAATTCTTATATTTGCTTTTTTAATTGCCTTATGATCATAGTTTTAGAGATTGGATATTTTGCAAAGGCGAATAAGAAGTTGGGTGATAAGAAAGTTATTTAGAGACAATGCCTATCATGTCATTAATCTAGTCATTCATCTTATGATCAACCATTATTATTGAAAATTAAGTATATAAATAAAAATCAATACTCTTGGAAAAGGATATACTTCAATGTATTTTCCAAAGAACACTTGCTTAAAAGGATAACTTAACCATAAAATTCAGTCATGATATTAGATGTAATATAGGATTCAAACTTGTTTGCAATATTTTTAAATGATATATATCTATAATAAAAGATATATAAACATGATATAAGAAGTAAAGCATGTTTTGAATTTTTATCAACAGATAAACAACCAAAAAAGAAGATTTACAAAGAATATATACATATTTACAGAAAAAAAAAAACTATATTTTTAATAAAGAAAAAAATTTAAAATTTCCCATTCACCTGAAGGTTTTCTCCAACCGCTTCAAGAGTTTGAAATTTTTTTTTGGGTGGGACAATATTCCTGGATATTTGAAAGGGATGAAGCTATATTTTTTGGGATTTAGAATGTTTACCTTTATCCTCATGTACCTTACCCCATTTCAAAACTAAGTCACAAACATTGAATTTTTTTGTCACCAATTGAATTTTTGTTGAGCCATCATTTGATGATCTTTTGGTGATTACTATAAGTATATTTGGATTTTTCTCTCATTTCCTCTAGATTAAATATTTGTGCAAAGAATTATTGTAAGCTAGAACATGGTTTTTCTTGAATGGACTCGATTAGAGATAATGAAGCCAAAGCAACATTCAGACGTAAAATGTCTTCTTTCCCATATACAAGAAAGTAAGGGGAAGTATCTGATGATGCTTTGTAACTAATTATGTCGACCCATAAATCATATATGAGAGCTTTATGCCAACTCCTTTAATTATCATCAATCGTTCTTTTAATGATCCTCAAAATGTTTTTATTAGTGATTTAGCTAAATCATTACCCTACAAATAACAGTTATATGAATATTTTTATTTGAAATATTTTTTAATAGAAAAATAAATTATTGAAATGGAAAAAAAAAAGTAGCATTGTTGCAAATAAACATGCTGAGGAGAACAAACCCAGTGATTATAAATTGATCAATAAAAGATATCACTAGTTAAATAGTAACATTTTTAAGAGAAACAACCTCCACATATTTTGTGAAGTATTTAGTTTCAATGAGAATAAATCTATATTGTTTCAAAGATTTAGGAACAATCTCACCAATTACATCAAAACCTCATTTCTCAATGAGTTGGTCGATGATTATAGGCTGTAAGAGATTAATTTATTTCTTTTGTCTCCTAGTAGCAGCTTGGAAAAATTTGCATTTTTAGACATATGCATCTGCATCCTTGAAAAGCGTAGGCTAATAATATCCTGCATGAAGGATTTTATGAGTAGCAGTATTTCCTCTCAAATTACGACCAGCTAGTCCATCGTGTAAATCTAACAACACTTTGTCAGCCTCATGTTTTTCCAAACACCTATGTAGCATACAATCATACTTCTTTATAAAATATATTCCATTGATAAGTTGGTATTGGTGTGATTTTAACCTTAAAGAATGTTTATGTTTTTTATTAGACTCTAAATATAAATGTGTGTTCCATGTGATGAAGAACATCAATAGGTACATTTTAAGGGGTCACAATGTCATATTTTCATCTTATTGACTATCTCCCTTGTTAGTGTCAGAATTTGCATTCTGCATCAGTGATCAAAATCACTCTTTTCATATTCATTTTAGCGGCCCCACTCAGAATTTTTTTATCATTCCACTAGGTCATGCAAAAAATTGATTCACTGATGGTAGCTGTCCTAGTCATAGAACCTCACTCTCCCTCAAAATTTCACATTTTCTGACCCGCCTTGATGTATTGCTGAGCATAAAAAAATCTTAAAAGCTCATTTTACCATGTCATTATGTCATTCAAAGTTAACCATGGAGTCAGATCATTCAAGGTCCCATTAGGTCAACTAGATTTTTTTTTCAAGGTTCATAACACAATATTTCATCTCAATAAGGTCAACAAAGGTGTGAGAGTGACTCTAACGATACTTTCTTAATCATCCGCAGAGGATTTATTAGCATGTAAATATGATTTTTAAAGGTTGTAATTATGGTTTCCGAGTATGATTTTCATACCAAAATATAATTTTATTCAAAACAGAGATGTAATTTAATTTTAATTTTTTTATGTAATTTTATGCTCCTTATATGTAATAATTTTTGTCCCAAGCTTCCAACTCAAATTTCATATGAAAAACTAAAGATCAGCAAATTCAAAGTGAAAAGTGCCAAATTCTAGCAACATCATCTTGCAAAGAAGAAAAAATCAGAGAAAAAGGGTAATCAGCAATTTTTTCAAAAGGTGAAATGAAATATTAGAAAAGTGGGTTTTTAATCTAAATTCAAATCCACTCAAGTATTAAAGACTTATTGACATCAATTAAAACTCATTTGTCTCCTAAAAACACCAAAAAAACACTTCGAGGGAGCGAAATTTCAAGTTTCTGGGAAAAATTAGCAAAAAACAGAGCAGAGGACGCATATCCTTAAGAGAGGGTGAAAATCCTTCAGGTGCTGCGCACAACCTTTTGCGAGGGCACACAGTCTTAAGCGAGGGCATACAACCTTAAGGTGCTGCACATTTGACCAGAAAAGCCCAGAAACGCATTCAAGTTGCAAACAATCACTTCCAAAGCTTCATCAATATTCTCATAGACCTCCAACAAATGAGTAAGAGCTAATGCCATAAATTATCATCTTCATCAATTTCATGTGTTGGGTGTTGTGAAATTTATGTTAGAACTTGGTGTTTGAAATTGTTTTAAAACCTTAGTATTCCCATTGCACGATTGAATTCCTCAAATTACATCTCCATACACCTTCATACCCTTCCTACAATTGCAAATACCCATTCCTAAACCCTTTTTTTACAAAATTCCCTTTCCCTGACCCTTTTTCCCAAAACCCTAAGCCCTTGGTGCTACATTTATCTAGGCTCCCGATCCCAAAATCCCCATCCTAAATCCCATCATACTATAACTCCTTATCCCCTCGCTCACTTCATATATACGTAGCACCATCTCCTTCATTTTTGCTTTCCCATTCCTCATTCCTAAAACCATATTCCACATCATCACACTTCCCTATGGTTTTGATAAAAGCACCATGGCAGAAGAGGAAGAAAATAGATCATACAACGAGGGAGAGGAAATAGAGTTGAGGAGGCCACATAAAGGGGGAAGAATACTCAGACTTGAACCTACTAGCATTAGGGAACTCTTGGCTTCTCTAATGGCTATGACATGCTTCAAAAATTTTGGTTGTTATGAGTTATGTGAGAAAATTCAGAGGGTCCAACACTGTCCCATGTTGATAATACTTTTCATATCTAGACTCCATGACAACCAAGTTACTTTAGCTGGTGTCACTTTTACTATATCGACTACTATTATTTCAACTACCACTGGGATCCAAAATGTTGGGGAGAAGTGGCTCAAAAAGAGGGATTTAGAGAAATAGTAATTTGAGCCTTTCCTAAAACCAAGATACAAGAATGATAAAAAGAGGTTATTTCCTTTTTCTCACCTCCACGACAGATATACACCAATGATTAAGATAATCATGAAATACTTTTCATGCGAAGGTATATTTTCAAGACTTTATACGTATCATATCTACCTCTTAATGCATTTCACTAGGGTAAGGATGCTTAACATACCTTACTACGTTTTACAGAGCATAGATAAGATGACATTTATTGTCCAAAAAAGGGAGTATGAACATCAAATGAGAAGTCTTTTCCATCATTCCCTCATTAAAATCATAGTCCTCTATCATCTTAATGAACTAAACATTTCATGGAGTAATTTCATAGCCAATGATATTTTCAGAGAGCCATCTACTAAGCATGCAAAAAAGGTGCCTTCATCATCTCAATCATCTACTTCCATCCCTACATATCAGCCCATAGAACATTCATCATCGTCAGATCGGTCCCCTTCACCTTCTTCATCTCCATCTCATCATGACACTGGATCACCTAGCAGGATTGAGGTCAATGATTTTGAGTGGGCTAAAGTGTTTGAGGTTGAAACATTTCCAAAAACCTACCAGAGAGGTCGTAGGCATGTGTTTGTTGCACACATAGAGGAAGGGGCCATGCCTTATACATCAACAAACCAGGTGGACAAAGGCAAATAAAAGGTGATTGAGGCAGTCATTCATGATGAGGAGGACCTCCATGAAACAGAATAGGAATTTTATCTTGTTGGAATAGATGAGGATGAAGATGATAAAATCACTAGTGCATTCATCAAAGGAAAGGATACCAAGATTAGAGAGCTCCAGACTAATTTTGAAATGGTTGAGTTTGTGATAAACTTCCTTGAGTAGGAGAATGAGAAATTGAAGACTAAACAGGTCATTGATGAGGTCAAGTATATATCTGCTCAAAGGAAGGAAGAAAAGGCCAAAGTTATGATAGATGAGACACTTGAAAAGTATGGCTTGCTTGATGAACAAGATGAACAAGCACCAAGAGTCAGACTTAGAACTATAGGGCTGAAAAGGGCTTTAGCTCTGGAAGGACAAAAAGAGGCCGAGCTTGCTGATCAACTAACCCTAAATGAGAAACTTTCCATAGTGATCAATGAAAATAGGGAGACATGGCTTGATAGAGCCAGACGACATTTGGAGAAGCTTTTGGAAAAGGCTAACAGAGAAAATGACCTACTGAGGAGGAAGGTCAAAAACCATGCTTAAAAGGAGAAAACTGCAATGGCCAAGCTCAAAAGAGCCAATGCAAAGATTGAGGATTTTACCATGGAAGAGAAGAAGAAATTGGACATACTTTAAAATTCTCCCCTCCAAGCCTAGCCACACCATCATCAGCCATTCTATGAATTTTGAAGCATTTTGAAAATTTTTTGCAATCTATGTTTTTCTGAGTTTTTCTAAACAAGCATTTATCAAAAATTAGGCCATATGCAGCACCCTAGGTGTTGCACAAATGTTTGGGGCACTTTTTGAGGGAAAGGAGACCACCAATGGATTCCTAAGGAAAATTTCATTCTATAAGATGAATTTTCTATCCTTGATTTGCATATTTGACAGGTGAAAAGGGAAAAAAACTGGCTAAAAATCATATTTCTGGCCCCATTTTGGCCTAGGCACTGTGCACAGAGAAGTCTTGGGTGAATGAAATTTTGAGGGATAAAATAAGCTTCATTTTAAAAACTGGAGGCATATTCAAAAAGAAGACTTGAAGGGCTTTCCAACAAGCCATATTGGGCCTGATTTGGACACCGCGAAGGCACTTAAAATCATCCTTGAACAGGGAGGGCACATATGACACAACGAGGGCGCATATGACAGAAAATGGCACATATGACCATTTGCTGATATTTTTGGTTTTTCACTGTAATTTTGACTTTACTTTAGAAATTTATGTTTCTACCTATGTAATTAATGACGATAAATGTAATTATGATATGGATAAGTTACCTAGGGGTAGATTCATTAGGTAAAAGTTTCATTAAGTCAAATGAATCAATTTGAAGGTAATTAGGAATGAGTCACTTGGACCATCCTACACTTCAGCTTTTAGTTCATTATTTTGTGGATGTCTTCCTCACCTCATGAATTCGACCCCTGAGGATGAGCGAATGTTTTTTTTATGTCTATTTAGTCCCGTTCTTGACTCTTAGCAAGTGATGGAATCAGTTTGGATGTTATATTTTTTATCAAGGAACTATTGTACTCAGTTTTGGCCAGTTAATAAAGAGTTGCAACTATTTTTTGGGATACATGTGGTATGATGTTTATCATTGTTTTTACTTTAGTTTCATATGTTATAGTGTGTTGTATTCATGTTCATTACATATCTATTTTATGATTTCTTTCAATTTGATAGGTAGAACACATGCTTGCTCATCCTCTGTTTAGGGAAAGATATCATAATTTGTCCATATTCCTCTATTTAGGAAGAATAAATATCCCATGCTCTTCCTAGCTTCTCATCAGTCTTAAAACCATCTCATCACAATAATATTTAAATTTTTAAGCCTTATGCCTACCTTTCCCCATTGAATCTATGCAACCCTATCTCATTTTCCCTAACCTAGTTCCCTTGACCTAATATCTTCATCTAGTGAAACCCCAACCCAATCTAATTGAAACAACCCCTGAACTCATACCTAGAATAAAGAACCTAATTCATCTAGCCCTCTTGGATGTGGTTCGTGGAGAGAGCCCTCTCCGATTTCGTAGGGCTAGCTACCAAGTTAAAAGATTGGTTTATGGTTACCTATATTGGGATTCCTTCTTCAGCCTTGGGAATCTGGCAGAGTGATAACATACCTCACACATTTATTTACATATTTGTTAATCATTATGCCTAGTGAGAAGGGTGAGAGATGTTTGTCATGTCATATAGCCTAATATGATTTAATTTCAGGGAATTAAGTCATTTTAAGATAATCTCCTTGTAAGGGCTCAGAGCAGGTAATAAGGAGAGATTATAGTAGGATTACCCACCTCCTTAACTCCCTCAATCAGCCAAATATCACACCAATATCTCTCTCATCAGTTCGAAGTCAAAGGCGGCCAAGCAAGTGGTAGTTATGAGGAGCCAAACTACACTCTTCTCGAGATTAAGGAGACCATATTTCTATTTTTTATTATAGGGAGTCACAGTAGCTACCCTTTTTTATAAATAAACATGTAGAAGAGATCATTATGATTTGAACTTTTTTTTTAGCTAGGAAGCTCTTGAGATCATTATTTTTTTTTACTGTCATATGATGTATTAGACTTTGATGCAATGATAATGAGAAGTTATTGTTTGATCCCTTACTGAGTTAGTTTCAAAGGGTTGGTGCTCTTGGGTTAGGTTCCAATCCATTGGATAATTCCCTCTTGTGTACATGTATTCCATCTTTAAGTTTCAGTGCTCTTTTTAGTTTATTGCATCTTAGTAGCAGAAAAATCTATTAAACTGTGATTGTAGCCTCTAACCCATCTCTCTCATGGGAGCATGAGTAGGACTTCCAACCAAAACCCAAAATTATATATTTTTTTGGTTTATTGGAAAGAGAATTAGTGTGATTATCTTGTTTATCATATTCTTATTATAGGTTAGAATTTGATTTTTTTCTTAGATCAGAGTTTTTCATAGGTTAAATAGAATTTCTATTAAACTTATATTTTCCACTTCTAGTTATTTTAGTTTGTCAATAATAAATGAATGGATGCATGTAATGGTTGCAATATTGTTTGAAGATGTAGGAAAGGACCCCTTCATCACCTTCATATTGTACTCCATCACTCTTACCTCCAACCTTCAATTTTTCCACCAAAACCTTTTTTTATGAGATCATCTCCATGACCACCGTGAGAAGCCCTCCTAGTGAAAAACATGCCCTCAAAGAGCTATGACCTTGATTGGAGTTTTTTTTCACCCCTCACTCACATAATTCCACTTCCTTCCACCTTCCCACACCTTTCTCCCATCCTTTTTACCCTTTTAACCTTCTTAGCCTCCTTCATGTAGCATTTCGTAGCTTCTTGTAGCAATACCGAGTCCTATAGTAGCCTCCTATAGCATAGTTGTAGGTCCCCATTTCCACTCCAGGTTTGATCCTTGCTGCCATTTTAACCTAGGATAGGATGTATTTGACCCACAACTATGGATTCATGACCATAAGATACACCTAGGCTACTCCGACCCTCCTTATATTGGTGCAAAAACAAAGTATGCATTAATTTTTATTTCATCACAAAAATAACATAAATAGGAAAAACAATTACATGCAAGTGTGAGTTAGTTGGAATAGTAGACAGAGGTTTGATTTATGATTTGGTAAAGTGCATGAGATAAATTATTTCCTTGACTACCAAGTGATTGGATATCTACATAGATGATTGCAACATAGTTTAGTTTTATTTACTGCAACTAGGTTAGTTGTTATCTATTCATGATTTTCTTTCAATACCAATTGCAAGTAGAAGTTGATAAGCACTCTCTCCTTCTCAGTTAGAAGTATTTATCTGCATTAAAATAGTTGGTTTCACTTTAATCAAGTAGGAGGAATGGCCTAGAAGCACTATTGATCATAAGACCTAGTTGAGGGTGGCATGAGTGGAATCTGTTTGTTATGCATATAGAACTGCCACCTCCAAATTTGTACGAACCCTGGGTTCATAAATAGATTTAAGTAGCCCCTGGGAGTTGAAACACTCTTGGAGCAATACCACATCTCACCACTTTTTTTCATCGTTGTCGGGGAGGTTTCTAAGTAGATGTGTGTATCTACTTAAGCATTATTTTCTGCTTTTTGTTTTACATACAATTTTGAAAAAGTGAAAAAAATAAATAAATAAATTGTCTTTCATGCCTTGTAGGAGTAGGGACAACCGAGGAAACTTTCTACCAAAAAACCCGACATCCGCACACACTCAATCTTCACTCTTCTTCAGTGATTATGATCTTCCCTCTCTGACAGCAGGGGAGTTAGAATAACCTATAGGTAAGCACCCTGAAATTTTTGAAGAACCTATTGGGGAAGATGAAGAAGCTACTTCACCTATCTAAAATATGGTTGAGAAGAGAAACAATGAGATATTTCCCTTCAGAGAAACCTATGGGAAGCTCGGGATGAAGAACAACAACCTCAAATCCCTCCCACACTTCCATGGCCTAACCTCTAAAGACCATGATACCTGCATGTTTGAATTTTTTGTTGTTTGCAGACCTATGACTATGCCTTAGATGAGAAAAAGCCGAAGTTTTTCCCCTCTACCTTTAAGGATGAAGCCTTGCACTAGTTCATGGGTCTCCATCGGGGCAACATTACTACCTGTGCCGAAATGTAGGTTATAGAGGAAATTTCAGCCTAAAAATACCCATGAAAATTTCATGTAATTTCCATGTCATAATATGTAAACCAATCAAAATCCATAAAATTTAAGAAGAGGTACATGTAAATATTTTGGAGGGAAAAGAAGAAAAACTATTTTTTTAATTTTATTTTTGGCTTATCTCCTTATAGGTTTACTCAAATTTCATGTGTAGACACTCGTTGGATGCCAAATTAAATTCCACATCCAGCGAGTACCCATTATTCATACTTTTACGAAGACCCACATTGATAAAAATTGCATATACATTAAAAAGTGTGTTCAACATGCAATTTTTATCAATGTGGGCCTTCTCAAAAGTATGCATAATAGGTACTCGTTGGATGTGGAATTTAATTCCGCATCCAACGAATGTCTACAATTGAAATTTGAGTAAGCCTATAAGGAGATAAGCCAAAAATACAATTAAAAAAAATAGTTTTCTTCTTTTCCCTCCAAAATTCATAATGCTTATTTTGTTATTTTAACTATTATTTTATTATTTTTCCTTAGGAGGCCAATTTTAGGATGAAATTTCCTCTAATGTGTCCTTCAATAACAAGTAAAAATATTATTGCTAAGTCCAAATAAACTAAGGAATAAATATTTAGTGTGACCCTAGGGCCTGATGAATCTTTAGAAGACTATGAGGAAAGGTTTCAACTTAACCACAAGAGGGCCAACTGCACCCTTGATCCTGGATCACTCAAGTTATTTATTCTCCAAGGGATCAGGGAAGAAGTGTTGGAGACCATAAACATGATATCTGGAGGGGATATCTGTTAGTTTTCCTATCATGACATCAAAATTGTATTAAAAAACCACTCTAGGGAAGCTAGAAATAAGGGTAGAAGTATCCAAGGCTTGGGCAATACCTCTTCCTCAACCTCATCCATCAAAAGTGAGACAGGGAACATGTTGAAGGATTTCAAGTGTGAAATGTTGCATACCTTTTCATTTAGAATGGATACCGTGCAGATCAAGAGGAAACTAGAGAAGGTCGATAGAGCCCTAGCTATCTTTTTCCCTAGATGCAATAGAAGACACCCTAGGAATGAATTACCAAAGAATGTCATAGAATTCTGCTCAATCTGCGAAGAAAAATATGCAACAGACAAATTCCCTTCCTTACCAGGCCTAAAGTTGTATATTCACTTCCTTACCAGGCCTAAAAGTTGTATACCAAGGGGTGGAAGGTGGGCTAGAGCAACTCTGCTTCATCAATCAAAAGAGGCCCTAAGGGGCTTGGTCATTCCAACAAGGCATGATAGGTGTACCTTATTCTTACTACAATTAAAATCAGAATGAACCTTTGCAGCCTTTGTACTCTTCCACCCATCCATCATGGTACACACCTCCTTCTTGGCCTTATGATCCTCCATATCATCCTCAACCCATCAATCAACCATTTCATCCATATGCTCCCCAACCTCCTCAATCAAGTAACCCATCAAAAGGGTGGAGTCCTCAACTCAACCAACATCCTGCTTTACTACCTCCACCCAAACCTCAACCACAAATCCCTCATCCTACTTTGCCTAAGAAACCTTAAATTCCTACTCAACCTAATATAAAACCGAATAACAAATAGGCACAATAGGTCTACAATGGAGAGACATCTTACCCTACCTATGTTGTGGAGATCCAAGAGATTAACCCTAGGTCTGGGAGAGTTCTCCCATATAACCATCCAAAATCTCCACCTGAAGAGCTTGAAGAGGAAAATTAAGAGAGTACCCCTTAAGTAAATCCACCTCATTTTCCTGAGAGATTGATCCATCCTAGCCAACACACCATATAGGATATTGAACTTCTAGGAGAATTAAATAATTTATGTGTCAAGATACCCCTTCTCCGGGCTATTAAGGATTTTCCCATCTAAAATAATATTATTAAGGAGAAATGATTCAAAAATATTAGGATAAATAAGAGAGACACCCCCACCATCAATGTCGTTGGTCAATTATCTAATTTGATGCTAGGGAGAGTGATTTTCCCAAAATACCTAGGCCGTGGAAGTCCAGTATTGGATGTGCACATTAATGATATAATTTTCCCTCATACACTAATTTATCTTGGGGTTTCCATAAATGTAATGAATAAAGAAACCATGTTGAAACTAAACCTCCAAGGAGCCTTGAGAAATACCACTACAATGTTGCAAATTGTAGATAGATCCATAGTAGCTCCTATGGGAGTTGCTATAGGTCAATTTTGGCATCATTCCCAATTCCCTGGTCAAACTAGACATCATCCCCAGGACCAATGAAATATGGTCTATCATCCCCTATCATTTCAGTTGCTTCAAGACCCAAGACAAGAAAAAACCATTCATGACTTCTATTTCAAGGTTTCCAAGGTTTGAAGTAACGCAGCCTCTCAAGGGACTAACCCTAGATATCCTACGCAGTAAATGAATCTGGTGGTTAGTAACGCCAATAGTGTGCCACTGCAGTCGCATGGGTAACTCTTCGATCCGACAATCCAGAATCCTGAAGGTCAACCCATCTATGTGTTGACAAAGCTCAGTAAGAGTCTTAACCATGTCTAAATCCTGAAGGACTGCTCTCCTGACAACCCTCTCTGTTGGATGATCTGCTCCATGCTCATTTTCCTGCACTGGTTCAACTCGACCCACATATTCATTACATTAAAACTTTAGTTTAGTCTTGGGAAAACATCAAAATACAAAAACATGTATAAACCTTAGAAAAATAAAAAAACATGGTCAAAACATTCTTATCGATTGCACCCCACTAAGCGCCTTCTGGGAAAGCTAAGTCTGGATCTCCTTGGAAATCCATGCCTGCATATGCATACTCATAAATGGTTATAACCTGTCACCTGAACCAGACAAAGAATGCAATAGAGAACATGATGGATGATTGGCCTGCATTTCTAGCCATCAGTTCTACCCATCTCTGCATCCTTGGATCTCTAGGGTTAGACACACCCAGTGTCACATGCTGGGCTACATCAATGGAATCCACTCTAAGGAAAAAGAAATGAGGATCAAACCAACACTGAAGTTTTTCTTCCTTACTCCATTTTCCTTGGTCAGTTTTTCTTTTATTTGAGAGATTAAAACTTTAGATGAGTTGTAATGTTCCAAAATTTTAGCCTCCAAGCTAAGTGGAACATTAGAGTTAGTAGTAGCTCTAGCCAGTGAATAAATGGGAAGAAAATCCCATAAGTCTCCTAAGGAGGAATAAAATACTCCAAATGTGAAAGGGGACACTCTTTCAAGCCTAATAAAACACCTCCGTGTTTGAAAAGGGATAAAATCAAGCTGCTTTGACTAAGTCAACAATGTAGTTTTAGAGGAGGAGGAATCCAAGGACGAATAACTCAGTTTTGGAGGGAGATGTATATTTGGATAGAGATGACCTAATTGATTGGGGCCAATGGCAAGAAAACTCATGTTATATATAAGGAAGAGGATGACAGCATTCTTCTTCATGTCTTAGATTATTATTCATGTTTGCTCAGACTTTTGCTGCCTCTTGCTGTTTAGCAGAGTAGCAATGTTGTTTAGCACATGGTGTTCCCGAGCGGGAATCCAAACTCTCTCCTTTGAGGAGCCTCATTGGGAGAGTTTTCATTCATCATTCCACACCAGTTTTTTAGGCCAAGCTTCAGCCAACTTCATCAGCTCATTTTTTTCCAGAGATTGTGCATTGTTGCTGGGTGCAGCAGTGGAAGGGATTGGAATCCCGGTTCCTAAGCTAGTTTCTCATTGGAGGAAGGTTTCCTTCAATTGAGGGACCTGTTTGGAGATATCTAGAGCTGATTTCAGATCTGTTGTATCAGACCACACATTTCCCATACATTCCCAACATTTTTTCTACTAGGGAATACATTATTTTGGAGGCAGTGCTCAGTGCATGGTTTGGCGGCTCCGTTGCTGAGTTTCCTTGTGATTGAAAGGTTCATCCTTTCATGGGAGGACCTCCATGAGGGATCTACATCAGACCAAACATATTTCAGCCTTCTACACTCATGTGATTCAGTGTTGCAGTGTTGATTCAGTAATTTTCTGAATATCACATTTTGTATGTAGAGTGTTTGACAAGAAACCCTTGTCGGGTTATCTTGTATTTTGTATGAGGAGACTAGATCTCTGTTCTTCAGTATTATTAATTAATATATGAGTAGATCTATTTGTCTTCTTATTTTCTGAGTTAAAACCCTCATAATATTTTGCAGTCACTTTATGCAGTTGTTGGGGTTCCTGTGTTTTGGCAGATTGGCAGATCCAAAAGACAAGACAACATCAAACCACTTTGGGATTCTAGGATCTAGCCCTCTTGCATCCAAAGAGGGATCTCTCTATTAGTTTCAAATATTGATTTATCTTTAAGGATTTTTAGTGTGATTTTAAGCTATTTATGAAGAAAAAGGTTTGTTGTTTGGTTTTGGTTGGACAAGGATATGATGAAGGTGAAGGAAGTCTATATGAAGGGTAAAGGTGTAAATAGGTGGAAGAATGGTTTTGCTAATAAGATAGACAAGGAGAAGCTTTAATCCATTGGGATATGGAGTCATAAGAGGATTTAATTGAAACATCAAGGTTCAAGAGTGGTCCATGGGGCAAGTCATCTATGTCAAAAGATATATTTAAGTTGATTTTATGGAATGAAACAATAAGAAATGGAGTGAGGGAAATCAAACATATGAAGAAACAAAGAGCAGCCTAAGATCAAGTAAGTACTTTGAAACTATCCTGCTTTTGGCATGCACTTAAGAAAATACACAAAAGTAATCTAAGATTAGGTAAGTACTTTTAAACTAGCCTGCTTTTGATGTACTTTCAATAGAAAACATTTAAAACACTTAGAATAGCTTAAAATAAAGTAAATACTTTTAACTTAGCCTGCTTTTAGCGTATTCAAAAGGAAAAAATTCATGATAAACATAAAAAGTAGTCTAAGATCAGGTAATTACTTTGAAACTAGCCTGCTTTTAACATACTCTTAATGGAAATTTTCAAAGCAACTGTTGGAGATAAACCAGAGGATAGGGCTAACCATAAACTTCTCTTGCTCAGCTTTAATTAGCAAACTTCTCAATAACATTCAAAGATAAACTCTCAAGTTGTACTCAGAAAATATGGGCTTTCCAACACTTCACTGGTTATACTCTATTAAATTACCTTCAAATAAACAATCAGCAGAAAACATATAGATAAATCCTATCAGTGAGATTTAGGGTACTTCAAGAGTAAATCCTAATCTATATTTGTTGTTCTTTATCAGATAAAAGTGGAGAAAATGGAAACATAAAGAAAAATAACAATTACAGTAAGAAACACATCACCATTGACATAGACCAGGATCCCATAAATCAGTTATTTGTATTTGATGTTAAAACCAGTTACAATCATCAAGTCCAGTAGGTTTCTACAGCTTCAAACTTCTCATCTCAACTTATGTATCTTCAACTATAAACAGGGCTACAAAAACTTCAGAAAACTATTTACATGCAACAGATATCCAGAGACCAACCACATCTCATCTTCTTTAGAAGTATTTATAGAAGAAAGAGGAGGTGGGATGAAACAAAAGGTCTCTAGTTCAATTAATACAAGTTAATGCTTCTCTGCCTTTTCGGGGCTCAATAGAGGAGATCTCTGATGTTTTCCATGTATTAATTGGTTTTCATTTAATTTTTAGCTACTTGGCATATTTTTTTGACTTTAAAACTCTTTTGTTAGGCTGGAAATAACTCTAGTAGCTTTAAACAAAATATCACTGACTAAGGCAATTACTATGCCTTCTTTTGATTTATTGAGGCTATAGGTGGCACTTTTGGTAGCTGAAAGGATATTTTAGCCTCTGATGTGGCAGTGGAGGCTTCCTTCGACTGATATAACTCTTTTTTTTTATAAACACGGTGATTTATCCTCTGATCTGTGTTTAGGTTTAATTAAGTCTTGATCTTCATCTTCGAGTCTTCATTCTCTGATACTCTTTACTGCTTTTTTTCACTGGCACAAATGGTTTTATGCAGTTGGAGGGTTTCATCTGTGATCGGGGATTATGATCCACCGATGTAATTTAGAGTTTGAAACCCTGCTGGTTCCTTTCTTCATGGATATGAGACACAGAATCGTCACCCTATACTCATATGGTCACCTGTCTGTGACTGTGGAAATACATAGATCGAACACCACTAAACCCTGCAGAACACAAAAACTAATTATAAAAACCCTACGAATTGTGGTAAAACTATGTTTCAGAGGTTCAATGGAGGTGATAGGGATGCTTGAGGATGGAGAAATGCAGCGGTGGAGGACATAAAACTGGGAAGAATAGCTAACCAAGCTCATATTTGAATTATGGTGCAAATATGAATAAGGGTGGTTTTGGGAAAACCAACAGCGGTTTTCGCATAGCATTTGGGGGGGGGGGGGGTAAGTGGTATTAGATTTTGGAATGCGATACATGTTAGCATTCGACACATGGATTTCTAAAACCAATTTTATCACACAGAAGTAGCGCACTAGGGAGGAGGGGTGAAAATAGTGTGATATGGATCGTCGACCGTTGGATTGGAGGCTCCAGATCTAACGGTGCGGGTTGAACGTGATGGATGAAGAGCTGTGGGGTAAAAGGGTATGCGGGTTAAATCCCAATCGTCAGATCTCTTTGATGGACAGTTAGGATTGAAAAAGGAGTGGATATATGGATGGAGAAAAAGGTAAGGTAGGATGGATGGGCAGAAAAATGGAGGGCCCACCTTTTTATAAAGGGCTGAAAGGTTTTTACTTAGGAAGAGGGGTTTTATAAGAGCAGCGGGAAGGATCAATGGGAGCTGTCGGATCGTGAGGATCGATGGCCGAGATCTGTCAATGGGGGAGAATGAGAAGGGTGGGGTTTGAAAAGAAGAAGTAATGTGGACCATCGAATATGAGAAGATTAATGATGGAGATTGAATCGCGGAATCGCGTAGGACGTGAATGGTGCGAGGGGAGGGGAGAAAAGTGATGATGCGAAATAGTGTGAACCGTCTGATCAAACTTGATCGACGGTGGAGATTAAATTAGAGGTCAGGATGGTGGAGGATCACGTGATGGATGAACGTGATGCGATGAAGCGCGAACCATCGGATGTGGAAGAATGAACGGCTGGGATTACATCGCATCGGAGAGAAGAAAAGAGGCCAAAGCGTCGGGGTCTTTGAGTTTGTGATGTGCGATTAAGCGCCGGCCGTCAGATTTGTATCAGATATCAACAGTCAAGATTAAATAGGTGGGTGTGATGGCAGAGGGCTATGAGCGGAGCGTGATTGAATCTCGGCCGTCGATTCTTATGGATTCGACGGCCGAGATTAAATCGGCGGATCGGCATCGGAGGAGGAAAAGGAAAAGGATAAAGGGAATTTTCGATTGCCAATTACGATGGAGTGATGAGGCTTAGTGCTCGGTTGCAGCTCCGGGTCACATAAGGAAAAGGGGCTGGGGCTTAAGGCCGAAATAGGCTTTAAGGCCTTATAGAAAAAATGAAGGTTTTTAGGATTTTTGAAGGGTTTTTTGAGGAATTTGGAGGTTTCGATAGGGGTAAAGAAGGGGTTTTAAACCTTATAAAGGGATTTCACAAGGCTTTAAAGGAGAATTTGAGGGAATCAGAGCTAAATGAAAGGGTTTATGGATGAAATGGAGAAGGAAATGGAGAAGTGTAATGATGAAAAATGGAGTTTTTAAAGCATTCTTTCTCTTAGTAAACAACAGGTCTTTGAAGGTAAATAATGAAACAGCAGTGAAGATTAACTCAAAGGGTAAAGGTCATCATAAGACTTCAAGAACTCAAAATTTGGAAATCAATTGTTTCTTGAACGCTAAAAAATATTTAGCCACCATTTGATATAACAAATTTTTATAGGTGGCTAACAGTGGCTCCACATGGGGAGGACAACTGGTTCTTTAGGTGTCCAGAACCTCAGCTATTGATCTCTAGCTTTTCAGTAAACCAGTGCCTTCATCCATTGGGCATCAACTTTCTTTTCCTTTAGCTGATATTTATTTGATCTGACAATCTTTGAAACAATCTGAAACCATGGAATTCTATCAAAACAACATCTCTACCTACCCATTCCTAATGATCCTAACATTTTTTCTTCTTCAGAGTGCATTTGGACGAGCAAACTCTCTTCATCAACATTTTATTATTTTGAAAAATAGGAAACTAATCTAAGTCTAATCTTATTTCTCCATGAACTCAATTTAAACAGTTGATTTCATAAATTCTCTACCTAACTACTATCTGTCAGGATTAGACTGTCTGAGAGACCTTTATTCTCTAAATTCTAAAACAGAAAATTTAAAAGCAGCCAAGCCAAGATTAAGTAGTCTGACTTGCTGTAGATCTATGGCATAAAAACAAGCTACACATAGACTATTATTTGTAGAAAAGTAAAACAAAATTTGTGAAGGCTTAAGATCTGAAAATTAAAATATCCTTCACCATTTCTTCAGCTCTGATTTTAGGCTTGTTTGAGCTATTTTTCTTTGTCATCTCTGGTTCAAGTTTTGAGCTTTTTAGAACCAGTTCTTCATCAATCTCATAGGTTCAAAATTTGAGCTTGTTTGAACCTCTGTTCTTCTATCCTAATATACCTTACTGATAAGCCAAGCTTGAGCTGTTTGGCTGATCAAATTCACTAACCTATCAATAAATTGAAAACTAATTAGTCATGATTAGGCTGTATGACTAACTAGAAATGTGTTTTTAGGAGTGGCATTTGAGCTTGTAGACTTTCAGATTTTGTCTCTCTTTTTTGGTATGGAGCTATACCTTTCTTATTTTCATTCTGCCCTCTTTTCTTTTCTATTGTTTTTGTATTTTTATTTTTCCTTCAAAGAAAAGATCAACAACTAACCAAATGCTCAAAGGCTGAGCTTTATTGACATTCCTATCTAACCTAATCTAACTTGAAATATTTACAGCTTGATATAGTACAATGGTGCCAATGTAGCTAGTTGAGTAGTGACAAAAAGGAATAGAGAAACTGACTACTAGTCAAAGGTAACCACAATACATATTGAATATTAATCTTTAAAATCAAGGCTATCATAGAAGGTGACAATGTTTTATGTCTTTAGCTCTTGCAAAGGATCCATACTTGAGAATTTGAGCCAATTGAGATCTCCACACATTCTTCCATAGGATCAACAAAGAAAATATGAGAACCCTCTTCTTTTTGGCCCTCGATGATTGGTAGATTTTCTGCCTCTAATATATCAACTTTGACGACTGCACCTTTAGTATGTTCCTTGGAAGCATCATCATCCTTTACCTGCAAATCAACAAGCAGTGACATTTCTTCTCTCTAAATCTATGCTTGCTTCTAATGTGAATTTAGGTTCTTTGGATGACAGATTGATATCAGTAATGGGAGAAGGCTTCTCTTGAAAAGATGATATGTCCTCAGTAGGATATCTTCTATTTGTTTTCCTCCCCTAAAGACTTGCCAGTATTTTTCATTGTTTGGGATAGCTAGTCTGAATTTTTCTTGAATTATGTATTGTTTGCTCACACAAGGTTTCAGACATGTACTAGCAATAAGGGCTAACCCATTGGAAAGAATGTTTTGGTTTTTAGGGACAAGGGTAAGTTGGAACTGTTCAAATGATTTTAACAAGTCCATAAAATACTCCTTATAGGCTCTAAGTCTGGGATGTTTAACCATGTATTCTTCATTTACTTTCCTAATTTCCAATTTTGCATTTCCATGAACGGTTATCCTCTGGGCTCCTAATTTCTTCAATAAGTTCAGCCCTAAAAGAAGTGCCTCATACTCCACTATGTTACTTGTGCATTGAAAATTCAATTTATATGAATGGTCTTCATAATGATTGTTTTTTGTATTGTAAATCCATATTCCTGCACCTGCACTGGTTTTAGTATATGACCCATCAAAGCTCATACTCCAAAGAGGACTAGTTTCAGTTTTATCATTAATTTCCTTACTATCCTCTTTGTCTTGAGTGCCATTGAGTTGTTCTATGGGATAGGCACAAGGTTGATGACTATCTTGTTCCAATGAAGGTTTGAAGGCTGGCTTCTTGTTTAGTATTTGATCAATTTCTTCTTCTGTCAAAGGAGACATCTCCCTTTTAGCATAAACATAAGTACAACAAACTTCTTTCTCTTGTGTTAACGGGTTTTGAGGCTAGATGTCATCTTGAGCCCCTTCTATTGAATTAGTGCTTGTGCTTGAAGGGAAACCTTGAGGATTTTATATTATTTCCCGATCTGCTTCTATTTTAAACAACTCCTCATGATTGTTATGATGCTCAATTTGAATACAAGGTTCATGAGTTGTTTCTTCTACATTATCAGGATGCCACTCTCCTCTTAAAATCTGAAATGAGTTATAACATAGAGGGAGAGTTCCCATATGTGTTGGTTTTTCCTCTATTTCAAGTTTTTATTTTTCCAAATGGCTACTTGTTTCCTAAAAGCACTGCTCACTATTTGTATTTATATTTTGGTCATGAAGTTCCCTTAATAGTGATATACAAGATAGAGGTATGCTGTCAGGACTTTCTTGACAACTTTCTTCATTTTTTTCTCTATAATCTTGCTCATTACACATGTATTGCTCATCATCTAGGTCTTGTAGTGGTTGAGCTTGTGTTTTCTCAGGGAAAGGCATAGGTTGCTTTGGATCACCAATATTTAAATTAGCTTCATACCTATCCATTATCTTTCCAAGCATGTACATCATTTTTTCCATCATGACCATTAGTTTGGCTTCTGGGTCTATATCTAAATCCATGTTTGTAAATCAGAAAAGAGGTCACTGTATCTTGTCAACCAGTTCAGAATCTTCTACTAGTGGAGTAATTTGGTCCTTTAAGTGTTGTGGAGTCACTAGGTGGATGATTTAAATTTTTCTATCCACCAACAGTATGATTGGGTTTGCTGAATGCATTCCTGAAGGAATCTACAAAGACTGGAGGGATATTAGGTCTATTGGAGGCTAGTGGAGTCACCAGGTGGAAATTTTTAGCTCTTTTGGAGGTAAAATGTTTTATGGTCCACCACCATTTATTGATTTGAATACCAATCTGAAATATTTTTGGGTTTTATGAGTTTTTTCAATCCTATGGGTTATGAGAGTGTTCTAAATCTGTTTCAACACTTAGCTACGGTGACGAGACAAATAGAGTTTACTCTTATGGCTTAGCTAGCTGATTCCTTCAAGGTTTGATAAGGCTCTATGAGAATCCTAAGGGTTACTTAGTTTTTCACTGATTCAAATAAGTCATATCATGATCACCATTTTATTTGGTAGTGCTTGAAGAGAGCTACTTATACTGCACTGAATGCTGAGTGTTTTGTTTTAAGGATTTTACTCAGAACTCCCCAGTGGAGTCGCCATTATGTTGGGGTTCCTGTGTTTTGGAAGATTGGCAGATCCAAAAGACAAGACAACATCAAACCACTTTGGGATTCTAGGATCTAGCCCTCCTAAATCCAGAGAGGGATCTCTCTATTAGTTTCAAAGATTGATTTATCTTTAAGGCTTTTTAGTGTGATTTTAGGATAGTTATGAAGAACAAGGTTTGTTTTTTGGTTTTGGTTGGACAAGGATATGATGAAGGTGAAGGAAGTCTATATGAAGGGTGAAGGTGTAAATAGGTGGAAGAATGGTACTGCTAATAATATAGGCAAGGAGCAGCTTTAATCCATTGGGATATGCAGTCATAAGAGGATTTAATTGAAACAACAAGGTTCAAGAGTGGTCCATGGGGCAAGTCATCTATGTCAAAGGATATTTTTAAGTTGATTTTATGGAATAAAACAATAAGAAATGGAGTGAGGGAAATCAAACAGATGAGGAAACAAAGACCAACCTAAGATCAAGTAAGTACTTTGAAACTATCCTGATTTTGGCATGCACTTAAGAAAAGACACAAAAGTAATCTAAGATCAGGTAAGTACTTTTAAATTAGCCTGCTTTTGATGTACTTTCAATAGAAAAAATTTAAAACACTTAGAATAGCTTAATATCAAGTAAACACTTTTAACTTATCCTACTTTTAGTGTATTCAAAAGGAAAACATTCATGATAAACATAAAAAGTAGTCTAAGATCAGGTAAGTACTTTGAAACTAGCCTGCTTTTAACGTACTCTTAAGGGAACTCTTCAAAGAAACTGTTGGAGATAAACCAGAGGACAGGGCTAACCATAAAATTCTCTAGCTCAGATTTAATTAGAAAACTTATCAAGAACATTCAAAGATAAAATCTCAAGTTGTACTCAGAAAATATGGGCTTACCAACACTTCATTGGTTATACTCTATTGAATTACCTTCAAATAAACAATCAGCAGAAAACATATAGATAAATCTTATCAGTGAGATTTAGGGTACTTCAGGAGTAAATCCTAATCTATATTTTTTGTTCTTTATCAGAGAAAAGTGGACAGAATGGAAACATAAAGAAAAATAACAATTACAGTAAGAAACACATCACCATTGACAAGACCAGGATCCCATAAATCAACTATTTGTATTTGATGTTAAAACTAGTTACAATCATCAAGTCCAGTAGGTTTCTACAGCTTCAGACTTCTCATCTCAGCTTATGTATCTTCAACTATAAACAAGGCTACAACAACTTCAAAAAACTATTTACATGCAAAATATATCTGGAGACCAACCACATATCTTCTTCAGAAGTATTTATAGAAGAAAGAGAAGGTGGGATGAAAGAAAAGGTCTCTAGTTCAATTAATACAAGTTAATGCTTCTCTGCCTTTGTGGGGCTCAATAGAGGAGATCTTTGATGTTTTCCATGTATTAATTGGTTTTCATTTAATTTTTAGCTACTTGGCATATTTTATTGACTTTAAAACTCTTTTGGTAGGCTGGAAATAACTCTGGAAGCTTTAAACAAAATATCATTGACTAAGGAAATAACTATGCCTTCTTTTGATTTATTGAGGGTGTAGGTGGCACTTTTGGTAACTGAAAGGATATTTTAGCCTATGATGTGGAAGTGGAGGCTTCCTTCGACTGATATAACTCTTTTTTTTTATAAACAAGGTGATTTATCCACTGACCTGTGTTTAGGCTTAATTAAGCCTTAATCTTCATCTTCGAGTCTTCATTCTCTGATACTCTTTACTGCTTTTTTTCACTGGCACAAATGGTTTTATGCAGTTGGAGGGTTTCATCTGTGATTGGGGATCGTGATCCACCGATGTAATTTAGAGTTCAAAACCCTGTTGGTTCCTTTCTTCGTGGATATGAGACATAGAATCATCACCCTATACTCATATGGTCACCTGTCTGTGACTATGGAAATACATAGATCGAACACCACTAAACCCTGCAAAACACAAAAACTAATTATAAAAACCCTACGAATTGTGGTAAAACTACATTTCAGAGGTTCAATGGAGGCAACAGGGATGCTTGAGGATGGGGAAATGCAGTCGCGGAGGACATAAAACCGGGTAGAATAGCTAACCAGGCTCATATTTGAATTATGGCGCAAATATGAAGAAGGGTGGTTTTGGGAAAACCGACAGCAGTTTTCACGTAGCATTTGGAGCGGTAAGCAGTATTAGCTTTTGGAACGTGATACATGTTAGCGTTCAACACGTAGATTTCTAAAACCAGTTTTATCATGTGGAAGTAGCGCACTCGGGAGGAGGGGTGAAAATCACATGATATGGATCATCGACCATTGGATTGGAGGCTCCAGATCCAACGGTGCAGGTTGAACGCGATGGATGAAGAGCTGTGGGGTAAAAGGGTATGAGGGTTAAATCCAAATCGTCAGATCTCTTTGATGGATAGTTAGGATTGAAAAAGGAGTGGATATATGGATGGAGAAAAAGGTAAGTCAGGATGGATGGGCGGAAGAATAGAGGGCCCACCTTTATATAAAGGGCAGAAAGGTTTTTACTTAGGAAGAGGGGTTTTATAACAGCAGTGGGAAGGATCAATGGGAGCCGTCGGATCGTGAGGATCGACGGCCGAGATCTATCGATGGGGGAGAATGAGAAGGGTGGGGTTTGAAAATCAGAATTAATGTGGACCGTCAGATTTGAGAAGATAAATGGTGGAGATTGAATCGCGGAATCGCGCAGGAGGTGAATGGTGCAAGGGGAGGGGAGAAAAGAGATGATGCGAAATAGCGCGAACCGTCTGATCAAACTTGATCGATGATGGAGATTAAATTGGAGGTCGAGATGGTGGAGGATCACGTGATGGATGAACGTGATGTGATGAACAATGAACCGTCGGATCTAGTGGAATGAACGGTTGGGATTACATCGCATCGGAGAGAAGAAAAGAGGCCAAAGCACCGGGGTCTTTGATCTTGCGATGTGTTATTAAGAACTGGCCGTTGGATCGGTATGAGAGATCAATGGTTAGGATTAAATCGGTAGGTGTGATGACAAAGGGCTATGAGTGGAGCACGATTGAATCTCGTTCATTTGTTCTTTTGGATTCGACGGCTGTGATTAAATCGGTGGATCGGCATTGGAGGAGGAAAAGGAAAAGGATAAACGGAATTTGCGATTTCCGATTGTGATGGAGTGATGAGGCTTAGAGCTCAATCGCAGCTCCAGGTCACATAAGGAAAAAGGGTTGGGGCTTAAGGTTGAAAGGGGCTTTAAGGCCTTATAGAAAAAATGAAGGTTTTTAGGATTTTTGAAGGGTTTTTTGAGGAATTTGGAGGTTCCGATAGGGGTAAAGAAGGGGTTTTAAACCTTATAAAGGGATTTCACAAGGCTTTAAAGGAGAATTTTAGGGAATAAGAGGTAAATGAAAGGGTTTATGGATGAAATGGAGAAGGAAATGGAGAAGTGTAATGATGAAAAATGGAGTTTTTTAAGCAGTCTTTCTCTTAGTAAACAGCAGGTCTTTGAAGGTAAATAATGAAACAACAGTGAAGATTAACTCAAAGGGAAAAGGTCATCATAAGACTTTAAGAACTCACAATTTGTAAATGAATTGTTTCATGAAGGCTAAAAAATATTTAGCCACCATTTGATAGAACAAAATTTTATAGGTGGCTAACAGCAGCAACTCCGGTAAAATGCAGTTTTGGGGTTTTTAGTCATTTTCAGCTACACTAGTGTGGGAGGTCTATTTAACCCACCTAGTTTCATTTCTTTATGATCTCCTCTTGTATTTAGATGCTAGATGTATGTATCTATGGGGTCCAAGTGATAATTTCACTTTTTTATTGCATATATTGCTGGAAATGTATTTTTCATGCATGATTCATGAGCTGTTCCTAAATTGGAATATTACAGTGGTATCAAAGCATGATCTCTGGCTCAGCCTATGAGATCCAACTATCATAGGAAGGAGAGATGGAAAAAAGCCAAAAATCTTCAGTATGTGAAGGAAGAAAGGAAGACAAGCTTACAAAGCTTCTTCCAAAATCTATGCAGAGCTTTTAAGGAGAGCTGAAGAGAATGAGATTGGAGATGGGATCTCCAAAGGATGTTGAATCTAGAGCTGAATCTAGATTTTCACATGTTGAGTGTGAGCATGCAGCTACACACCATGATTCACATCGTAGTCAAGTGCCTAGATCTATCTTGGGATGGATAGGAGGATGAAGAATACCTAAGAGGAAGACTCTTAGTGATTTGTTGCAGGAGTATGAATCTCAAACTGAAAGGTTTAGAGGTCATACTGATTTCCTGGAGTTTTGCAAGATCCAGGTGGAGAAGAGCAAGCAACAAGATGCAGGTAGATTTATTCTATCTACTTTTTCTGAATCACCCACATGTTCAGCTGAAACTTGGGTGAAGGAGCTAGATTCCTATTTGCAGTTGCACCATATGTCCGAAGAAGAAGCCATCAGAGTTTCAGCACTGCATTTCAGAGATAAGGCTCATGCATGGTGGATTTTTGAATCTTGTTCTTTAAATAATGCAAACACTTCATCTTATGCAAGATTCATAGAAACATTGGTGGGGAGGTTTGGTGAAAAACTTCCTAAGGCACATGAGCAAGAAAAACTTGAGAAAATAAAACCCTTGCATGTGATGGAGGAAACCCCATTTCAGGAAACCATGGGAGGAGCTAAAATCTTGAATTACACATTGCTGGAAGCAATACCTCCAGTTCATATTCTTGAACAAGAGGGCATGGGGATCTCCTTTTCACATGAGGATCCAGTTGTTGAGATGTTTCCAACACACATTGAGGAAGATGAGGGCAACATCGCTGTCACATCTAGAGCACATCCAGTGCCTCATGCAGAGGGAGGAGGAGAAAATTCTCCAACAGGAGGGATTCTTGCATCTTTGCAAGGAAGTCCCTAGGATCTCATACATGGAGGTCCAAGCACAATCAGGGAGCAACATGATTGTGCAGCACTGCAACTGGAAGGAGGAGGTAGGGATGAAGATTAGCATCATGTGATGAGAGGCACACACCCTTCTCTATTTCAGAGAGCTAGTGCAAAGAATAGGCAGACTGTATTGTGCTGTGAAAGGAAGGGTAAGGTTTCCCAACCATATTTACAGTCCACTCTTGACATTGATGTCTCACTACATGGAGGCATTCCACTGGGGAGGCCACATGATCTAGAGTTGATAGAATACATCTTATCTTTTGATTCACCACTCTTGGATTTTGGAGAGGTGAAGATTTTGGAGGAATACTTTGGCATGGGGGATGTCAAAGTAGTAGGCAGCAGCATGAGGAAAGCTTCACATGCCAGATCACCAATGTTGTCTCTTAAGAGGATTGATCCTTATTGGAGATCTCAGCTTTTGGTAGAGTACTCCAAGGATCTTGGTGCATGCATGATTTTTGATGACCCGGATGGAGATGAAAAATACATGGTGGATGATGTGGTCATCTATTTGTATGGCAGGATCTTCTTGACTAGATCTTCTAGTCTCAAGGAGAAGCTGCTACATGCAGCACATGAGGACTTCTCTTCTATGCACTCTGCTGCATATTTCCATCTGATGGAGGAGTTCACTTGGGAGGGCATTCAACATGACATATTTTAGCATATGGAGAGATGCATAGCCCGGATGGTGATAGAGAGGATGTCACAGCCACCTTCCTACTCATTGGGAGTGAGGGAGAATTTCTAATTGAGCCATCTCAGCTCAAGACCTCAAGTACATGATGAAGGAGGTATAATCTCACACTTTGTATTGTACTTCTTTCCCTTGTTTGAGCAGCATGATGTAACAAGAAGAATTATATCTTCTTGCATATTGTATGATGATGTACTTGCAGCATTGATCTTGGCTATATTCTTGATGGCTTGTGGGGGAAGCCACATGTTTCTTGGTGTGCACCATTGACACCATATTGTAACTTCATGTTTTCATCTTATGAGATGACTGTGGTAGCAAACAAGTGGCTGGTAAAGCACTTGTTATTTCTTATCTTGATGCAGGAAAAGGATGCAGTGCACTAGTTCCATGAGTGGAACTATGATTCACTCTCTGATTATCATTTGGCAACTTGTTTCTATTGTACCTTGCTTTCATGTATTTCTGATATGTTTTTTCTCAAGGAAATATTTGTATGGAGAGAGAAACCAATTGGATGGCATGGCACCCATATGATAGAAAAACAGGAGACTTGTTCATATGGGGCATCATACAAGTTGACCATCATGATCTTACTTCATGGCTTGTATGAGGGAGAGATGAGACAGCAGCAAAAGTTGTTGCTGCTATGGTTACAGTTGGGAGGGTATGGGAAAAATTCTTCCCATACTTTTCATGAAATTTCAAAAAAGAAGGAAGGCACATTCATGGTGTAACGAGGCTACCCTTCAGCATTGGAGGATCATGAGAGGCTTCTATATAGGAAGAAGATCATCTCACATAGCAGCATGATGGTGGCTGACTTTGGCATATGGAATGTCAAAGAGAGGAGTAATGGAGCCTTATTACAGAGGCCTACAGTGCTGTCACATAGGAGTATGTTCTTATGGATGAAATATCCCAAGAAGAGGATGTATCCCTTCTTCTTGTAGATTTTTATGAGGAGATTCTCATGGGAGGAATTATTGATGGACCTCACTTTCATCCAACTTACTATGTATGGTAGGGAATGCATTTCTGTACTTGTTGATTACTCCATTGAGTATTTGTACTTTCTCACCATGTCTAAACAGTGCATTGCTCCTTAAGAGAGCAAGAGTATTGTTGGGTTTCATGGTCACTCTAGGGCCAATGTTTATGATGATATTAGCCCATATATACATGACTTTGGGCAAGTGTATTGTTATTTTATCTATGTACAACTGATATACATTGATGCTTACTTCCCCATGTTGGAAGAGAAAACATACATAGCTTATGACTTGTTGCAGGACCACTTGCCACATGACATTCTCAAGCAGCAGTTGGGAAGACTGCGTAATATCTTCTTGGGGAACCTTTGGTACTATCAAAAACTTCACATAAATTTCATCATTTTTCTGATTTGTATTCCAAATGGTGATGATGTTCCATTCATATTGTATGGATTGGTTTGGGTTGACATGACTCATGACTTTGGAGGAAGGGTCCTTAGTGACTCAATATTCTTCTTGCCATTGGAGGGAAATAATGTTGTAGCCCGAGATCAACATACCCTCTACACTTATCATCAGTGGAGAGGAGGACAACATGGGATAGGCCCTCTTTCCTATCATGTTCATTTATTCAACCCACCTACATTTTAGGAGCACAAGGTGGAGGATATTTTTCATGAGTTACCATGTTGGAGGGTGACTCACTTCATTTGGATGATAGCATGGGTGAGGGAAGCACTCATTCACCATGTTGGTCATCACTCCTACTTTTTGGAGGCCATGAGATAGCAAGCAAGTTTCCATTCACACTTTCCACCTTTGATTGATGTAGACCATTTGGTTTTTCACACTTGGGATTAAACATTGGACTACAGTTTATTTGCAGATTCTCTTGATGCAGTGTTGGAGGCTATTGATGAGAGGCCACATGAGAAGGAGGGGAGAAATTTTTCTCTCCTTACATATTTTCTTGAGGACAAGAAAATATTTTGGAGGGGAGGACTGTAATGTTCCAAAATTTTAGCCTCCAAGCTAAGTGGAACATTAGAGTTAGCAGCAGCTCTAGCCAGTGAATAAATGGGAAGAAAAGCCCATAAGTCTCCTAAGGATAAATAAAATACTCCAAATGTGAAAGGGGACACTCTTTCAAGCCTAATAAAACACCTCCATGTGTGAACAGGGATAAAATCAAGTCGCTTTAACTAATTCAACAGCGCAGTTTTAGAGGAGGAGGAATCCAAGGATGAATAACGCAGTTTTGGAGGGAGATGTATCTTTGGATAGAGATGACCTAATTGAGTGGGGACAAGGGCAAGAAAAATCATGTTTTATATAAGGAAGAGGATGGAAGCATTATTCTTCATGTCTTATATTATTATTCATGTTTGCTCAGACTTTTGTTGCCTCTTGTTGTTCAATAGGGTAGCAATGTTGTTTAGCACAGGGTGTTCCCAAGTGGGAATCCCAACTCTCTCCTTTGAGGAGCCTCATTGGGAGAGCTTGCATTCATCATTCCATATCAGGTTTTTAGGCCAAGCTTCAGCCAACTTCACCAGCTCATTTTTTGTCAGAGATTGTGCATTGTTGCTGGGTGCAGCAGTGGAAGGGATTGGAATCCCGGTTCCTAAGCTATTTTCTCATTGGAGGAAGGTTTCCTTCACTTGAGGGACCTGTTTGGAGATATACAGAGTTGATTTAAGATTTATGGTATTAGAAAACACATTTCCCATACATTCCCAATGTTTTTTATGCTAGGGAATGCATTATTTTGGAGGCAGTGCTCAATGCATGGTTTGGTGGCTCCGTTGTTGAGTTCCCTTGTGATTGAGAGGTTCATACTTTCATGGGAGGAAGCCCTTGAGGTATCTACATCAGATCCAAAATATTTCAGCCTTCTACACTCATGTGCTTCAGTGTTGCAGGGATGATTCAGTAATTTTTTGAATATCACATTTTGTATGTAGAGTGTTTGAGAAGAAACCCTTGCCAGGTTATCTTGTATTTTATATGAGAATAGATCTCTGTTCTTCAGTATTATTCATTAATATATGAGTATATCTATTTGTATTCTTATTTTCTGAGTTAAAACCCTCATAATACTGTGAAGTCACTTTATGCAACAACTCTGGTAAAATGCAGTTTTGGGGTTTTTAGTCATTTTCAGCTACAATAGTGTGGGAGGTCTGTTTAACCCACCTAGTTTCATTTATTTCAGATCTCCTCTTGTATTTAGATGATAGATGGATGTATCTATGGGATCCAAGTGATCATTTCGCTGTTTTATTGCATATGTTGCTGGAAATGCATTTTTCATGCATGATTCATGAGTTGTTCCTAAATTGGAATATTATGAAGCGAACAAAGTTCCTTCTCAAACTAAATATTCCAGAAGACTTGAAATATCCGAATATCCATGAGGATACAAATATTATATTAGAAAGATGATGAATATGAATTGATTGAATGTTACAAATGAGACCTGCTTATATACCCACGCAGGTGCCTCTTCACGAAAGGTCATGTCTTATCAGACGTGACCTTTCAGCCTAATTACTAATTAACTAATTATCATTTATCTACATTATTTATTCATTACATTGCCTTCCCCTCAAAAAGCTTTGTCCTCAAAGCTTGTCGATGAAAGGCCTCGACTTCTTTTCTTGCTACGAACATCTTTTTGTTTTAGGGCAGTCATCCTTGTTGATACAAGTTGATATGATCCTCTAAGTGACAAACAAAACTGTCATACTGAGAACGGATCAGACCATCCTAAATCAATTTTCTGTGGAATCTCGCGGCGATTTGAAACTTGTGCTGAATTATCACTTGAGCTGATTGCACTGATATTAGTATTCTTCGGAATATCAACTTGTTTCTGTTCTGAAGACATAGCTTGATTGAGTTGTCTGCTCCCGTGATTTGGATGTCAATAGGGAAATTTTTTGGTTTGAATTTCCATTCTTAGTTGTGTGGTGATGTTTTGATTTTCTTTTGGTGATGATGTTATTGAGCTGGTTACATAACTTTCGCTTGAAATCTTCATCGCCGGAACTACAACTTCTAAGTTTGCATCTTTTGCAACTTGCTTGTCTTCTTCTTGAGTTATGACATTTACTGCATTAGTACCAGTTTCCTTCTCTTCAACTCGGATTTCTACATTCGATGCTTTATTTTCGACAAGTTGTTGCACCTTGTTTTCTAATGACTTCTTGTCTCTCTTCAACTTCTTAATTTGCGTTAGTAATTTGTCGTTGTGGTCCTTGAGGCGAGCAACTTCTTCATTCTTATTAGTGGTGATTCTGTCGATTTCTTTTTGCATATTTTGTATCACCTTTTTACCTTCTTGAGAAATTACCTGCGAAATTTCTTGTACGTCTTCAGGCGTCACGAAATTTGGCTTCAAGTTAACGTCTTGTAGCGTTATCTTCTTCTTTTTGTAGGTGAATGTCAAAAATTTCTTTTTCGTATTTAGGATAACTGAACCTAAGGTTTCCATCCATGGTGAACCCAACACAATATCACTATTATCCAAAAGTAAGGTTTTCATGGTAAATTGAGAGATAAAAGTATAATCCCCAACGTTTAGTTGTAGATTTTTTATGTCGTATTTTTTCTTGTCAAAAATGTCTAATTTTTCGATTATATTTGACTCAGGAATCACCAACTGGTTGGCAATTTTAGGGTTTTATAATTTTTCTCTTCAGCGGGTGATATAGCAATAGTGACATCTTTCCCTGCGATACTTCCTTTAATTTTAAGTAGCGCTTTAGGGTCGATAGGTAGCGTTTCTAATTCTAAAAATCGTCCTGACTTCATTTTTGTATTAGATGTCATTTTGCTTGTTGAGATAAATATTCTTCAAATTCACTCTTTTTAACTTATAAACTTCCTTGGTTATAAATCTTTAATAACTTCAAAATACCATTTTTTTTTCTTCTACTTTTACTTTTACTTTTAGTTAATTAGTAATTATCATTTATCTACATTATTTATTCATTACATATTACACAAGTTGAAAACTGTTGGTTCCATGCACTCTAGCACATACTGCATATAATATCTATTCGTTACATGTAGTGTAATGATACCAGAAATATTTGCGATCATGAATAGAATGGTTCTCAATGGAAAATAATGAATGTCATAGATGTTTATTTTCCCATCCTTGCTTGGCTCTGACCCTCGATAGCAATACTACAAAATATAGTCTCTCACCGTCTCTCCTCCGAGAGCGGACCCTAAGAGAGAAATGGGTAAGCCTCTCCTCGACAATCCTATCAAAAAATATATGTCCGCCACTGTAATAGGAACCACTTTGTTCCTAATGTGAAATGCCTCAATTGTTGGATCCCATGCATGAACAAGGAACTACAAAAGTTATATTTGTTGCCTCATACCGAATAAGTGAAAGTACTTTAATAAATCAAAATCTCTTAGGGCTCTTACTGTACCCAGATCATTAAGGGAAACCATATTTTGTTCTTCATGCTCTCTTTCACTCCAAGTAATCATCATTCTAGTCCGATGAATCCCTGAAACATAACCATAACACTTATTAGACTCCTTTTCATGCAAAAAATTAGCTAAAATTTGGGTACAATACAAAAATAAAAAATGTGAATTACGCCCAACACAGTCTTGGGCAATAGACAGTGTGTTGCATATGCACCTAGGCTTCATTTTGAGTGCATTACAACGTAGTTTTCAATGACTAAGGGTGTGTTGCCCTCTTTGGAAAAAATAATTTACCCTAAGGGGCCCAAATCCCTAAACAATTTCAATGAAATGAATATTGAAAGAAAGAGGGGTTTATGGCACCAACCTGGATCAAACAATGATGAAAACTGTCCACAGAATTGATCGCAATCAACAGTTGAAATTCGAAGGCAAAAACAGGTTTAGAGCTCCAAAACACAAATGGTAACTTTCAAATGGTAAAAATGAATAGTAAAACTCTTTAATTGTTTTCAAATCATATTTATTTCTGTGACTATGGTTTTATTCAATTTTTATCATGAAACATGTATTTTTAATCCATTTGATGTTGTTCTAAACAAGTTTTCAACTGATGAGCAGATTAGTCTTGTGCATTTATTTCAGGAATGATTTTACCACAAAGCATACTTTTATCCTTATTTTTCGAGCTTTGATAAAACTGAAAAAGGACTTGAAGCACACTTTTATCTCTTTTTCGAGCTTTGATAATAGTGAAAAAGGAACCCTTCGAGTCTTCTTTTAGCTCTTTTTAGACTCCGATAATGTGAAATATTGTCGATCACTTGTCTTTTCAAGCTTGTAAAAGTAAATGAATTGATATCTACTCAGTATAAGTTTAACCCTTTTCCGGACTGAGATAGATTATTTATGAAAAAGGAATGCCTTAGTCAAACATGACTAGGAGGTTCTCTCAGATATTATTTTAAACTTTTTTCGGATCTGAGAAACAACTTTATGAAAAAGTACTTATGAATTTTTATTTCATCCTATTTTTCAAACTCTATAAATATTAAAAAGGACAGGGTTGTCATTGTCGTTACGCTCATTAAAACATAAACTAGTGATGAGCTTGTTGATCATTGCAAGAATCAAGTTTCATTCATCACTGGACTCGTTAAATTATTAAATAGAGATACATTAATCTCCCGAAGGGTTGAATTATAGATCAAGTAGATGTTATCCTCATCAAGCTTGTTAAGAAATAAAGAGGTGTTGGTCGACAAATGACCGGGGAAAAATTGCAAAAGTGAACAGAACTTTTACGGTAGCAGGTCACTCTTGAACATGACACTTCACTCCATCATCGTGACTATCTGGGTTGGGTAATATTCTTGACAGTTCATTCATACCTATGGTTCATCATACCTTCACTTCGCTTTTGGGTCAATGCTTCCAACTCATCTCAGTGTCACCGATATGTTCAATAGAATTCAACCAGCGAATACTCATCCTTTTGAAATACTCATAAACCTTCATTCTCATGACATTCATACCTGAACATTGCTATTTCAAGTCACATTTTGTCTCTGAAATCAGTAACTCCCATTTCACAATAAAATGGCTTCCTGTTGACGTCAAATCATAATCTAGGAAGTTTATTTAGAAACATCATCTTCCAGTACCATGAGACTTTTTACAGAATCAACAAGATCCTCGCTTCCATACTTTGGACCGAAAGATTTTGTCTTCTGTTCGATATCAAATCATCTATTCACACCTCATGAAAGGTACTGCAGTACCTTTAGAACCATTAACATCAATGGTGGTTCTCTCACATTTGTTAAAGCTCACATCAGTGGCTAGTAATCAAACGATGTCTTACCATGTTCGACTACAAATCATATATTCGCATGGCTAGACTTTTACCTGAATGATCGAGTGAACGAGACAAGAAGACCTCGAATCTAGTTTCAGCCATCTGGGCTACGATTTTAGGATTTTTTTACACATCATCTGTATGGTGACCTTACATACAGATCATCATCCGAACATGGGCCTATATCTGTAGGCATGTCTATATTGGGCAACATTCCAATATAGACAACTTTCTGCACTATGTACATGTTATTAGATAGTTTATGTGCTGAGTATGGGAATACCTTCCCTCATCAATTAGTGATCAAGAGGATATATCATGATGTAATGTATTGTAAGGTTGATGCAGGTCACCACTCCGCTTCAGTTCTATCCCATTACATCGTAAAGCATCTCATTCAAAAAATATTGTTATTATTTTGACTTCATGCTTTAAGGGGAAATTGTTATAGGTCAATTTGGTCATCATTCTCAATGACCTGGTCAAACTGGACATCATCCCCAGGACCAATGAAATAGGGTCTATCATCTCCTATCATTTCAGTTGCTACATGCCCTAAGACAAGAACAAACCATTCATGACTTTTATTGTAAGGTTTCCAAGCTTTTAAGTATATGTTATATCACTTATGAGCTCACCAACCCAACCTCTCAAGGGGCTAACTTCTTTTCCTATGCAGCTTCCTCCATTCAGGGGTGCTCTACAAAGAACTTCCCGACATTCAATAGTGCGTTTGTAAAATGGGAGAAAAATTCTCATTTTTGTGGAATCTCCACATGTCTAGTGCCTTCTAAAAGAGTCCATATGTGTCAAAAATCGAATCCATGTGTCCATAGAACACCTCTGATCTTGGGAACATGTCTTGCCTATTATTAGAAATTCATTGATTGAGAAACTACCTTCAGTTGCCCTATAAATTGAGCACAGATACTAGTGCTAGGGAAGGAATAAATTTGGTAAAGAAATGTTGTTGGATTCTCAATTGAGAGAGTGATAGGAGTGATATGCTACTAGTGAGATGATTATTGTGATAAGGCTAGGATGATATTGGAGATGGTGACATCAAATCGATCATTCGTTGTAACCTCCCCCTTCTACTCATTAATAAAGATAGTTGTTCATTTTCCCATATATGTATCTATTTATGTTTCTACTTTTCATATGATGGATTCTTAACTAATATATATGTTTCATGTTCAATCGATTTAACTGATTAAGATAAATAGGCATCTTTATATTGAAATATCTTTGTTTTTTAGTGTTTATACTTGTAGGAACTAGTCTGGCGATCTAAGTTGGATTGAAAGCCACGGGAAGAGCAATAGAAGGAGAATAGGAAGTGCTTGGATCACAAGTAGGTTCTTCTATATTTTTGTGTGTCTATTACTCGTAGATAAAGTGTTTGCAAAGTCTTTTATTTGTTGTTATAAATTAATAGCACCACATTTAGGGAATGTGTTTTACCCATAATTCATAATTTCGCATAACAGGAGTTTTTGAGGATGTTATGGTATCCATTGACTCTTGGGAGTATCCCTGTGAATTCCTGGTGCTTCAACCCAAAACCAAGTTCAATGGTTATCCTCTTATCTTAGAAATTATACCATGTTTGGCCACTTTTGATGCCTATATGAGTTGTAGGGTTGGAAACATGACCATAAATAATGGGCCCTTGTCAAAACAACTGATATTATATCCTAATACTCAACCTTCTATTGAACATCATATACCTTTGTGGGTAGAGGATGAGGAAGAACATGAAGTGTATCATGCAACACCATACCCAATGTGTACCTTATATGTTGTTATTATAGGGGGTGAAACTTGATGAATATGACATCATTGACCATATCCTTAAGAACCAACCCCCCACTACAATTCCACTTGATGAAATTGTGAGAGAATATGGAAGCATTCCTTGGATTGAGCTATGATCAGTTTAATCAAGCCCTGAACATGTCAAAATTGTAGACTTTGGCCCATACAAAGCCTTAAATATCAATCCCTCTCTCTCGTCCAAACAAGAATAACAATTGTGCAATATGTTGAGAGAGAAATTAGATGCTTTTTATTGGGACTATCTGTTATCACTCAGTAATTTCTCAAGGTTAAAGAAACAAATATTCCGAGGTAACCACAAACCTACTTTTAAACTCTAGGATCTAGCCTTCCTAGGGTTCAGAGAGGGCTCTCTCTATAAGATTTAACTTTGTTTTAATGTTTGATTTTAGGCTAGTTATAAGGAAAATTTTGTTTTAAGATTTGATTTGGTTGGTGGGAAAAATCACTTAAAGAGATGGATAGTAATAGATCTAGTTTTCCATTGGGAAAAAGGAGTCAATATGTCAAGCAGAAAGCTCAAGATCAAGATCAAAAGACAAATATTTTTAGGGCAAGATAGAAGAGTCACTTAAGATCTTTGAAACTGATTGGTGAAGTGGTTTAATCGAGATAAAGAGAAATCAAGGATTCTTTGATCCGGATAAGGAGTGAAGTGGAAAAAGGTCATTTGAAAGGGGGAGAAATTAAGGGTTCCCTGCTCTGGAAATCAACAAAAAACATTAAAATGAAAACCAGTAAATAACAGAGT
Organism: Pinus albicaulis; assembly: GCA_034641835.2. Classification (NCBI taxonomy): domain Eukaryota; kingdom Viridiplantae; phylum Streptophyta; class Pinopsida; order Pinales; family Pinaceae; genus Pinus; species Pinus albicaulis. The sequence continues at coordinate 1,870,987,908 of CM076575.1, read as the reverse complement.
TCTTTTAACAAATTCTAATATATCTTTTCCTGATTTCACATTAAGTTTTAGAACACATTTATGTATGAGTGAAAACATAAGAATATTTAACAAATAAAAGAAGAAAGTACTTCACTTGAGTAGCCCAACATATGAATTATGAAACATGATGCTTTATTGATTTGATCAAGCCTGCTGACTTGAAAATTGGTACAAAATCCCTCCAGATACAGAAATATTGACTATATAAATCTTCAACAATTTATTCCACAATAATACTTCAAAGGATGAAGTATTTATACAAATTCTAAACTAGAATATCTTGAAAAAATATCAATATTGGTTAACAAATATCTCAAACTGTATTACATAAATAAAACTTAATAAAAGGACACTCAAAACTAATGAATCTATTTGGCACTATTTTTATGATTGATGGTGACAAAATAAGAGAAATTTGAATTTTATATGTGTCGAGGCATAAAAAGGTATATTTTTAACACCTATTTATCTCACATTAATTATCAATCCGGGAGCGACTTCTTATTTCAAGAGTGTACTCAGCCTGAGGCAGCAATTTATCCAAGATTAATGTTGTGAAGATGTAGTACAGAACAAATGCAAAGGTAACAAATGCTTGTAAAGAAACCTAATTACAATGACAGGAATGTAAAAGCTAAACTATAGCAATCTTGCTGGACATCGATCGGGGATGCAGTAGCAATAACTCTTTCCCTTAGAAATCGATGTAAGATGACCAAATCTGGGGACTCTAGAGAGAATATCTCTATCCACTACAGTTCGGCGATCTTAAAGCAAGTGAACAACTGAAAGGAAATGAAATCCAGAAAAGGAACAACATCATATAACTGTAACTCATCTATTTGCAAATCGAAAGCTGTAAATAAACAATGAACAGAAAGTGGAACAGTAACATGAAATGAACAGAAATCAAATAACTTTGTAATCGTAATAAATATACATGCAATTATCACACAACAAACATAAAAGAATAGAAATACAAACAGCGGATCGCTCCACCAGGGCTAGGCCCTCAACCGCTGGTGAAAGCGCCACTGGGCTACTGCAGAGCTTGATAAATGGAACAAGAACACCTCTTTGTATTAATCAAACATGAATAGCTTTTACATCAGTTGCTCTTTGCTCACAAGAGTCGAGGAATTACAATGATACAAAGGAAATTCAATAATCATCCATTCTCCTCCATCCTCTCCAATACACAATACATGTTCTCCTTTTATAATCAGAAGGAGGAGAAATTAAATAGCAAATATAATCTTCCATAACAATATGATCAACCAGAAAATACATTTCCAACAATATTTTAACAAGAGCAAGGTGAATTTGGCTTTGCAGCTGAGATTTGGAGGACGGCCGCAACAACAGAACTGAGAAAATCATGCTCGAAGAACCCTACGTATCTCTCAATACAAGCCAAATTTGGGCAAACCGTTCTTTGGATAAAGTTAATTGGGTCCGTTCTGGACAAAACCCATGTTCTGTATTTTCCAGATTCTTCTTCATTTGCTCAGAATCTTAACCACAAAACTATCACTTCTTATTCCAACGGATTTCTGAGTTGGAATATTTCATAATGATTTGGAAATCAAATCCGCAATCTAGAAATTATATTGGAGGCTAAAATGGTGAATGATATTAATAAACTATCATTGATAAAATTATGCATAATAATAATCAATTTATTAAAAATAAAGGAGAAGAAATAATATTCATCTATAAGAGCATAAATCATTATAAGATGGATTTATATGATAAATTATAATAAATGATATGATAAACAAGAGTAAAAGTGGATGAAGTAAGTGATAAAAAGTGGTCTTATTCACGGCCCAACAATATGAACTCTTAGTTGATGATGAGGCTTCCAAGTCACTAACTGTCTCCTTCCTTTGTGCATTTTTCTCCAGAAATTCTACAATGGGGTCCTGTAATACCTTTTTATATCTCAATCCGAGGTAGATATGTAAAATGTGAAATATTTTATTGTAGATAAATATATTTTTAAGATAAACCTCTCTCAGTTTCCTAAAATTCCACTCCAGTTGTTCACAATATACTCTGCAAAAACATGTCTAAAACAGAACTTTGCACAGTCTGAAAAATAGACTGTGAAGATGTGCATGTATCTCTCATTATGTAATACTTATGTAAAAAGTGATATGCATTTTTTTATATGGGTCTCCTAGGAACATAAAACTCCTCCAGTTTTGTAAGATTCATTTCTGATTGGCCACACTCTTCTCTGCAAAATGATGACTAAACCTGAATGTTCTATAAAACGTGCTTTCAAATATTGTTTAATATTTCCAAACCCATAATGATTGTTAGAAACATGAGAGATTTTTTGTAGGCCAAAATATTAGGAACATAAACCTCCTTCTTTTTTGCAAAATTCATTTTGGATTGGCCACAATAGTTTCTGCAAAACTATGACTTAAATAGGAATTTCTAGAAAATGTCCCTTCTTTCTCTATTTTAATCTTTTAACCTTATTGTTATTTTAATTGTTTTGACTTTCACTTTGGATAAAATCCATTGTTGATAGTAAAAAAAAATTCATCTCTGTTTAACTATTACTACCTCTGTATTTACTTTTACTGTTTTACCTTGACTCCTTTGTTTTTCCTGATTTGACTTTCACTCTAAATTTTATCTGATACACTTTAACTCTGATGCCCTTTGACTGTTCTGTTTTCACTGTCACTATGAATTCTTACTTTAATTTTACCATTCAATATGTAATTTCATCATTTTGATCTATCTCTGACCTGATTTTATTCTTTCTTTGTATACAAACTGTTTGTTGAATGAAGCTTTTGAATTAAAATCGAGAATTTGGAGCAAACAATTTTGTCAACTAGTATTGAAAATGTTGGCCCAATTTCATATACTAATAAAACTTGCATAAATAAAAAAATTCGTTAATGAAAAAGAGATCTGCAAGGGGTTTGATTGAAGGATATATCGAATTGAGATTCTGGACATAAGGATCAATATGGTTGTCAATGGTTTTCAACAGGGAATGGGTAAAAGCGGGGTTTTATCATAAAACGTATGAATAGAATTATTGCATTGGTTGCTTTTACTGTATAGAAGGCAAGAAGACAGGGGATTTTTACTTCAAACATAAGTGGTTTTACCATAATAAATGGTGCAGGGATGGTTTTCACACGATGATGGATTTTTCACAGAGGAAGACTGGTTTAATGTATTTGTGCAAGGAAAAAATAGGTTTTAGCACAGTGGCATTGTAGTTTTACCACACAACATTGGAGTGGAATCGTTGTATACCTCTTCAGCGAAGAAGCAGATAAGTGGCTTCATTGAAAATTGAGGAAGGATTGGAAATTTTTTGCATGATTGCAAGAATCAAACACAGGAGCAGACAAGTAGTTTTATCGCACAGATTGAATGGTTTTCGCACCATGGGAAAGTGGTAAGAGAGATTGGATCAATCGATGTGATAAAATGGGAATTAGACACGTCACGAAGAGAGAAACTCCGAAAACTGCCTATTTCACAAATTTCATTTTGTTTAAAGGTAGCGCTATAAAATACGCAATATGGCTTGTTGGTCGTTAGATCATCGTGGGGGAAAGCGAATGATCAGGATTTAATGGTGAAGATGCGAGTTAGTGGGAATGGGGCCCAGGATTAGTTATGTGGTAGGATGTTTGTAAAATATATTTAAAATGTAAGGTTTTAATATATAGTTTTGATATGCTTTTGATAGGCCGGTTTAAGGTTTTATATAACACATGGAATATGGACGCATGTAATGTTAACATAGGCGGAGTTAATATAAAATATCAATATTTAACCTATGGGGGAGCGAAATATATCACGTAGATTATTTAAACCATAGGATAACATAAAATTGTGGGTTTGGGATACTTATATAAATGAATTAATATATTATGGGATGGGGTATTATAGTGGAGTTAGTACATTAGGTTAAATGTTAATATGAAATGTGGAGAAAATGTAAAATACCCTAAGTAAAGTGTAAACATGGTCTTTTAAGCGGGGCTTTATGCATTGTGATGCACAACATAATCATAACACTTATACTTTATGATAAATCAATTCTTTGGGTTTTTTTAATGTTTTTGTATGAAATGAAATTAGTTAAGGGGGTTTTTACTTTTCCTAGGTAAAATGTGTTTTAACTTTGGAAAAGGGATTTTATCTTAGGAAAAGGGTGATAATGTTGAGGAAAAGGGTTTTTATGAAGGTAATCAAATACTTAGTGCCATTCAGTGATTAAGCCTCGAGTCCGGTCCCAAAAAAAGTCAGAGAAATGCTTTGAGCCTTTATAACTAAATATTTTTAATATTGGACTACTTTGAGGGGAGGGAAATTAGTAATGTGCAAAATGATGTTTTATTCATGCCTTGTGCAACTGCTTTCTACCTACCCATCATTTATTCTACCATTTTTTCCTTTATTTGCATGGGTGCATTTCAGCTTGCAACCCTAAATCCTTTTTTCTTTTAACGCAGGAAACTATCTAATTCTAACCTTATTTCATCCAAGGGCCCAGATTAAACTGCTGAGCTCCTTACTATTCTCTATTTTAACTATTGATCTACCAAGGTTAAATTGTTTGGCTAGATATTTATTCTCTATCTAACAACATGTCATTTAAAGCATGAGAGGTCAAGTTTAAGCTGTTTGACCCTCATGGATTGTGGCATTTAGGACAAGCTGCACACAATCTTATCTGCAAAAGTAAACTAATAGTAGTGGCATTTGGATTTTCAACACTTTCATGATCTATTTTTGATGGGGTTCATATTTAATATTCTTTTTTTATCTTTTTTTCTTTTTTTCCTTTGATTTTTCTTTTAGGACATACCCTCTTTTCTTTTTTTAATTTTGGAATACATTTGCAGAAAGCAAAGGTATGTACAATATTACAAGATTTGAACAGAGCCAATTCAAAATTATGAATCCTATTATTATAGAACCCTAACAGTGGCTTCACATTGGGATGGCATCTCCTTGTGATATGTCAAGAACACCGTCAACTAGTAGCCTGATCCTTTGGGCCAATCCCAAGCCTGCATTTGATTTGTTATAAAATCTCTGTGACTGAAACTCTTGAAATAAAAATTTACACCCTTTTCTGAAAAATGAAATCTGATATGAGACTAAAAGGTGTTGCAACCTTAAAACCAAACTACTAAATCATCAATATCTTAAGGCATTTTCCTTGGCTTCAAATCTTAATGAATTATTTCAAAACTAGCTAAAAACTAAAAACTGAAATAAGCTGAAATCCTACCTGCTTACTCTAATCAGCTATCCAATTGCTGGTTAGGTAAAATGAAACAGCCAATGCAACCATTCAAGCATTATATGCATTGAGGTATTTTGTTGCATGTGCTTGTTTATTGTCAAAACTGTAATTCTGCAACCTATTAGAAACTTTTCAACAAATGAGAGGATAAGGAAATACTTGATTTCCTTTGTTGACTGTAGAAACTTTTCAAAAGGATTGTCCAAGATATATACACTAACGTTTAACTGATTTAAACAACTGTACATATTTTCTGGATGGCCTCCATGCCATGAAAATGAAATGTTATTTTCATCTTTATCTCCCTCCAAAATTTCAGATAAACTTTGTGATGATATTTCTACTAATGGAAATGCCTGTTTGAGGAAAATTTTCTCATCTTGATCTTGAAGCTCATAGTCAATAAATGGAGAAAGTATTTGAATTCATTCATTATCCAACATATCTAATATTGGATCATGAAAAACTTAGGAAAATTGATGCAACCTATGGAATATAGAATTCCATGGGACTTCATCATCTTCAACAAGTTGCTCATCCTTTTCTTTAAAGATGTTATACCACATTTTATTTAAAAGCTGAAATGATTCAAAACATAGTGGTATTGAATTCTCTAGTGTTATTGATCATGTATTTCAATGGGAACTGATAACTGCAATTGTGAAACTAAAATATCCTGATCAAGAGTTTCATCATCTTCTTTGTTTTCAATCACAATTCATAAAGCCTGTTGATCATTGATGGCATGAAAGTTGTCTCTAATGAACTGAAATGAAGCAAAACAAAGAGGTAAAGAATCTTCACTTATTTCTAAATTTTCTACACTTCCTTCTTCACTCTCATAGTTGATCTGTATTGGCTTATCACTATTTTCTAGCTACTGAAACTGACTTTCCTCATCCCACAAACTAGCTTTTGATTGCTCTGTAAAGTTAGCATGAGTTTGGAGAACATAACTATCATCATAATGATCATACTTAGGAAAATCATCAAAAGAAGGAATGTCATCAAACATAAACATTAGATTAGTATATTGATTCTCCTCATAGTGATCTATAAATCCATTTTCTGATTTATGGGAGCTGGGATTATCAAAGTGTTCCTAGCCAACAACCTTTTCTTTTCCTTCATGGTGATTTTGAACAAAAAATTCATCTTTCATAGTGATCTTCTGTATGATTTCATCTAGTTTTCTTACCAAAAGGCTGAGTTTTACCTCTTCAATGTTTTTATTCTCTTCTTCTGCATTCAACTTTTCCTTTCTGATTTGCAAATTAACTTCTACATCAATTGCAATATTTTTCATCTGTATAATTGTTTCTGAATCTCTTTCTCTTAAGTGAAATTCTATTTCTGAATCAAAGGCACTTGGATAATGTAAGAGAGCTGAATCATGAGGAGGTCTCATATTTTCTGGTACTGAATAATAAAATTGATTAAGTCTGTCTAAAAATTGTTGTATTGTTTCATTTGCATGTCTTTTTAAATGATTATATTCTTCTATGATCACAAAAACATTGACTTTAATTATCCATCTGTCAAGAAAAATTTTGACAAACTGCTTGAAATTTGAGATGCTTGCATTAGGCAGATTCTTGAACAAACTCTTTATTCTATTTTTCAAAGAAAGAGTAAAAATTCTAATTCTAACATCATCTTCATAAATCTCAAATAAATCCAGATAATTTTCAAAACCTTGAATATTTTTTTGGGCAATGATGTTATTATTTTCTCCATTAAACTTCAGAAGAAATTTGTAATAGTTATTAGGGAAATCATGGAGTATATGAGGAAAAATGAGGGGCTTATATCTATCAAAACTTTACAAGGTATAGGAATATGTACAGGGATTGTAAGATCAGTCTTGATTATTTGAGGCTTCTTAATTGAAAAATGACCATCATTTGATTCAGAAGAAATCTTCCAGAAGGGATTAGGAGAATTAGTATTTACAATCTTTAAAGGAAAATAATTAAAAACTAATATAAGATCTTCTCTAAAATACAATATACATTGAAAAAATTTCTTTATGAGAAATAACATGATGTCTTTGATTTGGAGTCAACAGGTGGATGATTTTAACCTTTGTGTGTCTAATCACTTTCCACCATCATAGATCAGATCTGAACCTGTAAAATATTTTTGAAGAAAATTTTAGTCTTCCCCAGTGGAGTAGCCAGTATGTTATCACTCAGTAATTTATCAAGGTTAAAGAAAGAAATATTCCGAGGTAACCACAAACCTACTTTTAAATTCTAGGATCTAGCCTTCCTAGGGTTGATAGAGGGCTCTCTCTATAAGATTTAACTTTGTTTTAATGTTTGATTTTAGGCTAGTTATAAGGACAATTTGGTTTTAAAATTTGATTTGTTTGGTGTAAATAATCACTTAAAGAGATGAATAGTAATAGATATGGTTTTCCATTGGGAAAAAGGAGTCAATATGTCAAGCAGAGAGCTGAAGATCAAGATCAAAAGAAAAATATTTTCAGGGCAAGATAGCAGAGTCACTTAGATATTTGAGGGTGATTGGTGAAGTTCTTTAATCGGGATAAAGAGAAATCAATGATTCTTTGATCCGGATAAGGAGTGAAGAGGACAAAGGTCATTCGAAAGAGGGAGAAATTAAGGGTTCCCCACTCTGGAAATCAACAGAAAACATTAAAATGAAAACCAGTAAATAACAAAGTGCTTTTAACAAATTATGATATATATTTTCCTGATTTCACATTAAGCTTTAGAACACATTTATGTATGAATGGAAAACATAAAAAGATTTAACAAATAACAGAAGAAAGTACTTCACTTGAGTAGCCCAACACATGAATCCTGAAACATGATGCTTTATTGATTTGATCCAGCCTGCTGAGATGAAAATTGGTACAAAAGCCCTTCAGGTACAGATTTATTGACTATATAAATCTTCAGCAATTTATTCCACAATAATACTTCAAAGGGTGAAGTATTTATACAAAATCTAAACTAGAATATCTTGAAAAAATATCAATATTGGTTTACAAATATCTCAAACTGTATTACATAAATAAAACTTAATAAAAGGACACTCAAAACTAATGAATCTATTTGGCACTATTTGCAATGATTTATGGTGACAAAAGAAGAGAAATTTGAATTTTATATCAACTCTTAGTTGATGATGAGGCTTCCAAGTCACTAACTATCTCCTTCCTTTGTGCATTTTTCTCCAGAAATTATACAAAAATTGGGGTTCAGTGATACCTTCGTATATCTCAATCTGAGATAGATATGTAAAAAGTGAAAGATTTTGTTGTAGATAAATATATTATTGAGATAAACCTCTCTCAGTTTCCTAAAATTCCGCTCCAACTGTTCAAAATATGCTCTCCAAAAATATGTCTAAAACATAACTTTACACAGTCTGAAAAATAGGCTGTGAAGATATGCATGTATCTCTCATTCTGTAATACATGTGTAAAACGTGAGATAATTTTTTGTAGATGGGTATCTTAGGAAGACAAACCTCCTCCAGTTTTGTAATATTAATTTCTGATTGGCCACACTCTTCTCTACAAATGATGACTAAACAGGAATTTTCTGTAAAAAATGCTTTCAAATATTGTTTAATATTTCCAAACCCATAATGGCTGTTAGAAAAGTGAGAGAGGATTTTGCAAGTGGAAATCTTAGGAACATAAAACTCCTTCCATTTTGAAAAAATCATCTTCGATTGGCCACAATAGTTTCTGCAAACTATGACTTAAACAGGAATTTCTGGAAAATGTCCCTTCTTGCTCTGTTTTCATCTTTTAACCTTATTGTTCTTTTAACTATTTTGACTTTCACTTTGGATAAAATTCATTGTTGATGGTAAAAATGTTTTCATATATGTTTTTCTATTATTTCCTTTGTATTTACTTTTACTATTTTACCTTGACTGCTTTGTTTTTTCTTATTTGACTTTCACTTTGACTTTTATCTGATACACTTTAACTCTGATGCTCTTTGATTGTTTTGTTTTCAATGTCACTGTGAATTCTTACTTTAATTTTACTATTCACTTTGTAATTTCATAATTTTTATCTATCTCTGACTTGATTTTATTCTTTCTTTGTATACAAATTTTTTGTTGAATGAAGCTTTTGAATTAAAATCTGAGAATTTGGGGCAAACAATTTTGTCAACTAGTATTGAAACTGTTGGCCTAATTTCATATTCTGATAATAACCTGTAAAAATATAACAATTCATTAATGAAACAGAGGTCTGCAAGGGGGGTGATTGAAGGTTATATCGAATTGAGATTCTAGACATAAGGGTCAATATGGTTGTCAATGGTTTTCAACAGGGTCTGGGTAAAAGTGGGGTTTTATCATAAAACGTATGAATATAATTATTGCATTGGTTGTTTTTATTATATAGCAGGCAGGTGGATAGGAGATTTTGACTTCAGACATAAGTGTTTTTACCATAATAAATGGTGCAGGGATGGTTTTCGCACGATGATGGCTTTGTCACAGAGGAAGGGTGGTTTAATGTATTTGTGCAGGGAACAAATAGGTTTTAGCACAATGGCATCGGGGTTTTACTGCACAACATTTGAGTGGAATGGCTTTATACCTCTTCAGCAAAGAAGCAGATAAGTGGCTTCATTGAAAATTGAGGAAGGATTGGCAGTTTTTCGCACGGTTGCAAGAAGCAAACACGGGAGCAGACAAGTGGTTTTATCGTGTAGATTGAAATGGTTTTCGCACCGTGGGAAAGTGGTAAGTGGGATTGGATCAATCGATGCGATCAAATGGGAATTAGACATGTTGTGGAGTGAGAAACTCCAAAAAATGCCTATTTCACAAATTTCATTTTGTTTAAAGGTAGCGCTATAAAATACGCGATATGGCTTGTTGGTCGTTAGATCATCGCGGGGAAAGAAAATGATTAGGATTTAATGTTGAAGATGCAGGTTAGTGGGCATGGGGCCCAGGATTATTTATGTGGCGGGATGTTTGTAAAATATATTTAAAACATAAGGTTTTAATATATAGTTTTGATATGATTTTGATAGGTGGGTTTAAGGTTTTATATAACACATAGAATATGGGTGCATGTAATGTTAACATAGGCAGATTTAATATAAAATAGCAATAGTTAACCTATGGGGGAGCGAAAGATATCACGTGGATTAATTTAAACCATAGGATAACATAAAATTGTGGGTTTGGGATACTTATATAGATGAATTAATATATTACGGGATGGGGTATTATAGTGGAGTTAATACATTAGGTTAAATGTTAATATGAAATGTGCAGAAAATGTAAAATACCCTAAGTAAAGTGTAAACATGATCTTTTAAGCGGGTTTTATTCATTTTGATGCAGAAAATAATCATAACACTTATACTTTAGGATAAATCAATTTTGTGGGTTTTTTGAATGTTTTTGTATGAAATGAAATTAGTTAAGGGGGTTTTTTACTTTTCCTAGGTAAAATGTGTTTTAACTTTGGAAAAGGGATTTTATCTTAAGAAAAGGGTGATAATGTTGAGGAAAAGGTTTTTATGAAGGGAATCCAATACTTAGTGCCATTCAGTCATCAAGCCTTGGGTTCGATCCCAACAAAAGTCAGAGAAATGCTCTGATCCTTTATAACTAAAGATTTTTAATACTGGACTACTTTGAGGGGAGGGAAATTAGTAATGTGCCAAATGATGTTTTATTCATGCCTTGTGCAACTGATTTCTACCTACCCATCATTTATTCTACCATTTTTTCCTTTATTTTCATGGGTGCATCTGAGCTTGCAACCCTAAATCCATTTTTATTTTAAAGCAAGAAACTATCTAATTCTAACCTCATTTCATCCAAGGGCTCAGATTAAACTATTGAGCTCCTTGCTATTCTCTATTTTAACTATTGATCTACCAAGGTTAAACTGTTTGGCTAGATCTTTATTCTCTATCTAAAAACATGAAATTTAAAGCATGAGAGGTCAAGTTTAAGTTGTTTGACCCTCATGGATTGTGGCATTTAGAAAAAGCTACACAGTATCTTATCTGCAAAAGTAAACTAATAGTAGTGGAATTTCGATTTGAAACACTTTCATGATCTATTTTTGATGGGGTTCATATTTAATATTCTTTTTTGATCTTTGTTTCTTTTTTTCCTTTGATTGTTCTTTTAGGACATACCCTCTTTTCATTTTTTAATTTGGGAATACATTTGTAGAAAGCAAAGGTATCTACAATATTACAAGATTTTAATAGAGCCAATTCAAAATTATGAATCCTATTATTATAGGACCCTAACACTATGAAGAAATGAAAGGGGTGAATATCTCAATCTGTACTCACCATATTTACCTCAAAGAAGGATGAAAGCCTGTACGCCAACCCCAAAGGATAATTAACCTAGCCTTGAAGGACATAATGAAGGAAGAATTACAAATTTTTTTGGATGTAGGGTTCATACACCCCATCTCAGATAGTGAACATGTGTCACCTCTAATATTTTTCCCAAATAAGAATGAAAAGTGGAGGATATGTGTTGATTACAAGAAGAGAATAGGGCCACCAAGAAATACCATTTCCCTTTGTATTTCATTGACCAAGTATTAGATGGTCTTGTAGGAAATAATTTCTTTTCTTTCTTGGATGGATTTAGTGGTTACAATTATAAAAACCATGAAGACCAAGAAAATACTACATTTACATGTCCTTAGGGTACCTTTGCTTATAAAGTTCTCCCATTTGGCCTATGCAATCCCCCCTCCACTTTTTCGAGAGCAGTTATGAGTATTTTTGTTGAGCTTGTCCATGACCTTATGGAAAACTACATTGGTAATTTCACTCCCTATGGATGTGATTTACAAGTCTCCTTCTCTAATAAGTGTGAATTATTGATGAAGGATGGGGCTATCCATGGCCACTCCATATATTAGGAAGAGATACAAGTAGAACCAAACAATATTTTTATCATAAAAAGGGTCCCTACCCCTCATAAACAGAGAGATTTTGGGATTTTTTTGGGTTTGGATGGTTGTTATAGGAGATTCATCAAGGATTTTAGTAAAGTTTCTTCACCATTATTTGGATTGTTGCCCAGTTACTCATAATTTTATTTTTCAAGTAGTTGTGAAGAGGCCCTTGAAATCTTAAAAGAAAAATTGAACACTTATCCTATAATTTGAGGTCCCATTTGGGCTTTGCCTTTCCATATCCATACTGATGCATTAGATAAAGCTGTGGGGGAATATTAGGGACAAATAGATGAAAATTTACCCTATGACATTTACTTCATTAATAAAAAACTATCAAAGGCTGAATTGAATTACACTGTCACTGAAAAATAACTTTTAGTTGTTGTCCACTCCTTGAACAAGTTCAAACATTATGTCACTAGGTACCAAAATTTTTTGCATACTGATCATGCAACAATTAAATACTTGATGAAAAAACCTGATATGAATTCTAGAATTATTAGATGGTTATTATTGTTACAACAATTTGATTTGACTATCATTGATAAGCTAGGGAACGAAAATGTAGTTGCATATTTTTTTCTAGATGAGGGAAAATTTTAGGGGCTAATATTCGTAGGTGGGCTAATTTTCTATGTTTTTTCCAGAAAAAAGATTCACCAAATTCCATTTTTCCCAAAAATTATTCGCCCAAATTTTATATCATAAAATTATTTTACGTTAAAATTGCTAAAATTTTATAGAGACTATATAAAATCATTATAAATTTGAATATTTTTACAAACATATCGCTAAAAATTTTATAGTTTTCATGTTAGGGACTAGTAAGATTCACCAAGGTTTCTAAACTTTAATATAAATTTCCATCCTTAAAATTTTCCATGTTCTAGACTCACTTTTCCTACAGATGATGAAGTTATGGTCGATGAATAAATTCAATATGAGCACCTATTTTCTATCTCAATAATATCTCCCTAGTTTGTTGACATAGCTAACTACCTACTTGATGGTAAATTTTCTCCAAATATACCATCAAGGGGGAAGAGAAGAATTGTGAGAAAGAGCACCCCTTTCACTTGGATTAGTTGGAATCTTTTCAAACTAGGACCAAATCAAATTTTAAAGAGATGTGTCAGGGAAGAGGAATTCTTTTACATCCTCTCAACATGTCATGATGGGCCATGTGGGGGTCATTTTATTGCTAATAGGACAACCTTCAAAGTTCTACAAGCTGGATATTATTGGCCTACTTTCCATCAATATGCAAGAAGGTATACCAACAGAAGTGATTAGCGTCAGAGTATGGGGATACCCATGCTCAGGGATGAAATGAATATAAAACTGCAAGTGGCCTTAGAGCCACTTATAAGTGGGGTATGGATTTTATCTGGCTAATTGATCCACCATCGGGACAAAAAAAATACATTATTGTGTGCACTGACTAGACAAAGTGGGGTGAGACAAAGGCTGACAAAGAAAAAACATAGGAAAAGTGGTTGAGTTCTTAGGGGAAAATGTTTTCTAAAAATTTGGGTATCCAAGTGAGATAGTCACTAATCAGGGATCCCAATTCACAACACATTTGATTGAGAATCTCCTAAGGCATAATAATATCAAGCAAAAAACATCTACTCATATCACCTCAAGCAAATGGGAAAGTAGAAGTTACTAATACAAAATTGGAGAGAATCATCACCAAGGTGGTGAGAAAAAATAGAAAGAATTGGGTAGACAAATTAGTGGATCCACTTGGGCCTATAACACCACCTGGAAGACAACTACTAGGTTCACTGCATATGATCTAGTTCATGGTAAGAAATATTTTATTTCCATTGATTTTAGTATAACACTTTGAGAATGGAAGACCAATTGGATTTATATTTCACACGAGCATAGAAAGAAAGGTTGCTTCAACAGAATGGCTTGGATGAATTTATAATGCATGCCCTCCTCCACACTGAAGTTATACAATTGCAAAGGAAGGTCTGGCATGGTAAGCACTTCAAGGAAAAATATTTCAGGAAGGGGATTGGGCCTTTCTATATGAATCCAGGTTCAAATATTTTAATACAAAATATATGACAAGATGATTGGTCCCATACCTAATAGATAAATTTCATGGCAATGGAATCTTCCAGATTAGAACCATTGATGAGGAGGTGATCCCTCTGCTTATCAATGGTTATAGACTATATTTATACAAGATACCAATTTCTAAGGAAGAATTCATTACTAAAATCAACAGATAATTCAATGTGATTGGGAATCTCATGGCTTCTATTTCACAATTCTCCTATAAAAAAGAAAAGGCCTGGGTGAAACCTATCTGAGGCATCGACGGCAAACTCTAGGATTGAAAACCTCTCTGAGGTAGTCCTAAAGAAGAAAAAAGGGGAAAGAAAAATAATAAATATACCTAGGTGAAAACCTCCTTTGAGGAACCTAGGGCAGTCATGTAGGTTGAAAACCTCCTTAGAGGTAGCCTACATGTCTCTCAAATAAAATAAAATAAAATAAATAAATAAATAAAAGGGAAGAAAAACACAATATGAGGCCATGACTGCTGACCTTTTTTATTTTTTCGCAGACATATGCACAGAGGCAGATTATGGCTACAGGTCAAGGAAATTTTCAATTTTTCTCCTTTCTTCCATCCATTCATTCCCTCTCCATCATATCTACTCATTTATCCATCTCCTTCCACCATCCCATCAGCTCAAAACTCAATTTTTACCTCCTCTCTATGATACTACAGGACGTTCCTATAAAGCTACAAGAAGGTCCTCTAGTGCTACAGGAGGGTTATGAAAAGGTACATGAGGGAGGATCGAGTGCAAGGGAAGCCCATCAAGGATCTTGTGGTCTCTAAAAATTAGGAAGAGGGTATTCCAACCATTAACTATCACCATTTCATCACTCCTCCATCTCATTCAAAATTATTTCTCACTCAAACCCTTCACTCTGTCCAACCTATAAAAAACATTCCTACAAAAAAACATAGGTCCTTATCATCATTCTTACAAGCCTACACTACTCCCTCATGATCCGATTACTATCCTAAATACTTTACACACTCTCCCTCATCACAATATGAATATTGAAGGTCCAAAGGTACAAAGAAGTGGATGCTACAGGAATAAAACATCATCCTATAGAAAACTTGTGTAATCAATATAAAAACAATGTATTATTTTATTTCTCATCCAAGGAGTCAGCGAGAACTTGTGAGATGACCCCGAGGAATAAATGGCACTCCTAGAAGGACTCTCCACAAGCAATAGCAGCTTGAGCCTCAACAAATTTAATGCACACACATCAAACAACATATTTAAGCACCACAAGAAGAATGAAGACATACAGAAAGAACTAAGACAATAAGGAAAACTCTCTTGGTGCCAAAAAATGATCCAACTCTAGCATGCAGGGTCCTACAACACATCGACCATGAGGTAAGCTCAGGTATGGCAGTCTCTCACCCTATCCCTATGTTTAATTGACTAAAATTAATGAATTTCCAGAGGAGAAGTTTTAATAAGCTGAAGGTAGCCAGTTAACTTGGCCACCCTTTGCTAGTGAACTAAAGGTGATTGTTAGAGTCCTCATGCCACATGGAAATGTCACATCATCTGAATTAGGATCACTAAGATTGGATGGTGATTATGAGGAGAAGACAATAATCACTTAGAGTGGGGAAAACAATCCAAATGAGGAAACCTTGTGTGAAGGACATATCACCACAATGCTCCAAGCCCAACTCAAAATAGGCATATAGTATACTTGTGTGCATTTTACTTTGAATATTGCAAGAATAGTTAGATAAAGGTCGAGTTTGTTAAGACACCAAAGATATTTGAACCTTGAACTGCTACTGCTACAGGGAGGTGCTACAAGAAGCATTGTAATTGCTACAAGAAGGCCAAGGTGGTAAATATGAAGGGTCCAATTGGTTCAAAAAAATTCCATATTCATCTCGGAGCACCTATCAAAGAAGTAATTTTGCCACCACCCTCATACCTCCATAAAAATTGCATACAATTTCTCCTAAAAATTCTACATACAACAGTGATAAAATTGTGAAATTGAAAGGTCCTTTGTGAAGAAAATAATGGTTAAAACATAATAATTAGTGATAATAACTTTGTGGCCCATTGCTACCATTGAACTAGACACTAACTCCATAAAATAAACACCTTTCCTACACTTAGTCAAGAGAAACAAAAAAGATATGGGGGTTGGGTTTAACAGAAGGGGGCCTTTAGATACGAAGAGAATCCATTTGTACCCTCATATGGTAGACATTTTTAGGGGACATAAATGGCTAGGATTATTCGAATTATAGAAAGGGTATGATGATGACATTTCTTTTGAGTTTTCCATGGTCTTAAATTTGTAAATAGATTACAGTGCTACCATTTTTGTGAGGGGGTTATCTATATCAATAATCCCTGAAGTAATCAGTAGAGTGACCACCCCACCTCTAGGAATAAAATGGAATAGGGGAGATAAGGCCAACAGTGTCACCTCCAAGAAAAAATTATTCATTTCCAAAGAGAAACCTATGAAAGACAAGAATGGAGTTAGGAGAGAAAGCTTTTATTATCCATGGGATGAGGTGGCTTATCATATGTTGAAATACATCTCCTGTGAGTGAAGAATGAATGTGGTATATGCCTACCAATTTATACTATTGCATGAAATCAGGTTCAAGGCAGATTTTCCTCTTGCCCAGAGATTAAATGTGCCATGCTTCCTCCTGCAGTCCATTAGGGACATGATATAGAAAGTAAGAGAGGGAAAGAAACATCACCTAGCCCACCATGGCCTTATCAAAATGATAGTGGAGGATGCCTTAAAAAAGCTAAAAATTCCTATCTTATGTTCCAAATTCATAGACATGGAAAAATAAAAAATGATAGGATGCCAAAGAATTACTCCTAGGGAAACTCCTGCATCTAGCCTTGGTGGGAGGGACACAAGAATAGAGGAGGAGGAAACAGAGAGAACAACAGAAGAGGAATACATGAAAATAGAAGAAAAAAAAAAGGTAGAAGCAGAAGGATGAAAATATAAGGAAGAAGAGGGAGAAAAACTAAAAGAGGAGGCATTGAGTCCTAAAAAGACTACTGAACCAAGGAAGACAAGATATTCCCATAGTAAACAATTTTGTCTCCTCGAAACATAGAAACTGAGTTAGTTACAACTTTTTCCAACTTAAGCACTCTTTTAAAACCCAAAAATAAGAGACCAAGGAAAGACCCTCTCTGCTTCAAGACCAGGAATATCACTAGAGTCAAACAAGACAGACTACAAACTCCCACCAAAGTCCTAGTTACAATTGAGGAGTCCCTAAGCAAGAAAGAGGAGGTGGGGCCAGATGACGGAAAATTTGAGCTTACCTCTCCAAAGCCCAAACCAAAGACTCTCATAGCCTATGTGAGGAGCCATACCACTAGAGAAACCTCCTTCAAGAAATGCAAGGCACCCAAAAACCTCCAAAAAGAAGAAAATGGCATGCTACATGAGAACTAGAGCATGCTACAAAAGGGAAAGAGCATGCTACAAGAGGGACATGCCATGCTATAGGAAGGGGAAAGTGTGAAAAAATAGGGGAAAAGTATACAAATAGATGGGAAGAATGTGCTAATAGAGGGTCAAGATGTGCAAAAGGATGTACAAACTGAAAAACAACAACTACAAAAGGAAGCAGCCTCCCCAAAGACCTTTGAAAAAGATATCAAAGAACTTCAAGAACCTACCCCACAACCTAGATTAGGATATTATTACAAGTTCATTGAAGGAGGGAGACTGGTCCTTGAAAAATTCACAATCCCCCTCCTATATGAGCTAGATATAGAGAGAGTGCGCACCCACAAATGGGTGCAGATCACCAAGTCAAAGAATGTTGGAGATGTTGAGTTGATGGAAGAAAGGTTCATTGAAATGGGGAAAGAGATAGGTGATGTAAGGCTCACAGAATTTGTTATGAAGGAGAGATTTCAAGCAAAGAACATGAGATTGAAGGAGAAACTACAGGAAAGAGACACCGAAATTTCCTCTATGGAAAGTATTTGCATGGAGGCCATGCAACACTAACAACCTTAAATGTCCTATGCAGTTTATCTTAGGGAGAAACGGTTATAATTCCAAATTATGACCTTAGCTCAACATGGCTCCCTACCATTTTAGAACTATAGATAATTTCTTTATTTTTTAAAACAAGCTAGAATTGGGGGTAGAGAAAATATGGTTTAGTTTTATATACATAACTTCATACTGACTGAAATGAACCATTGGGATCCTAATTCCAGTCTAGGTGACATGAAATTGATGGTCTTGGCATATTGGCTAGTGCATGAGTAAAAAAGAGCAGAAGAGGTAAAAATGGTGATAGAAGAATAAGAGAAGCAACCCCTATACATCATAGTTGAGCTAATGAGCCCCAGGGTTGTCATGAGCAACCATAGCCTCATTTCCAATGATTATAGTTTGGCACAAAAATACATTAAAACCCAGGATCATGTAATTATCCATTTTGATGATACTTCTATATTGTTGGCATAAGACAGTTTGTAGGCTTTCCAAAGGCGATGGAGTGCTTTACCACTAAGCTTGCAACATAGAGAATACCACTCTCCTGAAAGTATAAATAATTCATTGGATAAGTCACCCTTCTGTAAAATATCTATGCAAATAATGAGAATCCAATGGATAGGGTTGAAGCTCAGTCAACCTTTGCTACTAGGACTGCATGAAGGAAGAGACCAATCTGAAGAGAAAAAAGAGTGGATTGAAGAAGAAAAAAATGAAGGATTCTACCCACCATAGGGCACTCCATCTGAGGAGATTTGGGATGTTAGGGAGGCCATCAGGGCTATGAAAGAGATCAACATGGATTACTAAGTTGCTCATAGGATGAGCAACCATTTCAGTAGGGGGTAATGATGAGATTCATCAATAGATACATTTTAAGGGGTCACAATGTCTTATTTTTAGCTTATTAACTATCTCTCTCACATTTATTTACATTTTTGTTATATTATTCTAAGTGAGAAGGGTGAAATATGCTTTTCATGTCATATAGCCTAATATGATTTAATTGGAGAGAATGAAACCATTTTTAAGACAATTTTCATGTAAGGGCTCAAAGTAGACAACAAAGAGATATTGTAGGAGGATTTCCACCTCCTTAACTCCCTCAATCAACCCAAGGTCACACCAATATCTCTCCCATCAACCCAAAGCCAAAGGAAGCCAAGCAAGAGGTAGTTATGAGGAGCCAAGATCCACTTTTCTCGAGATTAAGGAGACCATATTCCTATTTTCTAGGGAGTTGTTGGTTGCTACCCTTTTGTATAAATAAACATTTAGAAGATCTCATTAGGATTTGAAATTTTTTTTCATATAGGAAACTCTTGAGATCAATATTATTATTTCTTGACTGTCATATGATGTATTAGAATTTGATGCAATGATAATGAGAAGCTATTGCTTGATCCATTACTGAGTTAGTTTCAGAGGGATTATTGTCTTGAGTTAGGTACCAATTCATTGGAGAAGTCCCTCTTGTGTACCTGTATTCTCTCTTTAAGTTTCAATGTTCTATTTAGTTTCTTGCATCTTAGTAGCAAAAAAATATATTAAACTATGATTGTAGCCTCTACCCCATCTCTCTCATGGGAGCATGAGCAGAAGGACTTCCAACTACAACCCAAAAATAATTTTTGTATGATTTATTGGAAAGAGTAGTGTGATTATCGTGTTTGTAATATTATTATTATGGGTTATAATTTGATTTTTTTCTTAGATCATATCTTGGCATAGGTTAAATAGCATTTCTATTCAACTCATGTTTTCCACTTCTAGTTGTTTTAGTTTGTCAACAATCAATGAATGGATGCTTGTAATTGTTGTAGGATTGTTTGAAGATAAAGACAAGGACCCCTTCATCACCTTCATCCTTGACTCCATCAGTATTCCCTCCAACCTTCAATTCTACCACCAAAATCCTATTTTTATGAGATAATCTTCGTGACCACCATGAGCAGCCCTCGTAGTGCAAAACATACCCTCAAAGACCTTTGAGCTTGGCTAGAGGTGTTGGTCACTACTCACTCACCTACTTCCACTTCCTTCCACCTTCCCACAGCTTTATCCCATCCTCTTTTCCCTTTTAACCTTCTCGGCCTCCTTCCTGTAGCATTTCAAAGATTCTTGTAGCATTTCAGAGCTTCATGTAGCAATATAGAGCTCATGTAGCATAACTATAGGTCCACATTTCCACTCATTTTTTGATCCTTTCTGCCATTTTAACCTAGGATAGGATGTATCTGACCCCCAGGTATGGATTCATGACCATAAGAGACCCTTAGGCCACTCCAACCCTCCTTCTTCCCTTACTACAAAAACAGAGTAGGAAGTAGTGTTTATTTCATCACAGAAATAGCATAAATAGGACACCAATTTACATGCAAGTGTGATTTAGTCGGAACAGTAGATATACATTTGATTTATGATTTGGTAAAGTGTGTAATATAAATTAGTTCCTTTACTAACAAGTGATTTGACATCTAGATATATGATTGCAACATAGTGTAGTTTTCTTTTCTGCAACTAGGTTAGATTTTATCTATTCATTATTTGATTTCAATACCAATTTAAAGTAGAAGTTGATAAGAACTCTCTCATTCTCAGTTAGAAGTATTTCTCTACATTACATTAGTTGGTTTCACTTTAATCAGTAGGAGGAATGGCCTAAAATCACTACTAATAAGAAGACCTAGTTGAGGGTAGCATGAGTGGAATCCATTAGTTGTGCATATAGCACTGTCACCTCTAAGTTTGTATGAACCCTAGTTTGATAAATAGAGTTGAGTAGCCCTTGGGAGTTGCAACACTCTTGGTGCAATACCAGGGCTCACCACCATGTGTCAAAAAATAGATTAGATCAACATATTAGTTCGAAGCATCAGGGATAGCCCATACCTATTGAAGATCCTCTCACTCATAATATTATAAGCTATTCTCTAATTGTGAACTACTAGTTTGAGTGACCAACTTACAAAATCCTTGAACTTTGATAATATTCACATGCTTAATTTCTAAATCATACTCTTGTAGTGCAATGACCCAATGTGATATTTTCTCTCCCATGTTTCCCTGAATTAATAGATTCCTTACAACATAGTAGGGAACAATCAACCTGGTGTGTGATTTAATTAAAATGGTTTGGAATGTTTAATTGATTTTAACACTTCATATGTTTGACTTTAAACATGTAAATATTTTAATTCAACTCCTTGTATTCCAAAACTATTTAATGCTATAAGTACTTCTTCATCTTGATCATTCTTTTGATTAAAATTAAACAAATGCACAAGGTTGATCAAAAGAAAAAGTATATAAAACAATTTCTTCATTGTAATGTGGAGAAAACTAGGAGGGGGCTTGTATAATATCGTACTTAATAGAGTCAAATTATTGATTTTCTATTACAGTCCACTTGAAAATTGTACTATTCTTGATCATGTTTTGTAAAGGCAACACTGTTTGTGCAAAGTCAGGAATAAATTTCCTCATAAAATTAATTTGACCTAAAGTTGACTACATTGACATTTTATTATGTGGGAGTGCAATTTCTGAAATATCTTTAACTCTATCAGTGTCTATAATTATTCCATTTTTAGAAACAATGAATCCCAAAAATTTACCTTCTAGAAGAGCAAAGAATGAATTTATAAGATTCATAGATATCCCATATTTTTTGCATTGTTGAAAATCTTGTCTCAAGTCATGGATATGATCAATTCTATTTTTAGAAAATATGGTAATGTCACCAAGATATACAACAATGGTTTTATTTATGAATACTCTGAAATCAATATCCATGGCCCTCTAGAATGTTTCCTCAATATTTATAAGACCAAATTTCATATTTTGATAAGCATATGTTCCCCATGCAACCCTAAAAGTTTTATTTAATCTATCGTTAGGATGGACAAGGATTTGATTGTATCCAGAGAACCCATTGAGGAATGACATTAAATCTAATCCAACAATATATTATAGGATCTTATCCATAGTAGACAATGCAAAATATTCTTTTATTGGTGCTTTGTTAATATTTCTGAAATCGATACATATTTCTATATCTCCGTTATTTTTCATGACTGGAACCAAAATAGATACCAATTTATAATTCATAACTGGAAATGTAATCTTGGATTTCAACCGTTTATTTATTTCAACTTCAATTTGAGTTTCAATATTTGGATGAAGCTTTCTTTATATGTGTTGGATAGGATTTTCATTGGGAAGCAATGTGATGGTATCCTGGATGATTAAAGTATCATAGGTCTTAGTCTCATCATATGTCTAGGAAAAATCATCCTTGTATCTTCTAAGTATATGAATTAATGCATTTCTTTCATCTGGTGATTTTACAAGCCCTAGGTTTACATTTTCGGGATTATGATCTGAGATAAGATTGATGACCTCAAATCTCAGGGAAGATCTTGAATTTTTACAATTTATAATGTTTTTAAACGTATCCTTAAGATCCTAAAAGTATTCTAACTTGACTAAAAGTTGGGAATGGAGTTCTCAATTTTTGTTTCATTTGATGATTTGTTCAATTCTTTATGATGAGTATTCATTGAGAATATGGTCATCGTGCATTCCCTTTGAAGTGAGGAAATTTATGATGTCATCATCATCATTGAAAACTCTCCAATTAGAGATATTATCAAGTACGGAGGGTCTCAATATTAATTCAATTGAAAAACGATCTAGGATAAAGTATTCAAGTGGGATAAGTCCAGAGGAAACATTTTCTAAAATATTTTCACCTACATTTTTAATCTTGGGATGGGACTAATATTGAATGCAAGAAAATGAAAATTCAATTCTCGAATAAAAAATTTATGATGCTTTAGGTGACTAGAAGCACAATGAATAATATTTCTTACCTGTTTGACTACAATTTCCAAGTCACCCAAAACCTTTAGATATTTTACATCTGGGATTGTTTTTTTTCTTAATAATTTTACAAGTGCTTCATATTCAACAACATTAATTGTGAATTATAACTAAAATTTGTATGTAAACATGGTTTTCTCCCCGTTTGGGTTGATCATAATGCATCCTGCACTAGCACCATCATAAGACTTTGAACCATCAAATTATATAGTCCAAAATTGATTATTTATAGGTTTATCTATTGGGGAATCTACAATATTTACAAAATGATATGTATTAGCTTGCAATATTTTATTTTTTATTTTTTAGCATATAGTAGCAAATGAAAAAGGAGATAATTGAGAAACAAAATTTCCAATATATAATTTTGCACAATAATTTCCCAAGATATTTTTGGTAAAGGCGAGTGCCTAATTTTATTTTTCCAACTCACTGATAGTATGATTCAAAAGTTTTTCCTGGTCAAATCTTATCTAGTTTGGCTTCCCATTATATGGTAGCCAAAGGTGTGACCAGTCAGTTGCAAAGTAACCTTTCATCTTTTCTGACTAATCTCTACTCAAGAGAAGACAATATGACTCAAGGATATCGACTATTAAAATATAAATGATATGAAAGGCTTTAGGCTAAGAAGCTAATCTAGTTAAAATATCCTTCAATTCACCTAAAACCTTGAATTTAGTTCTATCAAGTTGTACAATTTGAGTAGATGATTCTAAGGGCCTAACATTTATTTTCAAGCAAACATAATATGGTATGATGTTAGAAGAGGTGCCAGAATCAACCAAAACATTATGAAAATTATTATTAAAGTTATCAAAGGTCAAGAGAAAAGGTGGGGCATGTGAATTATACATATTTCCTATGAGAATTACATCTTCTTGTTTCATTTTATCAGAGGAAGAATGGGGCTTCAACTTAGTTTTACTTTTAGTATTCACAACATTCGTTGGTAGGGGAGATTTTGAAGTAGCATTCAAATCATTTAATAAAATATTTTGCTTATATTTTTGCTTACTAACTTCATATAATGAAATTTTATCCTTGGTCTTCTTTATGTCCTCTATAATATTATACTCTATATTATTGTAAATTACAAGATTTTTAGAAGTAGTCTTATCTAGAGTGGCACTTTTATCTGCAGAAGTACGAGGAGTGGATGGAGCAAGAGTATAACTTTTATTCATAGGGGGCGAAGAGGTACCTAGAGTAGTATCTTTACTGGATGTAAAGGAATTTGCAGAAAGGACTTTATTTACAATAGAGGTTCCTGCGAAACTTGTACTTCTTGTTGAAAAAACCAAAACCTCTTATTCTTCTTCATCAGATAGGGAACAAATTGTTAATTTTTAGTGCTAGTTTTTTCTCTGTTGTAGATAATTGAATTTCTAAAAAATTTCAACATTTTTAAATTACATTCACCCCATATCATAAAATAATCATTAGTAATTATCTAGATAGAAAAATAACATCAACAATGCAATAGAACAGTAAGGATCCATAGAAGGAAAACATACACAATAGAGACATCGGGATTTACGTTAGAAGCCAAGAAAAAACCCCACAAGTGGAAAACCTAACCAAATCCTTCTTCTTAAATATTCATCAAATATTCAGTCGAGATACAATGTACAAATATCATGAGACATAAATATTTCATCATTAATCATATTAGGCCACCTAAGGCTTACCCTGGAGTTACACAACCACACATCATACTGGCACATCTGTCATTGAGGCATGATTACATCTATCAAAGAGGCATTGTCACATATATCAAAGAGACATTGCCACATATGTCAAAGAGGCATTGTCACATATGTCAAATATGCATTGTCTCACATCTATATAAGAGGCATTATCACATCTTTCAAAGAGGCACTGTCACATTTGTCAAAGAGGAATTGTCACATCTCTATCATATACGTTATTTTCATACATTATAGGCATACATTACTATTGTGAGAAAAAATCCATACATTGTTGGCTTAATAAAATTGAATCATTACTCAAATATCATAGTCATAAAAGAACCATCATACAAATATATTGTCAATCATCACTATCATATAAGGATTGACATACAAGGACACTGTCAATTATCATTTTCATATATAGTCATTAGATCATTGTTATACAACATTAACATTAGGTAACTATTAAACATGATTGTCATAGGGTTACTTCCATACCTCACACTATCATAAAGGAAGATGATTACAACTCAATAAACAAAGGCTTTCATAGGGTAATTATAAGAGCTCCACAAAATTGTTCACACTCAATGATTTGTATGCCCTATTTGATCATATAACTAGGTATCTCCCAGGATCTTCCTTATTTCTATTCATAATCTGATCAATTTGGATTAAACAACGAGAGACCTCATACCTATCTTGGAAGACTTATTTTATGTTTCTATATACTTCGGTCATATGCATAATCAAATTCTTTTTTTTGACCTTTTTTATGGCTTCCTGATCATCCCTAATTCGGGCCTCAAATATTCACAAACAACTTCTCATAATATCTTTACAAACCCAATCTACTAGCATTATAATTTTGGGATAATGCGGCCTTGGACTAGTATCTAGATAGGACTCTCAACCCTCTTAAAGAATACTTGTATCCCAATGAAGAATACACTTCCAACCATATTCAATACACAGAGAATGATCAAGAGTTCATAATTTTTTCTCAAAATTCCAAGTTACAAGATTGGGTTCGAAATGAAAAATAAGTTCAGAAACGGATCGACCAGTAGAGTGGGATATGAATTGGTGGTTGTCATGGCATCTTGAACTCTGCATATAGAATTGGGGATTGCACAACTGCAGAAATGTTGCAGATGGAATAGACAGTCGTGATCCAGTCAATAGCAAGGTTCGAACGGTGTGATTAGATCGCAGAAGCAGCAGTGGGATATCAACAGTAAAGAGTTAAATCACAATAGGAGAGATTGTGTGCATTGCAATCGGAAATGGTTTAATTTACATGGAAGACATCACAAGTTAAATGATATAAGGGGCGATGCAATGATGCGAGAGGAGCCACGTGTCAATATAGCACTTAAGCGCATATTGCATATTACGATTGATATAAGTTTATGGTTAAGGTTATATGTTAAACGTTGCGACAACCAATTTGCGATAAGTTAATTCTTGCGAATTGAGAAATCGCTAAATTGCATATTTTACGTAATATGTATTGTGAGAATCGGTGGTAATTGTTATATTTGCCAACATGCGATATCATAAACACTGCGATCTGTGAAATTGTATTATTTCCGATATGTGATGTACCTTTATTACAGTTGCGAGTTTGTTTGATATTGTGAGGAACTGTAAAAGGGATCCGATGTTGGTTTCTTCACGTATGTATGTAATGAAACTCCAATATTGTATTTCATTGTTTTCGCTAACTGTCAAGCCTCTTAATGGTTGGGGGTGTGCATGTGGCCACCACCCTAAAAATAACTTTTAATGCATGACTTTATTGGCAGAGCAGATAAGGGCATGCCAAATTTGGTGGTCAGCCCTAATTAAACTCCAGTTATCTGGAGTTCTCCACAATTTTAACGGAGTTTTCCTAGGAAATATTCGGTAAAAGTGTAGGAGGCTCAATTTTCGAGCATTAAGAGTGAATGAAGAGTCATTCTTGACCAATTGGAACATTTTTAAGCCATTGGTGTAGAGACAACAACCATTAGAGAACTATAACTACATGTAATAGAAAAATTTTGAGCATAATGAAAGATGGACAAGCCATTGGGAGCTGGACCAAAAGATGTAGCCCAGGAGGGGTGAACTATTTCATCATGCCTGTTGTGTAAATTTCATGTGGTGACTTATTTCTCTATTTTACACTATTTTTCAGTGTTATTTATGCTTATTTTATGCTTCTAATTCACTAAAGTTCGTCTATAAATCATTGAAAAACTCCTTAATCCTTATGCAATCTAATGAACCAATTATGCACATGTTTTTAAAACTGAAAGACCCTTAGCATGGAAAAAATAATACAGTCATTTCAGATCAAATGGTGTCATAGAAAGATTTTTTGTTTGGTGTTGTTTAGTGAAAAAAATTGTTTAACTGTTTGCAAGTTTTAGATGCTTACAAGCCTCAAGCTCAAAAGGGGAGAAGACAAACTAGTGGAAGAAGGAGGGCCTCAAAAGGAGCCAAAGTAAAGGAGAGCAAGATTGCCATAATCTCCACCACCTATTTCACCTCCTAAAGAAGCAGAAGCTCCATTAAGCATGCCTCATGAGGAAGGATAAATTCATGAATAAGTTGACCCTAAGGAGGAAGAAAGAGTGTTTAGGAAAGCATTTCTTGACATGACTGAGATGGTTAGAATTACTTATCAAGAAAGGAATTAGAGACTGGAAGGAGAAGGATCTAAACTCAAAAAGAAAGGATAAGGATCTTCAGGAGGTTAACATGATGAAGACAAGTCAAAGAAGGGAAATGGAGGCAATAGAGGCAATGGACAGCCACCATCTTCACCCTCATCATCATCTTCTACCTCTTCCTCCGTACATTAGCCACACAAGTCCAAGAGCACTGGTAAATATCCTTTATTAAAACTTGATGTTAAGTTCAAACTCCCAATGTTTAATGGTGAAGTAAATTTAGACAAGCTAGATAATTGGATTCGATAATCGGAGGTATATTTAAGAATACAGAACCTTCAAGATGATGATACCAAAATTCCACTAGAAAATTTGGTCCAATTTCTGACGGCCAATTCGTCGCTATTCCGACACATAGTCATCACAAGAGCGACAGTTCGAGGATGGGAAAAACGTGGTTTTCCATTCCTTCGCAATTTCGACGCACTTACAAAGTGCCGCACTACCGAAACTTTTTCCATCACTTCCAAACAAGCGTCACTCTTCCGACGTTTCCCAAACTGTCGTGCTTCCTATGTTTGTAAAATGTTTCACTTCCGACGAAATGTGGTCCGACATTTTGAACGTCGCTCTTCTGACGTTTGTAAATTGTTGCAATTCCGACGAAATGTGGTCTGACATTTTGAATGTCACCCTTCTGACGTTTGTAAACTGTCGCAATTCCGACGAAATGTGGTCCAACGTTTTGGACGTCAATCTTCCGACATTTGTAAATGGTTGCAATTTCGATGAAATGTGGTCTGACGTTTTGAACGTCGCTCTTCCAACGTTTGTAAACTGTCGCAATTCCGACGAAATGTGGTATGACGTTTTGAACGTCGCTCGTCCGACGTTTTTACTGTCGCTCTTCCGATGTTTTTAACCTGTCGCAATTCCGATGCTTACAAGGCGTTAGTATACCGATGGTGGGTTCAAATTTTTTTTTTTTTAAATGAAACTTTAAAACAAGACAGTAAATCTCCAATATTTGTTATGAATTGTGGGTGTTCCAATGACCATGAAATATTAATATAATAAACCACCCCGCAGCGCTTCAACTATAAACAATCATTTTTTTTCACAAGAGAAAAAACGTTGTTTTGAATATATTATATGAAGTAAAACAGTCCATGAAGTCATTACATTTTCACATCTGAAGATTGGAACCCAAATATCCATCCAGAAAAGTGGAAGTCCCACCCGAGACAATGATAGAAAAATACCCCATGTCACATACAGGGACATGATATAAAATCCAGTAACGGTCCACATGGAGATTATCGACAATCTGAGAAAGCATCCAAATATGCCCGAGGCATCTATAAGAAAGTGAAATAGCAGTATCTAGAATAGTAAAGCAACAGATAGAGTACCGACGTCCATTGTTCCAAATACAAATTAAAGTACCCAAAATCCTTGAACAGAGAAAAACGCTAATCATGTGAGGAGTGTGATATGTCCAAAATATAAAGAGACCATCAGACCATATCAATAAACCAGCAACATAGACCAGCATCGCTAGTTTTGAAGGCAGAGTGATAAACATTAATCATTTTTTTTTCACAAGAGAAAAAACGTTGTTTTGAATATATTATATGAAGTAAAACAGTCCATGAAGTTATTACATTTTCACATCTGAAGATTGGAACCCAAATATCCATCGAGAAAAGTGGAAGTCCCACCCCAGACAGTGATAGAAAAATACCCCATGTCACATACAGGGACTTGATATAAAACCCAGTAACGGTCCACATGGAGATTATAGACAATCTGAGAAAGCATCCAAATATGCCCGAGGCATCTATAAGAAAGTGAAATAGCAGTATGTAGAATAGTAAAGCAACAGATAGAGTACCGACGTCCATTGTTCCAAGTACAAATTAAAGTACCCAAAATCCTTGAACAGAGAAAAACGCTAATCATGTGAGGAGTGTGATATGTCCAAAATATAAAAATACCATCAGACCATATCAATAAACCAACATCGCTAGTTTTGAAGGCAGAGTGATAACCTGTCAACACATAAACTAGTATCATAAAGCAGATACAAGAAATGTGTAGAGACATTTACTGTTGATATACGCCTCACACAAAAATCATCCATGATAGAGAAAAAATATGTATAAACCCAGGGTTGGTTGTATGTTCTGGCTCGCTTGTTCCCGGAAATAAAAACCATCTGCATAAACCCAGGGTCGCTTGTAAGATCAGGCTCGCTTGATTCAAAAATTGGTAACCATCTATTGCATCCTAGATGTAAGGTTCAGGCTCACTTGTTTCCATTAGTAGCCCGCTACAGCATCCACCCTGTTCATAGAAAAAAGGTTCCTGTAGATATACAGAGAAATAGTATAATACGTAGACCATATAAACATGGCTTTGTATTTCAAAAAACAAGTTTAAAATAGAAACAGGGCAACATTTTTTTTTTCCAATTGTTATGAACATAATTCGATCGTGAAATATTAATATAATAAACCACCCCGTAGTGCTTTGACTATAAACAATCATATAAACATGGCTCTGTATTTCAAAAAACAGGTTTAAAATAGAAACAGGGCAACATTTTTTTTTTCCAATTGTTATGAACATAATTCGACCGTGAAATATTAATATAATAGACCACCCCGCAGCGCTTCGACTATAAACAATCATATAAACATGGCTCTGTATTTCAAAAAACAGGTTTAAAATAGAAACAGGGCAACATTTTTTTTTCTAAGTAAAGTCAATCTATTAACAGTGGGAATAAAATTACAGCATGACTTTAGTCAAAAACATTGCCCAGATTTATGGAAAATTTGTCATCAAAAAATCAAAAAAGAAGAATTCCCTCATACGACGAAACCAGTCTTGAATGTTTACAGAATTCAAAAATATTACAGAGGTCCAGCACAGTAATATAATCTAAAACATGCCCAATTAAGTGGGCCTGCGAAGCAAGAAAGAAAAATTAACCAAACTACTCCTCTGATGGTTCCTCGACGATTCGGCACCATCCTTCGGAAGGTCCAGGATCGCCAGGTGCTATCTCCACATTCGCGCCACCGCTCCCCTCCTGAAGGCCCGAATGCTGGCCAACTTTTTCTGAGCTCAGACCTGTCGGATGGGTGCATTGTTCCTCCATTTGGGCCTCCTCACGGAAAACCATGGTGATTGAAGCTGTGATTCGTGGGTGGTTCAGAGAGAAATTAAAGGAAAAAAACACAGTGCGCATCATGGGAGAAGGTGAAGCGGTGGGGAAAGGAGGAGCAGGGGAGCCCATACGGTGGCCAGATCCTAGAACCCGACCCTGCCCACTCCTAGTGTTTGGATAACGACCTGTGTAATAATCACTGGACTGGAAATATGACTCGGTTGAGGGGCTGGAGGGAGCGCGCAGGGGTTGACCTCTAGTGCTCCCCCTATGACAATGAATCTTTTGACATAGGTGAGGCATGGGTGCAATCTCAGTAGTGGGCACAAGATAAGATAAAGAAGCAGAATTCCAAGAAACAGAGGAAGACAGACACAGAACAGACCAAGAGAAATGCAGATATGCACCAAGGTCTAAGCAGCAGTTCAGCTGGCCACTTCTCCTTCTCATCACTATGAGCAGGCAGTGTAACCCAACAACCGTCTCGTCTGAAAAACCATAGCGAAACGCCATTTTATCGACCCGATTGCAATGCAATAGAATAATTCCCGTCATAATTAATCTCTCATTAATGAGAGCTGAAGGCCAGATCATATTGGAGCATGCGCAATCGCTAACAGGAGTGGAGGTATGATCTTGAACAGTGTTAAAACTTAATGCGATTTTATGTGAAAACCTTGGAACTTAATTGAACATCGTAAAACTTAATGCGATTGATATGAAATCGCCACATCCATGTCCCATCACCTTAAATGCCATCGAATGCACCCGCATCCGGGAACAGGGAAACATTTGATTGAGGACACATGGCAGAAATGGATTGGAGCGGATCTTTGTTTGGGCCGCTCACGCAGTGGAAATCTGGACCCGAAAAAGATTAGGGCGAATTTGATAAGAAATTTGTGTCACAACTCTCCCTCCGTACGCCAGCCCAACTTCAGACCCGAAAAATATTAGGGTGGAATTCAATTGGTTTTCACGTCACAAAATTGGCCGATGTCAACAGGCTATTTTGGAACGTGAATTTGGTTTGAATTATGGTTTATCGCTGTTTGAAGTCCGGCGGGCTCGACTTAAGAACAATTTTGTTTGATCCCATATTATAAAATTTGTGTTGGTTTTCTTTGATAATACACATATTTATAATAAATCATGGGAATACCACAATAAACATGTGGAAAAGTTATTTAAATTATTGAGAACAATCATTTTTATGTAAAAATATCCAAATGTGCTTTTGGGAAATAAGAATTTGAGTATTTGGTTCATATTGTTTTAAAGGAAGGAGTGAAGTTGGAGCCTCAAAAGATGCAAGCTATTACAAAATGACCTATTCCTAAGAAAATCAAGGTTCTTAGAAGATTTTTTAGACTTACATGATATTATTGATAATTTGCTAAGAATTATGCATGCATTTCAATTCCACTCACATATCTCTTGAAGAAAATATCATTTATATGGAATGATGAGGCTACTTTGGCATTCTCGCTTTAAATGGATGCCATGTCTTCTACACCAACATTGGTTGCACCTAATTTTGGTAAAACATTCATAGTAGAGTGTGAGGCACTAGGACAAGGAATTTACGTAACATTAACACAATAAGGGATATCATTGGCTTTTAAGAGAAAGGAATTCAAAGAAAATATTTGGTGAAATCTACGTATGAAAAATAAATGGAAGCAATATTACATGCAATAAAAAATGGGGATAGTATATCATTGGGAGGTACTTTAAAGTCAAAATATACCATGATAGCATAAAGTATTTTTTGAAGCTATGATTTTCATTAGAAGATTAACAAAAATGAGGAGAAAAAATGCAAAGTTTTAATTTTGAGATAATCTGCAAAAAGGGTAAGGAAAATTTAGTACATGATGCTCTTTCTAAAATAGAAGAGACCTCAAATTTATATCCAATTACATTTTCTATTCCTAGGTGGCTAGAAGAAGCTTTCCATAATGGAAAAATGACAATAGTACTAAACAAAAACTAAAATTTATAAAGGATGGGATGAACTCTATGGAGCATTGAGAGTGAAAGAGAGATATACATTGGTGCAAATGTAGAATATTTTTATGCACGCAAGCATATTTGAATAAAAAAATATTAAGGGAGTCCCATAGGACATAGGGTTCCTTAAAACATCTCAAAGGATCAAAAAATATATTTTTGGAAGGAATGAAGAAAGATATTCAAAATTTTGTAAGAGAAGGTCAGGTTTGCATAATAAATAAAAGAGAGATAGTAAAATCTCTAGGGTTACTTCAACCATTCCACATACATATTCAAAGACTAGAAGATATATCAATAGATTTTATTACAGGGTTACTGAAATATAAAGGTAAGTATTACATTTTTGTGGTCATTTATATAGACAAATTTTGTAGATTTTTTTTGTAGAGCCCAAAGTACATAAACAACAAGCCAAGTGGCAGAAGTGTCCGTGAAAGAAATTCATAGTCTTCATGGTTTTCCTAAAGTAATAGTAACAAGAAACGTTTGGAAATAATTATTTAATATGAGTGGAGAAACACTAGCTGCCATGAGTTCTACATATCAAACACAATCAAATGGTCAAACAAAAATAGTTAACAAATGTTTTAAAGGTTATCTACAATGTTACTCTTTAGAAAATCAATATTAATGGATGAAGTGGGTTCGTCAAGGAAGAATGGTAATATGATACTACCTATCACACATCTACTAAAATTTCCCCATTTAAGGCCCTTTATGGATATCCAACTCCTAGTATCTCATACTTTTTGCAAGATAAGTCCAAAGTATAGGAAACAGAGTCACATATGGAAAATACTAAAGAAACTTTGAAAATTATTATGGAAACCTTCAAATGACATGAAACATGATAAAACAACAAGGGTAACAATATTGAAGTGAAAGATAATTTGAGAAGGGTAATTGGGTATTTTTTAGATTATAGCATTATAAGCAATCTTCATTCAAGAAAAAGAAGAATAAAGAATTAGCTCAAAAACGTTATGGACCTAAATAATTATTCATAGGATTGCACAAGTGGTATAGAAGTTATATTTTCCTTCTTCTTGCATTCATAAGGTTTTTCATGTATCTTTCCTAAAAAAGGTTTTGGGAAAAAATATGCCAATGTAAATAGAACTTCCAAAATTAGATGAAGAATGAAAGTTGATTCTTGAACCACAAAAATTTATAGATAAACATTTTGTATCTCTTTGACATATAACCATTATGAAGTACCTAATCAAGTGGAAGAATATTCCTATAGAAGAAGGTACATGGTAAAATGATCAATTCGTGATGAAATACCCACGGCTAAAGGGTTCGTTTGAAGTTTTGACAAAGGTTTTGTTATATGTTTTATATAACGTGCGACGGAATAGTTTTATTGTTTGTTAAGGTCCCACACAGTGATCAAATTTGAAGGGCAGGTCCGAATTTCAATTAGAAGGGCATATATCTATGTCGCCCTTCCATAATGAAAATCTTTTAAAAAAAAACTTTTCAATTGACCACAATAAATTATTTTTACATTTCATTTTCAGAAAGACAAAACCATCAATCTTTATATTAATAAAAGATTGTTACATATACAACAATGAAGAAGGCTCCATCTTTCATTGCTTAAATATCTCATTGGAAATGTCAACATAAGTATTGAAGACACTATTATAAGAATTTGGATACATACCACCGGGATATAGGAGATTCTTATGTGTCAAATTGTGTAATGCAATTTTGAATTTTTCTCACAAGGAGCAGCAACATGGAGGTCTGGATTTTTCTTATAGAACTTTTTTATTATTATTTGAAACGTTGTTTATAGATATGAATAAAACAATGAAATTATGAGCATGGTGGACAATTAGTCAAGCTCATGATGTCAAACCATGATGATGTAAGTTTGGAATTTAACAGTTTTACATGTTAAAGACAAATAGTCAAAATCACTGACAACTTAGTATGCCATAATTAATAATCATTATCTGTTCACTTTTGTTAATAGGTTTATTTCACACGATGATCTCTCTTCTCTGGAATTTACTTGTATGAAGATCACTATTCCAGGAATAAGGAGTTATTTTCTCCAAAAATAACCCTAGCCAAACATTGACAATGCATCAAGGATATCTTTCTATGCTTCATAAGTACATATGTTCTACTTCTAAATCATGTCTTGGAAGTGGTTGTTTTGCTGGAAATTATTCACCAGCTGGTTTCATACCAAAGTCTTTTTCACATTTTCAGCATCCAATACATGAAAAAGATAATGGTTTAAAACAACATAAATATTTGAAATTTTGCAAGAATTGTCTGGTACACTTTGAATATGAATTTTGAAGTCAAGTGCATGATGTTGTATAGGATCAAGTGTCATTTTGAATACCAAATGTTTCACAAGAAACTTCTCAACATGCTACCCTGCAGTAAGGATTAAATGACAATATCGCATCAACTATTTCCATAATAAAAGTGCACCTCGGCCATAAGACTAAACAACTACAAATGTTGTAGATCTAACAAGACCACACAATCAAATGTATTCCACAAGGACAATACTGTATGAAAAATTAAAAGGAGTTTGAAACCAAAAATACCTTAGGCAACTAATTCAATTAGATACACCAAACCATCAGCAAAAAGGAAAACCAGCCTACTCAAAAAGCAAGCGTTTACCTCCTTTGAAAAAAATTTGAGTTCCAAAACAAGAGCCTTTATTGTCTTGTCAATGCCCCTAGTAATTTGAACGGGGTTTGCACCTGCTGCAACAACCTAAACAAAAAGGTTTCATTTCAAATTATTTTCCACAAATTTAAGATACAACCATTTTCAGTTTTGTATTTCCTAACAAGCTCATAAATTTTGACAAAAGAACCAAAATTTTTTAATACTTGATAGCAATTTTTTCACTCAAAAACTATCTTAGACTCAATAAACCCAACCCAAAACTAAAAAACCAAACACCATAAGACCCTACAAAAATGAATAGATGATCTTAATCCAGTACCATCGACAAAAAGTTACCTTTACACCCTCACTTATTAAACCCCGTGCTGTTGAATTTTAACTTCAACTGCTGCAGCAGAAGGACGGATGCAGCAACAACATTTTTTTTTGGAGGTTGCTTGCATGCCATCCAGAAATTTAATTCAGCATTTAAAATTCCTGTAAGTTTTTTTTGTAGACGGCTGCAGCGATATTTCTGTACAGGATTGTATTTAAACACAACCAACATTAACGCAATTCACCAACCAGAAATTAAACAAACAGAAATTTACCCCCCAGTTTTGTAAATTCAAAAGGAGGACACGTGGAGCATTAATATTGGATCACATGAAATTGAAGGGAATCTGAAAACCTGAAAACCGGACCTGAATTTTTTATAAGGCACATTGGATTGAGAATTCGCGTTACAAATTAGGCAGACGTCAGCATCCCATTTTGGAACGCGAATTTGGTTTGAAATTCAGTCTATTCAGACTTTTGAAGTCCGACGGAAAGGGTTCTTTAATGTTTTGATAGTTTAATTTTATGTATGCTTTAATATATACATATGTTTTAAACATATGTTATATATATATATCATATGCGAAATGAAAGGTGGGCCATAGAATTTAGTTTTAATTTTATTTTTTTAAAAAGAGGGTTTATTATAATATGTTTTATATGTTACGAAATATAAAAATAAAAAGGAAAAAAAAAGCTTGGTAGTTTTTTTTATAGACAGTACGTAAATTTTTTATTACACAGCAGTGTGTAAAAAGTGAAAGACTGAGTGTAACTTTTTAAGTGTGTATGCACAGCAGTGCGAAAGTGAAAAACACAGCAGAGTGTTTTAGAGACAAAGTATGTTTGTTTTGAACAGACAGTGAGTTGGTTTTATGCACTACGTTTTGTAGCAGTCATAATTTTGTAATCCCTCTCAGTGAGGAAGAAGTGTAATATTTTTTTTTGAGTTATTGAAGGGAATAGAAGTTTGTTTTCAAAGTATTGAAACTTTGTCTCCTGTCAAAGAAATTTTTATTTTCTTTGTATTAGAGGAAGGGAGATTTATTCTCCATTCATTGTTCTGGAATTTTTCAATATTCCAACATGTGCAAGAACAACAGATGTTGTGGTTCCATCCCCAGCTAAATCATTTGTCTTTGCCGCAGCTTGCCTTACCAACTTGGCCCCAATATTTTCAACTGGATCCTCTAATTCAACCAATAAAAAGGCCAACACCATAGCATTGAGATACATTTCATTACATTGTCAATAACAATAAAATTTGACTCAGCCATAACCCTTTCCTTTTATTGTTGTGAAAATCTTTATGCATTACTCTAATGTGGCTAGTCCATAGGCCAAGTAGACCACTGGGTAACAAATATGTTTCCTTTCACCTTTGAGTTTTCAAATTATGCCTACCAAATCTAAGACATTTAAGAGGGGTAACTAATACAACGTTAAAAAGAAAACCACAGCACACATCTACAAATTACCTCTTTAGCTACCGTCACACCATCATTAACTATTTTTGGAGAACCATGCTTGCTATCCAAGACAACATTTTTCCCCTCACCCCAAGGGTGACTCCAACAAGATCAACAAGTTTGTTCACACTGCCTGCAAGACAAATTGACAATGCTTTCAGTAAGTGTGCAATTAAATGTCAGGCCATATGCCAAAACAACCCTCCATGAAAAATTAAAATAACACATTAAAATTGAATATAAGTGGACAAGGAAAGATCCACCGCAGTGAAGTTTCACGTGCAGGTGACCTTCCTTTAAACATAATTTTTTCTCTGACCAGCAATTTTTTTGTCACTGAGCCATCCTTGTTGAAGTACAACTCCTTTTCCATAGCTCTTGTATTAACTACCTTCTCTCTATCGCGTAATCTCAGAGTCCCTCTTCTTCTTGAGTGATTAAAGGAAATGGGTGAAAAAACTGAAAGAGAAGACAATTGTCTACCATAATTATCAAACATTGCACCCAACTTCTTCCCCTTTCCATTGTTACCCAATGAGGTAGATGTGGCAATTGTTGTCATACTGCCCAAAGAAGAGGCCATCTTCTCTTATCCTGAATATAGAATTACAAGATCTTCATATTAGTATGAACCTTAAAAAACGTGACTCCCATTGCTAAAAACCACTTTTAAGTTGTAACAGGCAAACTAAACAACTATCACAACTTTTGGCAACTTCTGGAGCATTAAGAGAGAAAAAACCAAAGAGAAATACAACCACAATCCTCATTTTAATGAGACCGGACTATATATTTGCATTAAGATAATAGAAAGAAATCACGACTATATTAAGGCCAGCACAAAACAATCTTTAACCGGTGTCTCTCGCGGCCTTCAGGTTGCCATGCTAGAGGTTGCATATTTTTAATTTAAATTCTTGACCTCTCGTGCCCATCTATGAATGCATCCAATGGGATATCTACATCAAATGCTCCTTTATATCCCCAAAAACAAATTCTCTACTACAAGAGCACCAGTATTGATGGATCACCCCACACCATCCCACCCACTAGAAACGGTGAAAAAGGAAACCCGAGAAAACTTCTGAAATATCTCAAGATGACTATATGGGTGGTTCTTATGAATCAACCAACCATTCAGAACATGCTCATCAATCCAAACCATGAGTATTGTGTGACGATATTCAAGCAGGCACTGAATCGGATTTCTGAAGCTATGTTAGAGAAACCCTAAACTCTCACTGAAAATAGGTGAAATGTGGCACCACTCAGAGATTGACATGTTCCAATTGGTACAAGTGGTAGACAATTGGCATGATCAAACAACGAGGTGATGCAGGAATGACATGAGGGAGAAAATATCAGAAAAGCCCCAAATCTGGAGAACTAAAGCTCATCACCAACCTGAGATTGAAAACTTTACATGATGTAACCTATGAAATCGTAAATGGAGAAATCATAGTAACAATAAAGTAACCTATGTAATAATAAAGTCGAATTCATCCTGGGAGTGGTAATGGGAGAAATCATAGTGAACGACAGGAAACATGTAGAGTTGCTTACAATCAAATAGATGAAAAAAAACATACAAAAAACCTAGATAATAATCATGAACAAGCTTAATATTGAATTATGAGCTGTAAAGGAACTTACAAAATGTGACATTACGAACCTTTTCAAGCGCATAAGCAAAAATATCCTGGACATGACCCTAGTTGACAAGTTGTATTACTCATGATGCAAGAGGATTTGTACCTTCACTGCCAAGTCAATCAAAATCCATCATTATCTATACAATAAATACAAGTAATTGATGTAGTATTTTTTACTCTAAGATGCATTCTTATGATAATTTTAGAACATATGTTGAAAATTTTAAAACATACCTTAATAAACTCCTCTTCGTTTCAAGAACAATTTATTGGAGTCGCATGAACTTGGAACAAGCCTCCCACGATCTGAAAGAGTAGCAACTAAGTCAACAGTGACTTTTTTGTTGCTACGTTGGATCAAGGGAGGTTTGCTCCAAGATTAAATCACTCCAATAAATTATTCTCTACTAAACAGGCCCAACCACGTGAAGGTGGAAGCTCTTACGGCCCCTCCCCCCTCCTCACATCACTCTCAATTCCCCAATACCCAATATGTATTTCATTTTTTACTTTCATGAGCATAAAAAAAAATATTCAATAACTAATAAAAAAAGAATTCAACAAAAAGTACGCAAGGAAACATTGCAATTAATGCTTGACATAAAAATAGTATCATAAATGAGTTTTTTATATAACGCAAAAAACGTTCAAGTATGGTAACGTTTGTCTTATAATAGTACAATATTTTACATTATCAAATTTTCTTTTTCTTCTTCCTATTTCTAAAGCTCCTAATTACATCATCAATATCATCGTGCTCTGCTCCTGTTTCGCGCCTTTCGACCCGCACTGCTGACCTAGTTGCGTAGTCACGATTTTTGGTCTCATCCAGTGACAGGGCATCGCCTACAAAAACAGATAATATTAAATTTTAATTGTCAGTTTTTAAATATCATTGAACTATTTCGGTAATATTAATAAAAAAAATTGTAATGAGATTATTTACCTGGTGCACCAGTTGTCGATGTTGGGACTATTGCCCTGTCTTCCTCTCTGGTGGTAAGATCCTCAAGGGAAACATTCTCTGTCATTTAAACAAAAAAAATTATAAGGACAACCATCAAGGTATAATTAGAAAAAATTATAAGTGGAAATTAATTATCGTCATGGCCCTCACTGATAGTAGCATTTTCGGCCTAGTCCCCACTACAATGATCATGTTGCACATCAGGATCATCTACATATGGCTCTAAAACTGGGTTATATGCCTCGTCAGTAGTGCTGCTCCCCTAATTTAAAAAAAGTTGTTAGACATTAAATTTATGGACGAAAACAAACATATTGAAAGGTTAATGTTTTACCTTATCAGGTGTTTAGGATCTTAGGACCTGCCCCAAGCTTCTGTGACGTTCAACTACGGCTTGATAGCCGAAATGGAAAGCGATATTTTTATCTTCCTCTGTAGATTCTGTTCCGAAGTCATCACCTTACATTAAATATGATTGTGTATTTTTAATCATATTTGATAGGATTACAAAAACTTTGGAAGGCGATACAATTAATTATAAGATGTTTAGCTACTTAATTACAATTCTTGTGGCTAATTACAAGTAGCAGCCCTGGCCTAGCTTGTGATGGCCCTTTTTTTCAATCCTAGATTTGGTTGCCTTTGAGGTGTCAGGAAACCTAGCATCAAAAGATTGAAGTCAGATATGACGTAGCACACTTTTATTTTATACATAGAGAAAATTAAAGCTATTGAATTAAAGTTTTAATTTACCTTGCGGGTCCAGTTGGCATTTTTCCTTCTTTCTTTGCCTTTTTCTCTTTTCTGTCATGGATGAGTGCTCTCCACTCACTCTCTGGAACTATGAGAGGATGCTCGTATCTAGGGTTAAATTGAAATTGCGTCCTATACGTGTCCCTGGTATATTTCAAATATTTGTCGGCTACCCGAGCCACTGTTGTTCTGTCAAATGTGCCGACCCCAAAAAGGGCTTCTAGATAATCTAGAAGTTCTTTTTTTAGGTTGGAATTCTGGGAATTCCACCCTGTGCATATGGTTGGGCCAAAAATTACCAACGCATGGCTCTCCAAAAACCTATAGAACTCATTGTTTCCTACATAGAAAAAAAAGATATTATCATTAATTTAAAAATAAAAATCACGATAAATATGTTTTAGATAAAGTACATGAAATAGTTAAAATGTTAAAATTTACCTGGGAGTTGTACGTGCTTTATAGGGACACCTTCATCGTTCACCAACAACGTGCCATTAATGGTCCCTGTGGAGCTGACACGTGTAGCTCCAGGAAACATAATAATGTAGTTGGCCATATCAGCCTCATCACTACCAACACGTTTAGCAGTTGGCTGGGTGTCTGCTTGGGCAGGGTGTGTTTCTTGGCTGGCACCTAAAGGAGTAGAAGGTGTATGAGAGGGTTTCTAGGCAATCTCTTGCCCTTGTGTCCCACTACCACCAACACTGGGTTCAGCAAGTTCCAGAAAACGCTACATACAAAAGAAATTTTTGTTAGTTTAGTCAATGTAAAAATTAAAAATCAAACTATCACAATTCATCTCATGCAGAACAAAAAAAATATCCTTTTGACTTTTTATTATTACATGATATGTTTCTAGCTGGCTCATAATTTGTTTTATCCTCTCTTCTGTTTCAGGTGTTTGAGGCGCGTCTATCAAAGTATTAAATTTCAACCTTGCATCTCGTGCCTTTTTTCGCAACAAGAGCACTGGAGATAGGGATGAGGAAAGCTCTTCCTCAAAGAGGGAATCATTGGGCATACCATGGCTAGGTGTCTACATATTTGAACAAAATTAATATTATTTCAATTGTGTAAATAAATAAAATACCTGAAGATAGATCAATGCTGGCACTTTACATGTTCTTCTACTGGCCTCTTTCCGCGATCGTCCCGTCTCGGGGTTGTTCCTGTACTGCCCTGATCAGTCTGCCACATTGCAATAAAATTATAAATGTAAAAACTTGAAAACAATATCTAACTTGAAAACGCAAAACGAAAACTGAAATAATTTCTAATAAGACACCAGAAGACAGAGTTAGAGTTTCAAATATGCCTTGCATTGAATTTAGTCCTGGAAACATGTCATTGCACATTAAGGCACCAAAACAAGAGACAAGTTGACAATGAATACCTTATTGAATATATTGTTGGAGAAACTTCTAGTAAACTTGTTGTGAAGACCTTGAGGACATTTTTGGAGCAACATTGTTGAATTTGATGGTATAGCATTTTTGGAGCAACTATTGAAAAATCCTTAGAGAATTTAAGTAAGGCACTTTCTATATTCTATCACCATTTTCCTTTCAATATCCTTTAAACGATTTTTTTGATATTTAATGTTTGAAATCACGTTATAATTCCTTGATTATATGTGTTTGGGGAATTTCCCTTTGAAATTACCGAAAAATACCCTGGAAATTTTATCTTCGGGATGCATGTCTGACCCTATTGTTCAATATTTTGATTGATAGTAGTAAACATAGAGAGTTAGGGGGCTCTTGACTTGGTTTGGTTGGGCCATTAGATCCCTAACATCTACTAAGGAGAACCCCCCTTGAGTTGGAGGAGAGCTAGCCCGAAGTGAAAAGAGGTTGGTGAGGTGACAATGGGGCTATTGAATTACACATGGTATCACACTTTAGCTTTAGGAATTTATCTTGAGAAGTGTGAGATTTTGCTATATCAATTCTCAAATTGTTTACAACACTATTGTTAAGAACTAATAAAAAGTGATGTTGAGGGGTTATTGGGTATAAGAAAAAATACCATTTAAAAAAGAGGGTTCTCAGTCCTTGGCATTCCTTCACCTGGGCCTAGGGGCACACTAGAATAATTTCACACTAAACCATGCAAACTTAAAAGTAACTTAACAGATCTATAAAGTAATAATAATCATAATTCCTAATTTCCTATTGTACGATATGATGCAAATTATTCAAACATGAAGCAATGAAGACATGCAATGTCTGAATTTCAAGATTGATGAACCAATACAAGAAATTAGAAACTACAACTTTGATTCAATACTCTGTGTCCTAACTCCAGGAAGGAATCTAGTTTGTAGTACAGAACATGCATCGTGTATTATCAATTCTTAATTGACAACAACTAAAGGTCATCTACCTCATCAACTCCTTCCCATTTTGTTTTTTATGTTATATTCCTTATAAAAGTGTCAAATTTCTCTCAAAGTAAGAAACCACTGAATAAAATAAAAAATAGTTGAGATATGATTGAGAAATGGTCATTTATTTCTTGAAAGGATCTTCACAATTTCTTTGGTTGTTTTTCATCTCAAGAAACGAGAAATGACCTAAGAAACTATCGTGATGTAATATAAGAAACAACACGGTGCAATGGCCATTTTCAAAGCCAAATGATGTCCATTGAGGACATGGCCATTATTTGGTTCCTATTTCATAGGAGTTTCGGGTAGAAATGGAACTTTGTTGTACCATTTCCAGTAGTAAAAAGGGAAAACCTTCTTTTCCATGGGAAATAATTTACCTTTCCTTTTTCAAGATAATCTAAATCATAAAAAATATGAACTATACTGCACACATTCTTGGATAATGTGAAAGTGGAAAAGGAATACCCTACACAAGTGATGCACACATGTACACTTGAACACTAATAGATTTTTGTATTTGAAATGCAATGCTTGTTTTCATTTAAATGTAGGGTTTTTAAAGCAGGGAGAAATAATGGCTGCCAATTTAATAAGCGTTTCTTTGGGAAAAATTTAAATATTGTATTGGGTGATGAAGATAATAGAGGGTATTGAATCTTGATTCTTGACATTGTGTTTAACTTGAATAACTCAAATGATTATAAATATCGGCGGATGAGTTCTTTTTTTCAAGTATGTCACTCAAAACTCTTATGTCAAAGCATTGTATGATGGCTAGCATTTGCTTGTTTCCCTTTCTTCAGTTCAATGTAAAAAGTATATTAATATATTGGAGCACGAATGATAAATACAATTGTTTGCTCTGCAGTAT
Organism: Pinus albicaulis; assembly: GCA_034641835.2. Lineage (NCBI taxonomy): Eukaryota > Viridiplantae > Streptophyta > Pinopsida > Pinales > Pinaceae > Pinus > Pinus albicaulis. The sequence goes on along the minus strand of CM076575.1, from coordinate 1,870,944,022 downwards.
ATCCAGCCCCAATATTATGAAAAGTTTTCTCAAGTGGAGCTATTGGTTATTGATGAAGCAGCTGCAATTCCATTGCCTGTTGTAAAGGCTCTACTCGGGCCATATTTAGTGTTTTTGTGCTCTACTATAAATGGGTAATAATTATAAATGAGCCAACCACAATCACAAATTTTGTAACCATTCGGTTTCCATGGATAGTGATGATGAGTAACCCTATATATCAGTGACCTATATCTATATGAGAATGATCTCAACATTGACCTTGATATGGTTGTATGGATGTGACCTTTGGTATGTCATCCAAAAATCCCCAAATATCAGAAAATCCCCAAATCTGGAGAACTAAAGCTCATCACTTTCGATCTGGAGTACTAACCTTGTGATAAAGTTGATGACTTTCGATCTCCCATTCTCTACCACTTTTCACTTCACCTTCAATATAGATCAGGCCAAGGGCAATTCGTTACTGGGTGTTGAGATGGATGAGTTTGTCGAACTAAAATCCATAGCTTAAACTTCATGAAATTGGTGGAGTCAAATTCATGCAAGCACAAACACATCTTACACATCCTATTTGAAACTCATCCGAAATAACATTGGAAGACATCTAGAGAGAACCCTAGAGAGAACCCTATAGTCTAACACAATCCAATGGAATTGACCAAAAAAACCAAAATAGAGTCAACCCTACTATAGGAGGAAGGGCCTGTAGTAATAACTTACCATTTTGCCAGAGCTAAGGGCGAATGTTGTTCTGCAAGAGCTAAGGGTGAATTTTTTTCTGCAAGAGCTTAGGGCAAACGCTGAGGGCGAATGCAGGCTGAATGTTGTTATGCAAGAGCTCAGGGCAAACGTTGAGGGTGAATTTTATTCTGCAAGAGCTCAGGGTGAATGTTGAGGGTGAATGCTGAGGGCGAAAGCTGAGGGCGAATGTTGTTCTGCAAGAGATGAGGGCGAATGCTGAGGGAAAATGCTGTTCTGCAAAAGCTGAGGGCAAATGCGTGCGTGATATCAGACGTTAATGTAGTTTTTAATAAAATCATTTTTATGTAGCGTGCATATAAGTTTCGTATTTTTATGTAGTGCGCATATAAGTGTCATTATACCGACGGCGGAAAAAGTGTCACTATTGCGACGAATGCCTCCGAACATCGCAATTGTGACACTTAGACATTGTGTCGCACTTACGACGTTTGGAGGCAGTCATTGCAATAGCGACGCTTTGGGGCATAGTGTCGCAATTGCGACGTCTTCCTCCAAACGTCGCAATTGCGAAACTTTGTCTAAGTGTCGATATTGCGACACTTTTCTCTAAACGTTGGTATAGTGACGATTTCGGGGGATTGAAAAAATTTGGGGAAATTTCCGACATTTGGTCAAAAGCGTCGGAACCAAGTGTTAGAATTTCCCCCAAATGTACTAGTGTTCAACTAGCTTCTTCGAGAATGGAAAATGCAGCACTTGTTTGGTGGGAAGCTAAGACACATGATGAAATCAAGAAACATGGTAAGATTACTATATCATGGTCAGAATTTATTTTTGCTATTAAATGACAATTTTATCCATTAGCCCATATGAAAAAATCCATCATGAACTAGCAGAACTTTAGGCAGTTAAAGGGACAAAATGTGCAAGAATACACCCAGGAAATTGGGAGAAGAGCTCTTTTATTAGAGTTGGATTTGTAGAGCCAAGACACTTTGATAAAGTACATAGGAGGCTTACATAGCTACCTAAAGCATACTATTCTCATGTTTAACCCCACCAGTCTAGATGAAGTTTGTGTTCTGGCCACACATCTAGAAGCTAGAGGGAAGAACATTCTTGAAGACAGTAGGAAGAAACCTTTGAAGGGTAAATCCAAGGAGAAAACACCAAAAGGTTAAAAAAAGAGAATGCGTCTGTTAATAAAGAGGGAGAAAAAGTGACTTGTAAATTTTTTTCAAAAGAAGGCCATGATGAAAATCATTTTTGGAAATTACATCCAGAATTGAGGCCAAAGAAACCCAATAACAAAGGGAAACAAAAAAATTGTTGCTACAACTCAACATGACTTAGGGTCTGATTTAGGTGATGGGACTAAAATTACAGCCATGGGATTGAAAAACATGAAGGGAAAATAAATTGAAACTAAACCCAGTACCGGTATATCAAACTGTCACATAAACACTTCAAATGAAGAAGAAAGAATAGAAATGTTTCATGTGAGGGTCATATCCAAGCATACCAAGATTGACACATTATTTGAGAGTGGATCACAAGAAAACTTAATCTCTGAATAATTGGTCAAAAAACTTAACCTTGAGACTATACCACATCCAAAACCATATCCATTGGGTTGGATTTGTAAGGATCGAAATCTACAGGTTACAAGGAAATGTATATTGAGGTTTTCAATCACTACAAGCTTTGTTGACGCAGTTGAATTAGATGTGGTTCCACTTGACATAACCGGTATTGTATTAGGGAGTCCTTACTTGTTGATAGGAAAGCGATCTTCTATCGCCATGAGAACAAGTATCATTTTTTCAAATATGGCAAGGATTTCATTGTTACAGCATACCACAAGAAGACAAATATTTCTTTGGTAAATATTGGACAAGTAAAGAGGCTGGTAAATTCAAGTAAGAATTTTTTTCTTCTTATGATTAAGCCCAAATCTGATATTAATCATGAATATTTTGAGGGATGTGATCCTAAGTTGAAATCAGAATTATATGATGTGGTTAATGGGCACCATGAGATGTTTCAGGATCCAACAAGCCCTTGCCTCCAAAAAGGGAAATTCAACATGAGATTCAGTTGCAGCAGGATTGTCCTCTTCCAAACATCGGTATGTATCGCATGTCAATAATGGAGAATGCTGAAATAAAGAGGCACATCAAAGAGATTTTGGATAAAGGTATCATAAGGCCAAGCACCTTGCAATGTGGTTTACCCATATTCTTGATACCAAAGAAGGATGGGACTTGGCGGATGTGTGCAGATTTTCGAGCTTTGAACAAAATTATGGTAAAAAATCGTTACCCACTCCCAAGAATATATGATTTTCTTGATCAACTAAAAGAAGAAAATTTTTTCACTAAGTTGTATTTATGAAGTGAATATCATCAAGCAAGAATTGCAGAAAGTGACGTATGGAAAACTACATTCAAAACCAAACAAGGACTCTTTGAGTGGCTAGTTTTTCCTTTTGGTTTATGTAATGCACCAGAAACTTTTATGCGGGTTATGGATAATGTTTTGTGACAATTCCTTGATGAGTTTTTTATTTTGTACTTAGATGACATTTTGATTTTTATCAAAACAAGAGAAGATCATGTCTTGCACGTAAATAGAGTGTTTGATATTTTGAAGAAAGAGAAATTGTTTCTTAAGATGCCAAAATGTGAGTTTGGAAAGACTTCTTTGGTCTATTTGGGACATATTGTAGGAGGAGGAGAACTAAGGATTGATCCTTGTAAAGTGGAGGCCATTGTGAATTGGCCCACACTCAAAACAGTTGCCGAGGTAAGAACTTTCTTAGGTGCAGCCCAATATTGGAGGAAATTTATTGCTAACTTTTCTTCCATTGCAGCTCGTATGCATGCAGTGACAAGTGTGAAGAAAGGTTTCCAATGGGGAGGCAAATATCAGCAATATTTAGAAGCTTTAAAAGACAAGATCATTTCAGATCCAGTCCTTTCACTACCAAATTTGAGACAGCCATTTGAGATACAAACTGATACTAGTGACTATGCCATCGGTGTAGTCCTATTGCAGCATGGTAAGCCTATCACCTTTCATTCAGAAAATTTTAATGGTGATGTGACTAATTATCATACATATGACAAAGAACTATATGCATTGGTACAAAGTGTCAAGAAGTGGAAACACTACTTGATGGGTAAAGAGACTATTATACACACCGATCGCCAACCATTACAGTACTTGTAGTCACAAACAAAATTGCACCAATCAAGACATTTCAAGTGGATGGGATTTCTTCAACAATTTCACTTTATTATAAGGTACAAAAAAGGTATATTCAATAAATTTGCAGATATTCTTTCGATACCAATCATTAGCGCTTCTACTTTACTCAAAAATGATTATGTTGTACATGAGAGTTACATAGAACAATATGCACATTACGTTGATTTCAAAGATGTGTATGCTAGTTTGAGTGAAGGGAACCCAGTTGAAGAAAGAGATTATCACATGCATAAAAAATTTCTATTTCATTTGGGAAAAATATGTGTTCCACAAGGAAAGAAGCTAAGTTTCATGAGAGAAGCTCATTCTTCTCTTATTGTTGGACACTTTGGGGTATGAAAAACAGTGGTGCATCTAAAAAGGTATTGTTATTCCCCTTGAATGATAGATAGTGTCTCACATTTTATAAGAGGTTGTTCTATGTGTGCAACAAGTAAGCCTAGTAATAGGAAGCTTGGATTGTACACACCACTACTGGTACCATCAAGGCCATGGGAGAGCGTCTCCATGGACTTTGTTAGAGATCTACCTATGTCAAGAAAGCAACATGATTATCTTTTTGTAGTTGTGGATCGATTCAGTAAAATGTGTATACTTATGCCATGTAAGAATACCATTACTGTTGAACATACTACTGAACTTTATTTTCAAAATGTTTAGGTTCATTCTGGATTCCCCACTTCTATTGATAGTGACAGGGATTCCATGTTCATTGGGATTTTTTGGTCAAATCTATGGAGAATGATTTACACAAAATTGAAAACGAGTATCACTTTTCATCCACAAAAAGATGAACAAACCGAAGTGGTGAACATAACAGTTGTGCATCTATTGAGAGGATATTGCAGCAAACATCATAATTTGTGGGATGAACAACTGCATTACATTCAGTACGCTCACAACCAGGTAAAGCACTCTTGAACACAAACCTCACCTTTTGAAGCATGCTTTGGGTATTTTCCAAAATCACCATTAGACTTAATCTTTGGGAAGGATATTGCAATTGATGGCCATAGAGATATTGATAAGGCTCAAAATTTCATTGAGAAAATTCAGATGATACATCAAAAATTTCAATAACAGCTTGAGAAAATCAAAGCAAATACAAAGAGAGGCATGACAAACATCGGGTTGATCAAAAGTTTCAAGAGGGAGATGACGTATGGTTGCACATTAGCAAAGAAAGGATGCAAGGGAAAGGTAAAAAACTCAAACCCATTCACTATGGTCCTTTCAAGATCATAAAAAAAGTTGGTAATAATGCATTCCAACTTGATTTTCCTTCTTACATGCAAATGTATTCAGTTGTTAATGTTGAAAACTTGTGCTTGTATGAGCCTCCTTTGATCGATGATCAAGGAAGTGATGTTCAGCTACCTTCTCTTGAAGATTTCTCGCTATAATTTCTGGATGAGGTGAAAGAAGATACAATTCTTGACAGGAGGACAAGAGCATCAAAGAGGGAAAGTGTTGACTACCTTTGAGTTGGGCTCAAAGGCACTAAACCAAGCAAGGAAAAATGGATGGATATTGGAAAGGTGAGGGATTTTTACCCTAATCTATTGAATAAGTAATCAAGTATTTTTGGGTCCAAAAGCTTCCCAATGGGGAGGAATGATCAGGAGTTCATAAATTTTGCTCAAAATTCCAAGATACAGGACTGGGTTCAAAATGGTAAACAGGTTCTGAACCGGATCAACCAGCATAGTGGGATCCGACTTGGTGGTTTCCATGGAGTCTTGAACTCTGCATATAGAATTAGGGATTTCACATCCACGAAAATGTTGCAGGTGGAATGGATGGCTGTGATCCATTCAATAACGAGGGTCGAACGGTGGTGAATAGATTGCAGAAGCAGCAGTGGGAGATCAATAATAGAGAGTTAAATCGCAACAAGAGAGATTGCACACATCGCAATTGACAATGGTTTTATTTACATGGAATACATCGCAAGTTAAATAATATAAGTGGCGATGTGATGATGTGAGAGGAGCCACATGTCGATATAGCGCATATCACACATCGTGGTTGATATAAGTTTATCGTTAAGGTTATATGTTAAATATTGCGACAACCGATTTGCGATAAGTTAATTCTTGCAATTTGAAAAATCGCCAAATCACTTTTTTTACATTATATGTATTGTGAAAATCGATGGTAATTGTTATATCTTCCAACCTGCGATATCATAAGTGCTACAATCTGTGAAATTGTATTGTTTCCGATCTACGATGTACCTTGTATTACAGTTGCGAATTTGTTTGATATTGTGAAGACCTGTAAAAGGCATCCAATGTTGGTTGCTTTGAGTATGTATGTAATGAAACTCCGATATTGTATTTTGATATTTCTGCTAACTCTCAAGCCTCTTAACAGTTGGGGGTGCGCATGTGGCCACCTCCCTAACCATAACTTTTAATGCACGAATTTATTGGTGGGGCGGATAAGTGTGCGCCAAATTTGGCGGTCAACCCTAATTTAACTCTAGTTAACTGGAGTTATCCACATTTTTAGCGGAGTTTTCCTAGGAGATATTGGGAAAAAGTGTAGGAGGTTCAATTTTCGAGCATTCAGGGTGAATGATGTAATTGGTCCATGGTACTTACCATGGTATTTTCCCATGGTATTGACCCATGGTATTTGTGGTCGTTTTTCGAGAAAAATAATAAAATAAGGTCTCTAGAAAGTCCATCAAGCCTATAAAAGCATAGAGAAGCTAGGCATTTAGATTTATTTCAGTTTATCTATCTTATTATGTTTTGGTTGAGAACTTGGCATTGCCAGTTCTAACATTGATCTCGGGACGAAAACCCTGTGGTGAATTTCATATGGTGGATCCATCCAGGGTCCACGATTGTGCTTTAGTGTTGTTTTTCTATTTAACGAGCAACCAAGCATGCCATCTGTAGGAGCTCAGTTTTATTGTATGGGCATGCATTTTATTTTCAGCTAATAATATAAATAAAAGAGTTTCATTTCTAGATATTCTTTTGTTTTTTTTTTGATGAAAAGTAGTTTTAAATCAAAACACTAACATGTTCTAGATCTATCGAAATTTTCACTGTTTGGAATATTACATTGTTATCAGAGCTGTGCATCCTGCCAGCCTGAGGGTTTCATGCAAGGAACTTCAGTGAGATTTATTCTCACTCTAGCTGGCATCTCCATCTTCGGTGGTATTCGACATCACCCTAGTTGGTTTTATATTATTTTGTTGATTGAAAGAGAATTTTTTCTTAGTTGCAGAAGAAGGGAAAACATTAAATTTTCCAAATTATTTATTAAAATGTTTTTCATATTGGGTCGGCGTATTCTTTACCATATCGGTCCATTCATGTTTAAGACGACCATATCTAAATATTCAAAAAAAAATTAGCCCTTAGATCTATGAAGTGAAGTTCATGGATGAGCTCCATGTAGCTGCCAAAGATCTATTTTCTACTAGATATGTGCAAACTCTATCACCACAGACGGCTTAAGAATTCTTAATAATTCTGCCAGGATTGTTTAGCTGTCGAGTTAATTTGATGTGATGACACCAATAGAATTTGAATCTTCTGAGAGCTCACGCTAGCTTTCAATTGAGGATTTTTCAATATTGGTACATGAGAATAGAAAAAGGAAGCATGCAACCCTGTTGTGCTTGATTGGGGTATTGTTTTGATTAAGTGTTGAACACAATTGAGAGCTCACACACAGAGGTGATGATATCCTATCGCGGCCTCCCCTTTTCGAGCCAGAGTGATGCATTGTGAAGAGAAATTGAGTCACATTATTTGATAGCAGATAGGGCTATCTCCCATTGAGTACAACAACATAGAGGGGAAAGACCGACCAGCATTGGGCAAGGCCAGTGTTAGCTCACTATAGTGCCACCAGGAATGTGGATCGAAAGTTATTAGGTAGTACAGAGGGGCGATCTCCCTATGGCATCTGTGCAACACCAGAGGTATAGATCTGTATCTGCCTCTAGAATTTGTGCAATACCTAGATGGCGTAGATCTATTCACTGTGCCACCATAGTGTCAAAGCTGCAACAGATCAGTGCCATCTCACTAAACAGGTGAGGCCAATATTTGGAGTGGCACATAAAAGCAAAGGCTTGAAGTCCATATTCTCATGCATTGAGTCAAGTAGCCATAACCCTCCATAACCATAATTCTAAAGATCAAAGTCCATGTGATTTCCACAGTTGTGGGCTTACACACTACCACTAGGAATTGTAGGGGTCAAAAAGTAGCATACCGAAAGCCACTGAGATAGCACTGTGTGTTCCTTAAGGACCGAGTGAATTCAAAGCCGATATATAAGGGCGTTGAAGACAAAAATATTCTCATATACGAAAGGTTGAGTCATTTCTGCATTAGGCCAATTTATTGCATATCGGAGACTCATAATTTCTAGAATGAGATCGAAGTATTCCTCCATTTCCTATCTCTATCTATAAGAAAAGGGTTGAACCATTGAAGGAGCCTTTGTTTGCACGAAGTGCAGGAATTTTGATACAATTTGTCATGCCAGAGCTTGATTCAAAGGTCGAGTCAGTTGACCAGAACAAGGGAACATTGAGGACATGAATGATGAAGCCACTTCCTCAAATCTCATAAAAAGGGTGTAATTTTTATAGTGACCTGATCGACATTCGTTGGCATCCACATTTCTGTTAAGGAGCAGGCTGATCTGTGAAGACTACATCAATTATGCACAATTCATGCTGATTTCAAGGTGTAGCACCATCTCAGATTTATTTTACGGAAATGGAAGGGAAGTGTGATTAGCCAGGGAGGAGCAGATGGGTTGATGTTGCACCGGTTGACTAGGCAAGGAGGGGTCGTGATCTGCCATACCAGGCCAAAGGAAGTGAGAAATAGCGTGGTGATCGAAGCCCGTAGTCCGTGAGGAACTTGAGTGGTGGAAGGGATGAGTGTCACACCAGTCGACCTGCACGTAGAAGAAAATTGGATGAAGTTTTCTCTATGTAGAGGCTACATAACCAGTGTATGATTCAAGGAATTTTGCGAGGTTTTTAAGTGCTAGAGGCACGGATTGAACATACATTTAATTTTTCCCATCGCCTCTGCAAAATCTATCACAACACTAGCCAAGGTCGATCCCTTGTAAGGACACTAAACACATTGCTGAACCGAGCCAATTGCGTGTTTACTAGATCAGGAGAGATCAGTCACATTGTCAGGTAAGACCAACTGTTTATTGGCATAAGTAGGTTGTCAAAAGACCGTATATCCCACACAGATTTGATCATATAGGAACATGGAGTTGGAGGCCCATTTCTAGTTGTACAAAATAAATTGGGGCCTAGGGTTCCATCCTCTCACTTTGATGAGTAGTAGAAAGTCTCTAGGGAGTCGTAAAGAGTATTATCATGGAAGTATTATTTAATAATAGCAGAACCACAATTATGTTATTGCAACGTTGATGGGCCACCCTGGAAGAAGATAATCCAAAATTTATAGCTTGTATATAGCCTCTTATGAATAAATGTACCCATGATATTTATTCATGTGTATGGAATATTCATATCTTTCTTGCAAATATGGTCATTGTTGAAAGGCTGGAAAGTTAATTACTAGACAGGGATCATTCCCAAGTTTCTCATTGGCTAAGTATTGAGATCCATTAATGCCAAGTCATAATGTCGTCATTTTATTTTTGGAAACGCCACAAGAATCAACATAATGATATATCAGTCGATTCTCTGGGCTACAATAATTTTGTGGATCAAAGGTGGAAACAACATACAAATCCGAAGAAACAGCAGAACAACAGACCCTTCTCTCGGAAGGTCTATGTTATCCTTCAGCAGTCAAAGGATACCTGGAAGGAAGATGTAAAAATTAAGTGTCTCTTTGATCTTGGATCCAAATTGCAGGGTACAAAGTCAAAATATTTTCTCCTACAACTATACACATTAAATATGGCTTTGAGCTTTATAGAGCAATCTGAATGGGAAGGGTCAAGTTGGGCCTTGAAGCCATCCATGCTTGCTTTGATACAACCTAGGTTCTTGGAGAATTCTTGTGAAAAGGTTTGTAGAAATTATATGCACTAAGCATGCATATGTCCTAGATCCACCTGATCTCACACTGTTTAACTTTATGTAAGATACTGAATCTATTCCACTTGTTAATCTTTTTCGGAAAATTTAATTGCACACACATGTAAAGCATAAATAAAAACAATTGCACATAACACAGTTTTTAACCGGGAAAGCCTGAAGTTGAAAACCCCAACTATATATTATGTATCATGGAATCATACAAAAATCCTCATACAAAGCTTATCAAGCTCTCAGTACAGTACAATCATCATACACTAATCAGGAACAATCTTGCAAATCCATGCACCGATCTTTGCCCTCCTGCTAGCCTGGCTCCACTGCACAATCCCTGTTGAAGAATAGCTCTGAATGAATTCGAATTACTCTTGCCTTGGTTTTTAAATCCTCATTGGAAACTCCAATGTGTGTGTAATGCAATCAATACATCACTATAGTCACAACAGATAGTCTATCTTTCCCTTTCACCTATCTCTCCACTGGGTCTCCACTGAAATTGCCATGCACTGTAGTTAACTGCTATATTATTCAGTGATTAATGAGTTATTATTTGTGAATTAATTAACTAATTAATTCACTCCACTCTCACTAGTGTATCATTCAGTTAGACTAGATACAACTAGCTCAACTGAGTCTAACTGAGTTAAACTGAATACAAATCCATAACTACTTCTTCCAACTGTGTCATAACTCTACCACTTGAGTTCTAACTGAGTCCTTCATGCATTAGCTCCAGTACCCTTAGGAATTGTGTAATTCCCTCATTCCACTGATGTGCCACATCTGTGCACTGAAACAAAGTGCTCCAAGAGAATAATTTTTTGTTTAGTGTCTAATTATTATTAAGAGCTAATAATAATCGACATGCATCTATTTTTAGATCATTGATCTATAAATAGACTTCGCCCAATATTCTAAAAATAGAATTTCATCTATTTTTCCAACTTGATCAACCATCCACAAATAGCATCCTGCAACTTCTGAAATATGATCATCATGTCTAAAAATAGACTTGCGCCAAAAATAGCTTGCGGGCCCACTTAGTGAAGGCGAATCTTTTCACTAAGCTTATCATCTTGTTGAATCTCAACACTCCCTCTCAACAAGATAGGGATTATCCTTCACCCCTATCCTGCCTCTATGGTATTCGAATTTTCTCCTGGTGAGTGCCTTCGTCAGAATATCTACATCCTGATCCTCGATAGGAATGTACTGAAGCAACATGATTTTCCGCTGCACACAATCTCTGATATGATGATACCGGACATCAATATGTTTAGATCTATCATGAAACACAGGATTAACCGAGAGTTTAATGCAACTCTAATTATCACAAGGTATCACTGTGGGATCTAAATGTGAACCGAACAAACCAACCAGAATCTTCCTCCTCCAGATAGTCTCACATGCAACTTGACTTGCTGCCATGTATTCTGCTTCCTCTGAACTAAGTGCCATGGATCTTTGTTTCCTGTTGTACCAAGAAACTATCAAATATCTGATACTAAAAATCCATTCTAATGTGCCCTTTTTTTCTGTTGGGCTTCCTACCCAATCTGCATTCGTGAAGCCATGCAACTTCACCTCATCCGTCTGTCTGTACCATAAACCATACACAGATGTGCCCATGAGCTATCTCAAAACATGCTGGCCTACCTTCCAAAAGAGCTTGGTAGGCTTAACCATCGCTTGTGAAAATTGGTTCACCGCATAGCATATGTCCAATCTTGTATTGACTAAATACATGAGCGAACCCACCAACTGTCAATAAACACTAGCATCCACTACCTCTGCCAATGTAGCATCCTCTTTCTTCCAATTTCCTAGAAGAGGAGTGTCGATAGGCTTTTAGCCTTGCATGTGAAACTTCTCCAGTATCTCCCAAGAATACTTGCCTTGAGACACAAACAGTTCACCTTCCCGCTGCCATATTTCCAATCCAAGGAAATAATGAAGGAGGCCCAAATCCTTCATCTCAAACTCCTTTGCAAGATTTGCCTTACATGAGTGTATCAACTTCTCATAACTTGTTAGTATTAAATCATCAAAATAAAGTACAGTTATTAAAAGCTTACCCTCCACCACAATATGGTGTAGGTTTTCATGCGCCTCACTCTCGGTGAATCGAAGTCCAGTGAAATAGCTGTCGATCCGAGTGTACCAAGCACAGGGTGCTTGTTTCAGCCCATACAACGCTCTTTTGAGCCTGCACACATGCGACTCATTGCTGCAGATCTAAAATCCTTTAGGCTGCTCAATGTACACCTATTCCTCAATGATCCCATTAACGAACGCAGTCTTCACATCCATCTGATGAATGTGCCAACCCATCTGCACTGAGAGAGAAAGGATGGTTCGTATGGAAGAATATTGTGTGACAGGTGCAAAGGTTTCTTCATAGTCAATCCCATCAATCTGTGAGAAGCCCCGGGCAACAAATGTTGCCTTATACTTCTTGACACTCCCATCAACAGCTTGCTTTACCTTGTAGATCCATCTTGATCCTACAACTAATTTTCCCACCAGCCTTGGAACAATCTCCGAAGCACTGTTTCTGACAATGGAGTCATACTCCTCCACCATGGAATCTACCCATGTGGGCTCCTGCACTGCTTCTTCAAAAGAAGATGGCTTTGTCATGATACACTTGCTCATAAGAGCCATGTATCTAGTAAATAGGTCAGGTGACTGTCTCTATCTGCGTTGTGATGTAGGGACTCCTACATTTTGTGCCACATCAAGCTTCAATCTCTCAGCTTCTGTGGTACGCTTTCTGCCTTGTCTGATGTTTGGTTCTACATGAGTGGACTTCGCCGCTCTATGAATCTCCTCCTGTGGTTGATCCACATCTAGAGGCTCATCTTTGGGAACAAGAAGTTCCTCCTCCGCATGCAAGTGTAGCTCCCTCTCAAGTGACAACTTCATGGCTTTCATCTCATTGAATTTTATATCCCGTCGCACAACAGTCATCTGACTATTTGGAAAATACACACGATAGTTATGGGGTGCTTCTGTGTACTCCACAAATATCCCAACTTCTGCGGTCGGCTCCAGCTTCTTCCTGGTATCCTTTGTCACATGAATGTAAACAGGTGAGCCAAAAATATTTAAATGAGAAATATCAAGCTTCTTACCAGTAAAAGCTTCTTCGGGTTTACTCATGCCAGTTACTCTATGAGGACAACAATTTTGCACATAAACCGCAGTGTTGCGTGCTTCCGCCCACAAGTGCATCGGTAGGCCCTGGTCATGCAGCATCGCTCATGCAGCACCCACGATCATTCTGTTATTTCTCTCCATGACCCCATTCTGCTGTGGGTTATGAGGTGCTATGAGTTCTCTTCGAATTCCTTCTTTTCTACAAAATTCTTTGAATTCGCCCGAGATGTATTCACCACCATTATCTCTCCATAGAGCTTTCACTTGCTTTCCCGACTCCTTCTCCACCAATGCCTTGAACTCACAGAATTTTGAGAACGTTTCACTCTTCTTCTGCATGAAGAAGATCCAGCATATACGAGAATAGTCATAAAAAAATATAGCATAATGCCTGTGTTTTGTTGTTGAAGCAACCGAGAAAGTTCCACACACGTATGTGTGAATTCTCTCCAGGATCACCGAAGCACAGTTCTCCTTCTCATGAAAGGTTGTCTTCACAAACATACCCATAGTACATCCCTCGCACTGATCTGACTGCGCAAGAGTACCCTTGGGAAGTCCAATAGAAATTTTCTACAAAATATTCAAAGCACCATGGTGAAGATGGCCCAATCTCTTGTGCCATAATTCGCCCTCATACCGGCTCACCACTTCTTCTGCTTTACCCACCATTGCAGCGCAGCCATCTACCTCCAGCTTGTAGAGATTCTTAATTCAAACCCCTATCTTCTTGGTTTGACCCATTGTTTTATGTTGAAGGAAGGATTTTCCCTCACTGAAAAGAACATCATAACCCTTGTCTTCCAGCATTGCGACTGAGACCAAGTTCTTATCCAGACCTGGAACATGCATAACATTCTTCAACAAGAATGGATTACTGGACTCCCTCTCAAATTTAATGGTCCCAATGCCAGTCACACTATACCGACCATCTTCGCCCATCTATATATGCATCTAGAGGTTCTTCTCCTCCAAGTCACTAAACAACTCTTTGTCTCCCGTCATATGGAAAGACGCACCACTATCAAGATACCACACTGATCCCATACAGCTTGAAACCAAGCATGCGATCAAGGAGAAGTCAAGTTCAAATTGCGAGGCTAAGGCCTCTCCAGCTGCAGATCCAGCAGCCTTCTTGTTCTTCTTCTTCTGTGGACAGTTAGTGGCGAAATTTCCATGTTCGTGACAGTGAAACACTTCATTTTGGAAAAATCCTTCTTCTTGCCTTTAGCTTCGGATTTTGAAGGATGTTTCTCTGCCTTCCCTTTCCTTTCTTTTGTAGCCAAAGCGCAATTCTCTTCATCTTCATTCTTCGATGAAGATCCATCCGTGGTACCCCGCCTTATCTCCTCTTGCACAAGATCCAACCAAAGTCGCTCCCATCCCGACAATTTCTCCTGTCCATTGACAGAGTCTTCGTAGCTATGCCAACTCTTTGGAAGCCCAAGGAGAGCCAAGCTCACCAAGTCTTCTTCATAAATAGTAACCCCCACACTTCCCATTTCATCCTTGCAGTGGACAAACTTCGTGAGGTATTTTGGAACACTATCGCCTTTCTCCATTTTTATTTTTCTGAGCTTGTCTTTAAGCGCCAACTTCCTCTGGTCACTTATGCTTTGGAACAAGTCTATCAGATCCTTCCACATTAAGAATGGAGTGGCTTTCCCATGAAGGCTGGACACAATATGGTCCTTCACACCTTCCAACATAATTCTCCTCGTCTTTTCTGTCTTCTTTTTCCATGTGTCAAGTAATGCAGCATCGCTAGATCCCGGCTTAGGAACATCGCTATCGATGAACTCCTTCAGTCCATTATCCTCCAGCACTGCCTTCATCCTATCCTTCCAGGCTATGTAATTCAAGCTCCCATCAAGGGCATACTCAAATCGCAACACGTTGAAAGACATTTCAATGTATACTCGACTTCTGCACCAAGAATCGTCTGTATAAAATTCGAATTGTCCACCAGCACAAACTCACTTTAAAATTTCAATATTCAATTAAAAATGCTCTAATATCATGTAGAAATTATATGCACTAAGCATGCATATGTCCTAGATCCACCTGATCTCACACTATTTAACTTTATGCAAGACACTGAATCTATTCCACTTGTTAATCTTTTGAGGAAAATTTAATTGCACACACATGTAAAGCATAAATAAAAACAATTGCACATAACATAGTTTTTAACCAGGAAAGCCTGAAGCTAAAAACCCCAACTATATATTATGTATCATGGAATCATATGACAATCCTCATACAAAGCTTATCAAGCTCTCAGTACAGTACAATCGTCATACACTAATCAGGAACAATCTTGCAAATCCATGCACCGATCTTTGCCCTCCTGCTAGCCTACCTCCACTACACAATCCCTGCTGAAGAATAGCTCTGAATGAATTTTAATTACTCTTACCTTGATTGTGAAATCCTCATTGGCAACTCCAATGTGTGTGTGATGCAATCAATGCATCACTATAGTCACAATAGATAGTCTATCTTGCCCTTTCACATATCTCTCCACTAGGTCTCGACTGAAACTGCCATGCACTGTAGTTAAATGTTGTATTTCTCAGTTGATTAATGATTTATTATTTTTGAATTAATTGTATCATTAAGTTAGACTAGATACAACTAGCTCAACTGAGTCTAACTGAGTTAAATTGAATACAACTCCATAACTACTTCTTCCAACTATGTCATAACTCTGACACTTGAGTTCTAACTGATTCCTCCATGCATTAGCTCCAATAAACCCTTGGGAATTGTGTAATTCCATTATTCCACTGATGTGCCACATCTATGCACTAAAACAAAGTGTTCCAAGAGAATAAGTTGTTTTTTAGTGTCTAATTATTATTAAGAGCTAATAATAATCGACATGCATCTATTTTTAGATCAGCGACCTATAAATAGACTTCGCCCAATATTCTAAAAATATAATTTCATCTATTTTTCCAACTTAATCAACCATCCACAAATAGCATCCTGAAACTTATGAAATATGATCATCATGTCTAAAAATAGACATAGTCTAAAAATAGACTTGCGCCAAAAATAGCCTGTGGGCCCACTTAGTGAAGGTGACTCTTTTCACTAAGCTCATCATCTTGTTGAATCTCAACAAGGTTAGACTCACGATCGCCTCTTGTCTCAGTAAAATCATAGCCTTAACAACACTGCTATTTCCCTACAATGATGACATCATGCAGAGAACTTTTCGAGTAATGGTAGAAGCACTCCAAGGGTTGGACAACACCACCCTTCTTACTTTTTTTTCAGAAGCGCACAATTTTGGAACGCATGGTGAAATTCAGATTTGGTATACTTATGCTGGATCTAGAGTGTAATGATTTAATCCTTCAAATGCTCCAATAATTCTGCACTAGAATTACAGTGTCTCGTCCAAACTTCATCAAAACGGACATGCAAAAGATCATGTCTCCGATCTTATGAGAAGATAGGGCCATATGCGAACAATTGAGATCCAAATTGTTGGCCATTCGGAGGAGGGAGCTAATTGTATCACCTGCTGCTTATAAACTAGCTGAGAGGTTGATCAAACAGAGCATCAAACTACTTAGAAAGAACTTAACCAAGGAGGAACAAACAATGATTTGTGGAGACATAAAGAATGAAATAAGGAGGAAAGACTTATGCTTTTTATGCAAGGGAGTTTGGGAACTAGACCATTCATGTCTAGATGTTAAGGAGGTGACAAGGATGGAAAAATTAGGGACCTCTTTAGATCATGTGAATTCATCCATAAATGGATTCACCAGTTTTTCAGGAGAGGGCCTATGAAGGAACTGAGCAGTCAAGTGCCAATGGTGAGCAACGACACCATGCTCTTCAGAGAAACTTGTAGGACAAGTTGATCAATCATCTTGACCAATTACATGACGAAAGGAAGGAGGTAATTCCTCTTGATGATGTGGTATTTGAGTCTATAAATATATCAAAGGACATCCATAAAGAGTATGGGCAATCAGGTATAAACAATATTCCCCTAGTACATCCATGTTGGACAACCAAAGAGGATGGACAACTTATCCTCACATGTAAAGAGGTCTAAGAAGAATACACTCAAGGAGAACCAAACGAGGAGCTAGTCATAATAAATCGATATGATGAGCATGATCATGTAGGGCAGCATGACAAATATAGTATGCAGGATGAGTCATTTCTGAAGGGCCAATCAAAGGTTCAAGTTGAAGTAGTCGTTGTGGGGCATCCAGTGCAGTCAAATATAGAGACATTCTGTAGTGCACTAGAATTTCCAGTGAAAGACTTTCAGGAGAGGATCATGCATTTCAAGATAGATATTACGTTGTTGAAGAAAATATTTTGGACAGCCCGAGACACTATCTTACAAGAGAACAGAACATTTTAGGAACTCATAGGGAAATTTGTCAAATCAACGACCAAGCTATCTAATGTTGAGGAACAACTCAAGTCCCTCACAAGGCAGCAAGAGGAGTACGATTGGTAATTCCATAGCAGTGCTCTACATGAATACATAAATAAGGCTTGCAACAACAACCCACCTTTATACATTGGGAAGAGCAGGGTAGAGTTATCCAAATACATCATGTTGGGTAACCAAGTAAAGAAGCATGAATTGAACATTGAACAACATCAACATAGTAGATTTGCAGATATTCATCCTTCCCCAAGTATGGATTGGCGAGAGATTATGATTTGGTATTCTATTGATAGGTTGATTCTTTGGAGGTTACTCACAGTCAAGGGCATATTATAGCTTGGGCCCTTTGGTGCGGGCAGTAATGGAGGGCTGAAATGGTACCATAACCCACAAGTCCTAGGATTTAGGTGGCATTGGTATCCACGAGAATCCATTGAGGAAAAAATTGGTCAGAGGATTGTTTGGGATCCAGGTATCGAAGGATCCATTCAGGACCATTCAACATGAAGGGATGAACAGTACATCAGATTGTATGGGATCTCGGTATCAATGTACAAATGCTTTTGTTGTGGATAGAAGTGGATCACTTGAGGACAAGCAATCTTTAGGCGAGAGGATTTGTAATATTCCCTTTCTTGATCCAATCAAAGTGAACAGAATTGATCCATGGTAGTTACTATGGTATTTTCCCATGGTATTGGCCCATGGTATTTGTTGTCGGTTTTCAAGAAAAATAATAAAATAAGGTCTCTAGAAAGTCCATCAAGCCTATAAAAGGGGAGAGAAGCTAGGCATTTATATTCATTCTGGTTTATCTATCTTATTTTGTTTTGGTTGAGAACTTGGCGTTGCCAATTCTAACATTGATCCTGGGACGAAAACCCCGTGGTGAATTTTGTATGGTGGATCCATCCAAGGCCCACGATTGTGCTTCAGTGTTGTTTTTTGGTTTAACGCGTAGCTAAGCATGCCATCTGCAGGAGCTTAGTTTTATTGTATGGGCATGCATTTTATTTTCAGCTAATAATATAAATAAAAGGGCTGCATTTCTAGATATGCTTATGTTCTTGTTTTTTATGAAAATTAGTTTTAAATCAGAACACTAACATGTTCTAGATCTATCGAAATTTTCACTGTTTGGAATCTTACAAATGAAGAGTCATTCTTTACTAATTGGAGCATTCTGAAGCCATTGGTGCAGAGAAAAGAGGCATTAGAGCACTGTAACTACATGTAATAGCAAAATTTTGAGCATAGTGAAAGATGGACAAGCCATTGGGAGCTAGACCAACAGATGTAACCCAGGAGGGGTGAACTGCTTCATCATGCATGATGTGTAAATTTCATGTGGTGACTTATTTATTTGTTTTACATTGCTTTTCAGTGTTATTTATGCTTTTTTTATGCTTCTAATTCACTAAATTTCATCTATAAATCATCGAAAAACTCCTTAATCCTTACGCAAACTTATGAACTAATTATGCACATGTTTTTAAAACTGAAAGACCCTTAGCACAGAAAAAATAATATAGTCATTTTAGATCAGAGAATGAACCATAAGAAATCATAGAACAAGGACCAATATTAAATCCAAACCCAACCAATACTCTACTATTAATTCGGTCCTCCAAGATAGGCCTTGTGGCCCTTCCAAATAGGGTTTCTAAAGGACTTGGCTCTATAAACAAGACACACAAAATTCATCCCCTATTCACAAATAAACTTAGCACAAAGAAAAAATCATAACTCACCTGGAAATCTACTGCTCTGTTTTCCCATCCCTCTCCCAAACTTGGCATGAACCAAACATAATAAAAATACCAAAATATGACTCTTTCTCCAAATCGGATAGGGAAATCAAGACATGTGGTTGCCTCAGATTTTTTCTCACCAAAGATACATTGCATGTGATGTGTTTTTTAGTGAGCCACAGTGGTATTATATTTATACACATCAATTGTAGGAATTTACAGGGTAAGTTCCTTAGATCAAGAACCAAAGGTCACCACTCACAATCAGATCACAAATCAATACACCAGCATAATCACGTGGTTAAAACTCTCAAAGAGGGAAAAAGTCCACGGCCTGAGCCAACGCGGCCACTTTAGGCAATTTAGTAATATAAAAATAAAAGTTACATATGTTTTTGTCATAAACAGTTACCGGAAAAATGACCCTCCATGCTCTTTAAATAGAGATCATGGACCAATCAGGTGTTAAGCCATGGATCAAGTGTCGTTAATACCGAGGTGAGAGATAACCATTGGATCACTACAAATCGTGACCGTCGGATTATAAGTTACAAATGTACATGGTAAAGAAACACACTTTACCTAACTCTACACTAGACTAAGTTATTCTTAACTATTTCCTATGTGTAAGAATATCCTAACATCCCCCCTAAAGAACAACTTGGGATAGGATTGAAGGATTTACAAAGGTGACACAAAAGGAGCCCATTTCCTATGTGTTGAAATATCCTAACATCCCCCCTTAAGAAAAAATTGGGATAGGATTGAAGGATTTACAAAAGTGACACAATAGGAGAAGGAAGGAAGCATTAGAGCCTATCCCCCCTTAATGACAACTTTCCTGAACTCCAAGCATGGATCGAAGTTTGGTAAACTTCGCTTCTGTGAGAGCCTTTGTAAAGATATCGGCTACTTGATCATTGGTTGGACAGTATTGCACTTCAAGAACACGATCATTAATGAGCTTTTTGATGGAGTGTATGTGGAGTTCAATGTTTTTCATATGCTGATGCTGAACTGGATCTTTACATAGTTGAATGGCACTCTTATTATCACACCAAAGTGTAGTTGGATGTTGCTGATGAAGACAAAATTCAGACAGAATATGATGAAGCCACATGGCTTCCTTGCTGGCTTCAACTGCACCACGATACTCTACTTCTGCTTAAGAAAGAGAGATGGCACTTTGTTTCTTACAAGACCAAGTAATAGGTCCTGCACCAAGAGTGAATACATATCCTACACTAGACTTTTGATCATCAGGGTCACCAGCCCAATCAGAATTAGTGAAACCAATCAACAATGGAGATGCTCCTGCACTGTAATGAATCCCAAACTGAACTGTACCTCAAATATATTGAAGTCTTATTTTAGCTTCTTTCCAGTGACTTTCATGAGGTTGGTGCATAAACCGAGCAACAAGACCAACGGCAAAGAAAAGGACAGGATGGGTATGGGTTAGATACAGAATTTCACCAACAAGTTGACAATATAAGGTAGCATCAACTTCAAAGGTAGTACAGTTGACTGAAAGCTTGAATCTAGACTGAAAGGGAGAAGGGCTGGCTTACATTCTTCCATGTGAAAGTGGTGTAGAAGATCACAAGCATACTTGGACTGAGAGAGGGTAATGCCTTCCTTGGATTGCAAGACTTAAAGACCAAGGAAATAATGCAAGTGTCCTAAGTCTATCATTTCAAACTTCTTTTTGAGGCTAGAATTTACATGGTTTATATGGTTTGGATCACTACTAGTAAGGATAATATCATCAACATAAAGAACAAGGATGGTGAAGGAATTACCCACTTTCTTGGAATAGACAGTGTTGTCAGAATGACACCTAGAAAAGCCATTATCTAAAAGAAATCTATCCATTTTGGCATAACAAGGCCAAGGAGCTTGTTTGAGACCATAGAGAGACTTCCTAAGGTGACAAAAAAGGCTGGAGTATTTTTAGATAAATCCAAGGGGTTGTTCCATGTACATTTCTTCATGAAAATCTCCATGTAAGAAAGCGGATTTAACATCCATCTCATGGACTTCCCATTTAAAGGAGGCAGCAAGGGAAAGAACAAGGCGGATAGAATTCATTTTGGAAATAGGGGAGAAGGTTTTAGTATAGTCAATGCCTTCAAATTGTGAAAATCCTTTTGCAACAAGACAGGCTTTATGTCTATCCACTTTTCCATCTTGTCCAAACTTGGTTTTGTAAACCCATCTGCATCTGACAAGTTTTCTTCCTTTTGGAAGAGGAACAAGATCCCAAGTATAGCTTCATCCCAATTTGGATGACCGGAGGATTCTTCAAAGGTTTTTGGATCAATTTTTTCTGGAACTTGAGCTAGTAAGGAAGAAGCTCTTTCGAGCTAAGAACGTGTATGTCATCGATTGGTAGGGTCGCCTTCAAGAGAACCTGCTGCATCCCGAGTAGAGCGGACCCATCTTGGAAGCGGTGGAGTGTAAGGAAAAATTTCATGAGGTGGAGGAGGATTTTCATCCTCGCTGTCATCATCTGAACTAGAGGGAATGCTATTAAAAATAGAAGAGAGAGAGAGAGAGAGGTGGCACATATGCCGAATCAGGCTCGCAGGCCAAAGGTGGCACACTTGCCGAACTAGGCTCGCAGGCCGATATATTTTCATCAAATTTACATCTCTTCTAATGATAATATTTTGGGATTTTTGTTGAAGAGGTCTATATCCTTTGACATCTTCAGAATATCCAACAAAAATACATTTTTCACTCTTAGTTTATAAGGCTTTATGTTTCGCATCTGGAATATGGGCCCAAGCATCACTTCGAAAAACATGAAAGTGACTTACATCTAGTTTGATTGAGCTCCAAGATTCTTCTGGAGTTATATTCTTTAAAACCTTAGTAGGAGTGCGATTTACTATGTAATTTGCATAGTTAATGGCTTATGTCCAAAAATTGAGACCAATTCCTTTAGATTGAAGCATACAATTAGCCATTTCTTTTAAGGTGCGACACTTCCTTTCAGCTACACCATTTTGTTGTGGAGTATATGGAATAGTATGTTGCAATTGAATACCATGTTTAGTGCAGAAGTTGATAAATTTTTTGTTAACATATTCTCTGCCATTATCTGATCTTAACTTAAGAATTTGATGTCCAGATTGTTTCTCAACAAAGGCCTTAAAGGCCAAGAACATGTTAAAAACTTCACTCTTGAGTTTTAAGAAATATACCCAAGTGTGTCTTGGAAAATCATCAATGAAAGTTAAGAAGTACTTGCAACCAGAGAAAGAAATAATAGGAAGTGGACCACATAAATCACTATCCACAAGCTACAAAGGGGCTAAAGCGTGCCAAGAGGCATGTTTGTCAAAACTATCCTGATGATGTTTTCCGAGTACACATCCAGAGTAAACACCATCTCGGCAAGATACCATAGGAAGGCCCATCACCATATTTTCCTTACATAGAGTTTGAAGAGAGTGATAGTTTAAGTGACCAAATCGCTCATGCCAAAGTTTTCTCACATCATCATTATGAGCAACAAAAACAGAGGGAAGAGAGGATGACCTAAAGTTGTCAAACTTATACAACCTTGTGGAATCATCAGCAATTCCAGTAGCTAAAATATGTTTAGGATATTTGAGGTCCTTGATTACAACTTCATGAGGTGAGAATTCTATTATTTTCCCTTCACCTGAATGAATTATTTGATAAACAGATATAAGGTTTCATTACAAGCTAGGAACACATAGTACATCATTAAACTGACCATTATCTAGATGAATGGTTCCAGATCCTACAACACTAAGAGATATGTTATCACCAACATAAATATTTTTGTTGTTACAATCATTTAAAGAAGAAAAGATGGATTTATTTTTATCCATGTGGTAAGAAGCTCCAGAATCAATGAGCCACTCATGAAAAGGATAAGAAGAAGATACATTTAATGCATAACCAGATCTTGATGCTTGACAACCACAAGCAGAAAGTGCCATGCCTGAAGATGAAGGTGAAGAGTCCTCCAAATTGATGTTGTGCTTCTTCATTGCTGCTTCTAAGGCTTCCATCTTCTTAAAACATTTGGATTCTATATGGCCATCCCGATTGCAAAAGTTGCAATGTCTATCTGTCTTCTTCCCTTTGTTTTGATTTGCCTTATTATTTTGGTGATTTGATTTTTCAGTTTGCGGCTGAAATTTCTTAGGCCCCTTGTTTGGTTTAGGACCATATTTTTTAGGATACTGCTTCTTGGGATTCTTTTGATATGGTTGTTGTTGGGTTGATAATGCTTTCTTAGAAGCGTTTCCAACAGTGATAAGACCAAGGTGTGAAATTTTTTCCTGTTCTCTTATCAAAGAATCACAAAAGGCATCAAAAGAGGGATTCTTGTAGGTGGTTCCTGAAGAAATGATGGCTTCTCTGGTGGAATGGAAGGCAGAAACAAAAACAGAGTATGCAGGGCCAAGCTTAGCAAGAATGCAACAGATGAGGCTACCATCGTCCTTTTTTATCTTACAACATTCTAAAAGAATTATGAGGGTCTTGAATTTGGACAAAAAATCTTCAATGGAGGAGAAATTATTGGGATCCAAAGTAAGCAACTCATTTTCAAGCTGGTGGGCCCTGATTTGATTTTGAATGCCAAAAATAGTTTTTAGTTTTTCTAGGACTTCATCAGGGGTGTCAATATCAAGGATATGAAATCGAAGATCTTGAGCAATGGACATTCCTATCAACCCTCGTGCTCGATCTTGTTTATTTTCCCATTTAGAAGCTTTATCATCATCAGAAGGTTTATTTTCTTTTCATGTGGCTATTCTATAAATCCCTTTACTTCTAAGTATATCTACCATGTGAGGTAGCCATTGGAAATAATTGGTGCTGTTAAGAATAACTGGGCATGCACTTTCCATTTTTTTTTTTTAAACTGAAGCCGAGAAAAGCTAAAACTAACTGCTCCAATGGAAAGATCTCGAAAAATCAAGCCATTTCAAAAAAAACAGCTCGAAGAACGGCTTCTGGATGAAGACGTTATGCCTTTTGAAAAATTTGAGTTGTAGATGCCGAATAGTTACGGGAACGGGATGAAGTGTGGCTTTTTTTTAAAAAAATCTGCCCCTTTGAACAAAAACTTTTTACAAAGGAAGCTTGATAAGGAGACTTGAACCCAAGACCTCTATTCTCATAAACTAACCCCTCACTAAGTGAGATAGCAAAAGGATCACATTATTGTTTGAAAGGAGGAAGGGGGGGGGGGGGGGGGGGGTTTTTTTTTTTTTTTATTTTATTTTTAAAATATTCGGTGTGCGTGCCTTTTCCTGCACACAAAAAAACACAAAAACCGAGAAAAAAAAAACAAAATATAAATCCTTACGGTAGAATGTTAGAATTTCGGTTAGCCTACCGGCAACTATCACTTTTTTCACTATTTCTGATTTCCTGAGATCGCACAAAGACGTGGGGAAAGAGCATACGTAGCAAAAAAAAAAAATCCCTTTTTCCTGCTTCTAATTTGCCAAGATCCCACGCAGTGCACAAAAAAAAGCATACACAGAGAAGAGGGTAATAGCTCTAGCAAATAAATAAAACCTTAAAACCAAAAATAAAAAGAGGGAACCGAAATAAGCAGAACTATTAACAAATATAATTGCAAAATAGATGGTTTATACCTCCAGATCTAAACTTTCATAACTTGGGCAGTCGGGAACCTTTTTGCATAAAATGAAAGGTGTTCCTCACTATAGCAGATGCTCCGGACACAACCGAGCAATTCTCCAAGCCCAAAAAAGTTCAGAAATAGTAGATATAAAAAACGGCATTCGCTTGCAGTCAAACCGACTTCGGATTTTGATCAACAACGGACGCGGCCCTCAAAATAGCTCTAATACCATGTAGGAATTTATAGGGTAAGTTCCTTATATCAAGAACCAAAGGTCACCTCTCACAAACATATCACAAATCAGTACACCAGTATAATCATGTGGTTAAAACCCTCAAAGAGGGAAACAGTCCACGGCATGAGCCAATGCAGCCACTTCATGAAATTTATTAATATAAAAAGAAAAGTTACATAGGTTTCTCTCATAAACATTTGCTGAAAAAATGACCCTCCATGCTCTTTAAATAGAGATCATGGACCAATCGGGTGTTAAGCCACAGATCAAGTGTCGTTAATACCGAAGTGAGAGATAACCATCGGATCACTACAAATCGTGATCGTCGGACTATAAGTTACAAATGTACATGGTAAAGAAACACACTTTACCTAACTCTACACTAGACTAAGTTATTCTTAAATATTTCCTATGTGTCGGAATATCCTAACATTGATGGGGTACATTTTGGTGCGAATGAGGCCCTTCATTTGCTAAGCCAACTTGGGGAAAGCCTCTTTCAATTTTTTCTTAACATTATTAATTATATTTTTCTAAATACTTTGAAGAATTATTTCCCAAATAAAGTTGTCACTTTAAATAATAATTAGAGAGTTCGATGTCGATTTGAATATATTAATAATAAATTTCCTTTATCCAAATAAATTTCTTCCTCGGGGTAAGATGGCTTCTTTTGGGTTAGATGGGTTTCCCATGGGATATTCATCCCATAGTTTCCCCAAATTTCAACACCAATAAAATATAAGGTAACATTAGTGTCAATTATTTATTCTTCTACTTATTCATCTTCAATTTATTTATTGTGAATCATATTCCTCTCCTTCCTCTTCATAAACTACCAAAATCTTCCCGGAAGGAGGAGTTTTTTTTATCCCCTCTTAATGGTTTGAATGGTCTTCTAGAAGATAATTATTCTGCAACGTGCTCTTTTAGGTCAACTACCTTGTTTCATAAATTTTCAATAACCTTTTGAAGGCTTTCCATATCAAATGTGTCTTTAGTTCTATTTTAATTCTTCTCTTTATTAAATGTAACTTTTTTAGTTGGTTGAGAGGAATATTTCTTCTCTTCTAGGGGATATTTCTTAGCAAGGGCTAGCATATGTTTCTCAACATATTTTTTTTTTCATATTATCAACGAAGGTAGTATTTATAGATCTGTCCATGAAAGTAGCCACTAAAGTGTGAAGAGCTCCAATATACAAATCAACATGAACATCCTGAATTGAATTGGACATACCTCGTATCTTATTCAAAATTTTATTAAATCACGAATTGAAATCTTTGACTCATACATCGAGACCCATCTTTATGTTGGAAAATTCAATTATTAATGAATATTGTGACTTGTCATCACCAAATTTATTTAAAAACATGTCCTAAAAAATATCCCAATTGGTTTTTGTTCAGCAAGAAAAATACATTCTGGTTTATATTTTGTACCAGCACAAAACATGTGATCCATACATATTACAAAACTCAGCATCTTATAAAATAGTAGGACTTGTACTACACTAAATCCATAATCGTTAAGGACAAGCCTCCCATCATTGGGATCGTTAACACAGTCATCCCAATATAAAAGGGATATAACAAAATTGCAATTGAGTATCATCAGATCCATTTAGAAAAACACAAAAAAATCAACAAAAATTGTCCTTCAAAAACATGTTAAGGTAACTTCATCTTCATCTTTATGAAAAATTGATCTTTCCTTCAGCTCCCTGTCTGTTAGAATTAAAAATCTGATAGTGAATTTCACCGAATACACCTTCCAGACCTTTCTTAGATAAACTATCAACAACATTGTTCTTCTCCCTATAGACATCATGGAAGGATATGGATGAGAAGGTCCTCTTTAATATGTTAATTCTTTCCAACCATTGCGCTAACATTCCCAGATTTATTGTTGCTTTCTAATTCATGTGGTCAATCAAAACTTTGGAGTCCCCTATAACCCGAATCTTTTCCACATATAATTGACTTGCAAAACATAAAAGCCCCCAGAGAGCTAGATATTCCGCCTTCATATTCGCTCTGCTTCCCCCATTCCAATAGATTTTGTAGTGACACATAGGTGAAATCAGTAACCAAGCTCTGCACCCACATATCGAATGCTGAGAAGCCCCATCAAAAAAACCCACCGGATAATGAAATTCATAGGGGCGTAATCTTTTGGATAAATCGCTTGGAGGCTTCTGACTAATCTTTTGATTTTCCCATGAGCTGAAAATCTGAAAAGCAACTTTTATGGGAGAGCATGGTACATTCTCAAAAAGTTTCCTATTTCTACTACACCAAATGTACCAATGAAACAACCTTGGAAAAGCCCAATAGGCCCTTCCTCTACGAAGCCACCGTCCCAAACATTCCTCTGTTGAACTATAAGGTGGCACTTGAATATGCAATTTATCACAAAGGATAGAAATATTTTCCTTGGTGAAAGAACAGAGATAAAAAATATGATAGTTGTCCTCCTCTTCAGATCCACATAGAACACACAAACCCGGCCCCTGCCACCCCCTTTTTTGTAAATTTTCCCAAGTTAAATTTTTGTTTCTCCGAACTAACCACATGAAAATGATCATTTTGAGCTGAAATTTGACACTCCATATTTTCTTAAACCATATGTATGAATTCTGCCATGTATTTTCTTTATCAGAGTGGTGTATATACCTTTTTCACTCAGCCCTTCTATCGCTTTAGTGCCATCCCATGTGAGACTATCACCCTACACCGATGTACAGATCCCCAAAGAATTTAATACATTAATATATGTCCTCCAGTCGGTTTCCCATCTCTTATCCAACCCCAAATTTGTTGCAGATTTCCACGGGGGTACCCCATAGTCCCATCCCTGTATGGTCTATTGCAGGAAGAAAATTCTTTTCTGGTTCAGCACCTGAATAATTCCCTCTTTTAAGAACTGTGAATTTTTTGTCCCCATCATCCTGTAGCATCCAATGAGGATTTTTTATCCACTCCCGAAATGCCATCTCAAGTTCTCTTTTACAATTGGCCATACCTTACTGAAACCTTTCCAGATATAGGATCTATTTATGCCTTCTTTCCATCCCATTATGTCTAAATCCTCCATTGTCTCCCTGCCCAAATACTTCTGCTTAATTATTTCATGCCAAATACCTTTACTGTGGAAGCATCACCATAGAGATTTGATGATAAGAGCATTCCCAAAGACCTCCATTTCTAAAATGCCCCATCCCCCCATATCTTTAGGCATTGCAATACTTTCCCAGCTCGAGAGGTGGATAGCATTGCAATACTTTTCCATAATTTTCTTAATTTCATTCAGAGTCTTCTTTGGTATGACATAAAGATGGGCCCAGTAAATTGTTATTTGTTGAAGAACAACGTGCGTCAGGATTAATCTTCCTCCTCTAGATAAAAACTTAACTAACCATATGTTTAGGCTTTTCTTATATTTGTTTATCAGCCAATCCCAATCCTTCACATAATAATTTAAAACTTTCATTCTAAAAACCAAATAAGTCAATCTGACTTCCAATGGTGCCTTCTTGAACATAAACAACTCAGCTAATTCTCTATATTCATTTTCATTTCCTGCTGTGTAATATAAACATGATTTTTCTTCACTAGTAATCATACCTATGGCTATACAAAATATTTTTAAAATTTCATGTAGGACCACCCAAGAGGTCTTCACCATCATACCAAATATTAGGATGTCATCAACAAAAAGGCTATGAGATGCCTTCATTTGTGGACTAATATCAATGCCTCTGAACGATCCTGTGTCAACTACCCTTTTTATTTTTAAGCTCAGAGCATCCATTACTAGGATGAATAAAAGTGGAGAAAGGGCACATCCTTGCCGCAGCCCCCTGCCAGGATGAAAAAACTTTGAAGTTGATCCATTAATAAGAATTTCCATTGATGTGTTACTAATACAGCCCATAATCCAGGCAACCGCCTGCCTTCCAAGACTAATTTTATATAGAATCATCCTCATAAACACCCAATCAACACTATCATATGCCTTATTTAAGTCTATCTTCATCACTGTGGCTCCCATATTTTTTTATTGGATAGTGTGTATGATTTCCTGAGTAGCTGCTACAACATCATGAATACTCCTATTTTTAGAAATCCAGATTGTTCTGGCGATATGAATTTTGACAAAATACCTTTCAGTCTTTCTGCAATTACTTTTGAAATTATTTTGTAAAGGGTGTTACATAAAGAAATTGGTCTATAATCACCGAAAGAAAGCCCCCTTGATCTCTTTGGGATTAAAGCTATGAAGGTCGAGTTTATAGCTCCATGTATCCTTCCATTAATTCTGGCTTCCTCCACCATGTCCATCAGATCCTTTATGAACTAAAATATGGTTATCCTGGTAATCGAACATTAAAGGGAAATCCCTTATCAAATCCAACTTTTCCTCAATAACGTGTTCCTCTCTGCTCTTGTACAGACCTTCAAATAAATCCACCGCTGCTGCTTTTATGTCCTCCGTTGAACATATCATATTTTCTCTCCTTCTTCCTGAGGCAAAATTATGGAAATATTTTGTGTTCTTATCCCCTTCTTCTAACCAGGTAGCCCGGATTTTCAGTCTCCAAGTTATCTCTTCTCTGATAAAAAAGGATCGATACTCTGTTTCCAACCTTTTCAATTTCTCCCAAAAATCCTCACTTTGTTTCCCTTCAACCAGATCACTGTAAATCTGCGCTCTTTCCAAACGGATGCTTTGAATCCTCTCCTTAACCTTCCTCCTTTTATTTCTATCCCACCTTCGCACTTCCTTCTTCAATCCTCGTAGTAGAGAGGAAAGGTAAACCATGGCAGGAGTGTCCTCTTCTCTCTTATGCAACTTGCAGAAATCCAATATCAGTTTCTTAAAATCCTCCTCACCCAACCAAACATGATTAAATTTAAATAAACAACCATCCTACATCTTCTCAAAATATCACACTAGGGAAATCAATCTATGATCTGATAAGAATAGATCCTCTACAGAAGACAGAACCCCTTTCATCAGAGATCGAAGTCCAGAGATGATCACAAAGCAATCAATACGCTATCCAATATAATCATTACCCTTTCTTACGTTAACCCTTGTTGGACAATTGACCTTCATTAGTGTATCAATCAAATTAGCACCTAGCAGCAGGTCCTTAATAACATTTTCCAAAGGATCAACCCTTCCATTTACACCCTAGATTTCATTTGAGTGAAGAGAATAATTAAAGTCTCCAGCCATGATAAAAATTTGCAGCATCAAGTATCCACAGTCGAACAACCGGTTCCAAAAAGGAAACCTATCAGCATACGGGGCATAAACATTCATAATGTGAATTTTGTGTCTAAAGCCTCAGCATCCACCCAAAAGTAGAATCCCTCCAAAGAAGACGTAGGCTTTCAAATTGAACCACCTTGGCTCCCAGATAGCAGCACATCCACCTGAGAGTCCATTTGCATTATACGCTGCAATATGCCACTCTGGTAGCATGGACCGGAAATAAACAGTGGATCGGTCAGCTCACACCATGGTTTCTTGAATAAGAATGAGAGAAGGCTTAACAGAAAGAAGAAATTTTTTTAAAGATAAGAACTTTGCATGTCAACCCAACCCCCAAATATTAAGGGAAACAATCTTCATGATGGATACTCAGAGCTAGGGGTCACAGCTCTAAGGACCCGACCGATTGCGAGCAACACTGGGACATCCCGAAAATTCCCAACAGATAGATTGTCATGAAGACCCGACATAGACACCAGCTTCTTTTTCCGTTTCAGGTTTCCTCTTTCCCGACGGATAGTAACATTAGAACGAGATGATGGAATAATCACAATAGAAGGGAATGAGAAACTAGAATCCACAACCATAGGAGCTAAACTGGCATCCGGGTTAGATAATAAAAGCTCAATGTCACTCCTGAATAAATTTCGGGGAGATAGAGCATCATCTTGCCGGTGCAAATTTGATGGAGAAAGGTGATGACCCGTCTCATTAAGAAAATCGGATAGATCCAATCCGCCACAACCAGCAAGAGAGGGAGACCGAGAATAGACCTTCTGACTGATACAAGGCAGAACCAGAGTCTCACGGCCTTTTTCAGTAGGGGCCCTTCGGTCAGAGAGCCCCACATCCCTAGAAAAAGGCTGGGAAATGGCCAAGGAAGAAACCCCAAGGGTATCAAAAGAGGCAAATGACGTCAATAGAATCCCTGGATTATCAGAAGGTGAGGGGTCGATAGTGATGGTAGATGGCTTCACCCTATCGATGAAATTACATAATGCATCAGACAACTCATGCCAAGAGTTAGCACATGGAACCTCTTCGAAAAACATGGACTGAGTAACCTCGACAAGAATAGACCCATTATTTAAATCATTACCATGGACAAACAGAACAAACAGAACATCATTCCCGCAAAAAGCAGACAGAGACTGGGAAGATGAGACTAAATTACCTGAGAATTTCAAATCAGAGGTCTCCTTCCGCCCAGTTTCCCAATTTGACACATCAGTACTGTTCATCTTTCCATGAAATCTACCCTTCGTCCGACCCCGAGAAGCATCTGCACGCCATTTTGTACATTTTCTCATGAGATGCCCCCTCTCATGGCATAAGTTGCATCGGAACGAAACGTACCAGTAATCGATTTGTTGCCTATAGACCATGCCCTCCCACATTAGGTCGATGATGGCCGGAAGTCCTCCCACGAACGACATCTCCACTAGCACCCATGCCTCCCACTTGTCAAAAGACTCGTGACATTTTGGTTCTGCAAAACGACACCTTTCCACACTGTCACCAATGGCCTTCAACACACGGAATTTTCAGAAAAATCCCAATTGGTTATGGAGTTAGAATCTAGAGTAAAGTACCAAGAAGCGTCTTTTCCTTCTTAAGTATGAGGAAAAAGTATAAAAACTACATCTTCTTCCTGAACATCTTTTAAATTGATAGCTAGCAAAAATTTATTGATATGTTCTTCTAGAGGTACATCATTATCAGGATTAAATTTTTGCAGCCATCATTTGGGTTGCTTAATAATAGGATTTTATTAACCCCAAACATTCACAGGTCCATGGGTTTCGCAGGTCTTTGTGCCATTCTGGTAATTACAGGGATTGTGCCAATTATAATAGTTGAATTATTTACAATGGATGATGATGAGATTGTGGATGATGAGGGACCTATTATTGTAACAATGGAAGATATTATAGGTTGATTTGAATAATGTGATGTAGATACAGATGAGGGAGGAATATTTTGAGATTATTTTGTAGTCGTTGGAGTGATGGTAGGTGTAGGAGGAGGGGAGCTAGGAGCAATATTTTCACTAGCTACTAAATCAAAACTTGAGACAAATTTCCTCTGACAGTGTGTGTCTAGTGGAAACTCAAATGGTTGTACTCCTAATTGCTCATTTTGACCTTTTTTTCAAGATGCCAAAACTCTTCAATAATGATGTAACACTTCCTTCCAAAGTATCATATACTTGGGGACGATCTTTTGATATTGAGAGTCCTTCGATCTTCTAGATAATGCTTTGAATTTTAGGTGATATAGGTAGATCCTAAGGAAACGTTGTATTAACTGAAAGCTCACTAAAATGTCTACAAATAGTACTCAAAAGTGTGTGACAGGGTTGTGCAACTTCAAATCATGGGGGAGGAGACCATGAAGGGGATTTAGAATTTGTGTGAGAGATCAAGGGTATATATGAAATATTTAAATGACTAGTAGTTTTCGGATGTGATCTTCTTTCCATTCACTACTAGATGGCCCTCATTCTAGTGTGAAAAATGTCAATGGTGAAAACCGACCTCATCAAAATTTGGGAAACCACCCAATCAGGACCTCAAATTAGACTTTTTTTCCTTTTGGTATGGTGGTTTCTACTAGTTTTAAATGGGTCTAATTACCCATATGGAATTTTATCCAATGGACGAAGAATTGAGGATATATAAATGAAAAGAGAAATATAGAAAGAAAGATAATGATTCTAAGGAAAGAAAAAAGTATAATGAATGAAATCTAACTAAAATATATCATCTAATATATAACCAAGATAAAATTATATATGTGAAGTCAAAAGATAACTCAATAACTAGAGATGTAGATCTCTTTGTCAATTCGTTTAATTGAAACAAATTGTAAATTATCATAAATTCAATTAAATAACCAATTGAATTGTCATATGAATAATATTCACATATTTTCACGAATTATTATGCTTATAAATAGAAGATACAATAAAAGAAAATTAAATCCTTCACTTATAAATTTAAATGATCCGAATAAAAAATTTAACCAAGAGAAAACCAATAATAGTAGCAATTATGCTCGACTTCTTTGAGACATGGAACCAAAATTGGTTCAACTTATATTAGAAAAAAAAAACTTGTTCAAAAGTGCAACAAGGCCTTTTCTTTCAAAATTTTAGAATCCTTAGCCTTGGGTCTGAGATTTGTTTAAATAGTTTTAAAACAAGATAGAAGAGTAGTTACATCTCTGAAACTCTCTCAACTAAAACAAAAGCAAACTTAAACTAAATAGAAATTTTGTTACAACTTTTAAAACGGAAATTATTTTTTTCAACTTGGAGGAATAACTATTGATGAAGAGCCAGTGGATGCTTTCCATTGTTGATAGACTTCTATCCAGCTTGGGAAGTTAGTGAGGTTGAATGCTCACTTTATAGCTATACACTTGAGATTTTAAAACTTATAGTCACTGAGTAGCTTGTTCATTTATAACCTTATTTAATTGAAGGTAACTATGAGGTTTGACAAGGAATTCCGAGATCAACTTGAAATTTACCTTTGATAATTGTTCAATCCTATCACAAAACTTTGCCCTATCATTTTTCCATTTTGATTTCAATACTTCTGCTTCCGTAAGATTTTCCTCTGGATCACTTGGTAGAATTGTTTTCTTTGAGAGAATGAATGATAGATTGGACAACAAGATTAGAATGGTTCTTGGTATCTTTTACCATTTCCTTGACTAATCGTATATTTCACTTACAAACATGAACAACTTTAGAATTCTACATTTCATTAATTATAGGAAGGTTTGGAAAGAAAATTTTCAAATCCTTCTACCATTTTAAAATCTCATTAAGCTTGAGCTTGGTTTCCTCATATTGATTTTCAATATTAAAAATATCATCAAGAAAATAATTTTCCATTTTTTCCTGAGCTTGTATTGTGCCTAATTAGTTAAAAAAAGTTATTTATCATATTGATGCCACTGATTTAAGTCACAAGATTCATTCTTTAATTTAGCAAGATCTAAAATATTTTCCTCATATTGCTTTATCTTCTCCTATAATTCATTTATATTTTTATCCTTCTGTTTAATTTTAAACTCATATTGACTTATGATTACAGAAATTTGAGCTTGCATTTGAGCTTCAACCTATGAAGAATTTTTTTCCAACTGATGTACTCTTTCATATTTTTTCCTAATAAATTCATTGACTTTTGTTTCTTTGTCCATACTAGCAAAAAAATAAGCCCCTGCATATTGGGCCAATTCTTCATATTCTTCAATTGATGATGTTGATGCACCTTCCTAAATTACCTCCAAGGGAGTCACTGGTACAACAATAGTTTTTGTCAAGACATGTGTCTCAGCCACCTTTCTCTTTTATTTTATCTTTTTGAGAATTGTGTTGTGTTTTGGGCTAAAATACCTCTATATGTGGTATTTCTTCTACAACCAATTGAATAATAGGATTAGGAGATGTTGGAATCATCTATACACTAAGCCAAGCACCAATAGGTGTTTTAGCAATAACACTTGGTTCTACAAGAGCTTTAGGGGAGGAAGCAACTGATTGTTGTCAAATTGAAGTCTTATCAATTGTTTCGGGAATGATATTTTCTTTCACTCGCTTAAAAAGGTATGAAGTAATACTTTCAAACATTTTCTAACCTTTGATAATATTCCTAACTTCTTGAATTTATGAAGTTTCATTCACTCGCTTAAAAAGGTATGAAACAATATTTTCAAACATTTTCCAACCTTTGATAACATTCCTAACCTCTTGAATTTATGAAGTTTTTTTCTCTTGGGACTCAAAAGGAGTAACCTGAACATGTATAGGTTCTCGTGGAGTGACTTTCTATGTTGAAGAACCTACAACCTTTATTGATATTCCCTCTTTTGGAAATTGCAGAAAATTTAGTCGCAAGGGAAACCCTTTTATGTCCTTATAGACTAGAAAATGTCGATAGCTATTTCGAGGTAATTGTTTAGTTGTACTGAAATTAAATAGATAAGAAATTCACGGAATAATTCATCATACTGATTAGTCTCACGAACATATCTATTAATGTTTGCAGCAATATTTATTCCCTCGATTATCTTGGTATGATCATGTATTGTTACAGGAATAGTAGAGAATTTTAAGGCATATAAGGGTTTTAACTCCTTTTCAGAATGGATATAGTTCTGCAAAGTATAAATATTAATTTTCAATGGGAACCCAAGCCATACTTTCTCGGAAGTTTTCTTTATTTCAAGAATGTGGAGTATCATAACTTCCCCAAACCCTGATATAGGTAAAAAGTTCTTCAAAGAACATATTCTCAAAAAAACAATCCATAGTGGCTTAAGACATTCTTGGGGGTTTGGAACTGAACATGGCTTGATAAATAGGAGCCATAACAAGATGGCATATTTGGTAAAAATGGTCAAAGTAATTCTCCTTCCATAGTTTATTGTGATAAATATGGATGGGCAGAAGGTTAGTAAGTGTCTATTTCCATCTCATTGCTAAAAAAATCCAAAGAGAAACAAAATGGAATCCATTATGAAGGTGGACATATAAAAAGGAGGATTATGGGTGGTCATTTGTTTGGTGCGGAAAGGGAGAATATGTTTGGTAATATTATCAAACAACATTTCAACCCAATTCAAAGGAAACCCATCAGCAACCCTATAAATGAGAGAGACCTGGTCCAATGTAAATTGTGAGACATTTCCGTAAGAAAAGAGTATACACAACATAGAGGCAATATACCAGAAAGGGGGATTTAGGGATTGTATAGAATATTTATATGATGATTCCTCATGTTTTTTGGATCTCTCCCTCACTCCTTAATTAAACTAAGAAGTTATTTTTGAGAATTATTGCACTACTTTTCAACAAAACTATTAACAAACTGAGCATTATACGCAATTTGTAGTTTAGACAGTTTATACATACCTTGGAGATTTTGTGGCTTGAAAGAACCAATTATTGTGCCACGGGAAGTGAAAAATTTTATTTCTATAATATCTACATTCTCAATCACCTAGAAAATAATATCAGTGTAGGGAAGAAGTCTCACTCGGGCAACAATTCTGTGCAAACGAGATTTTGCGGCATCTTGGAGTGTTGCCTTGAAATTTTTATTACCTCCTTGATTAACAGTTTCAACTATGGTCTTGAGTTTTCTTTTTCAGGTAATGTCTCTTCAAGTAACTTATACATTGCATTCCAAGGCGAAATTCCAGAATCCATTTTGTAAACAATAATAGAGAAGAAATAATCTGGTAACTTTTCATCAATTTCTTCGAGCATTAGCCGTGTTCGTGGTTGAATTAGTGTCTTTTTCTTATCTTTTGCAATATTGGTGGTTTTAGCAGAACTTGTAGAAGAACTTTGTTGTGACAATAAAAACCAGATTTATAATTTTGTTTCATGGAATAATAGAAATAATACTCATCATTTTAACATAATTACATACAATCATCAAACCACTAACTCATGCATGCATGAATTAAATGGTAGAAAGGTGGTAAGGACGATTGAATTTTTGGCATGTTTACCAATTTTCCAAGTGGATATGACACCTTTGCGTGGGTAACATGTGGCATGATTTGATTGGGTAACATGTGGCATGATTTGATTTGAATGTGGTAACTTTTCATTCAATGTGGCTTCTTGTGTCATCCCGGGATAAAATCTCACAAGCAACCAAAAGAGTATTTTAAGAAATCGTCGGGATGGAAAGCTCTGAGGTGACATGGAAAGGGAGGTGTATGATGGTGCAATGGGAAATGTTGTAAGTTAAAGAACTTTCTAGGTGGAGGGTTGGGTCAACCCAGGAGTGATATCCCAAATATAATCAAAGGTACGTGCATCGAAAGTTGCAGGATGACGTGGTAGGAAGATAAATCGAAGCGCGATAGGATGGATGAGAACATAAGCGGAAGGAGAAACTCATACGCCTATGTGTGATGATGATATACCCTCGAGCTTATCCCTAACACTTTTGAATGGAGAGGCGAAGGAAATATTTGTGCATGATCATTCTGGGATGACGTGAGTGGGATAGTGGAGCAAGGGCACAAGTGGAAAAGGATGAATATGTCACATGGAAGTGGGGACCCGCATGTTATGCTACCTTGGATGATTGCATCACCCGAGAGGTAAATCCATAGGAGAAGTGAAAAGATATTCTTA
Source organism: Pinus albicaulis (assembly GCA_034641835.2). NCBI lineage: Eukaryota > Viridiplantae > Streptophyta > Pinopsida > Pinales > Pinaceae > Pinus > Pinus albicaulis. Next base: position 1,870,906,302 of record CM076575.1, on the reverse strand, counting down.
TGAAAACTCTGGGGAAATACTTCTAGTTACATGTCAAGCAGGAAAGCATTTTGTTTTGAAACACAAGTTCATGTAATATGTTTTGTTCATAGTGCTTCCTAGGCCTTATTTATTTATATATACAATATTGGGTATGATTATTACTTAGTCCTAAATACATACATTAATAAAATATATAATTTTGAAAGTATTTTTGGGTTCTTTAAGGTTAGAATTTTAATGTAAGAGGTAAAAACATAAGATAAAAATTTAAAAGGGTTTCTATTTTTATTATGATTAAATACAAAAATGGGGGGTTATTGTTTGCTAAAACATAACCCTAATATCTAGTGGCCCTAAGTATATATATACATCCTCCCATATATATAAATGGTCTTTATAATGAGCCTCTCTCTTAAGAGCGAAGGAGGGAAAGAAGATAGTGAGAGAACCTTTTTCTCTAGAAATACTAGACTAGGTCCCCACTTTTTGCATGAATGAGCCCAATTTATGTGTGACACAAGGGAAGATAAGGAGTAAGGGACTAGAGTAGTATTAAAAATTGAAAATATATCTATTGATTGTAATGTTTTTTTATATGGATGTAAAGTTAATATCCCTCTCTACATTTTCATGCCTACTGTCTTCTATTAATTTTTGACATGATTAGATCTAGTCTGTAGCCTAATTTTCCTTTTAGAAAGGGAAAAAATTACCTTTGTTTGGTTTTTTATGTGTGTAGGCATCGGGACTAAAGAATTGTAGTGGGATATTTGGTCAAGAACAAAGCTTCAAGCTATTAAAATAGGCTAGTGATCTTCATCAACTTTTATAGGGTGTACGATACATATCTACCTCAATTATTTCCGTTCCATCTAAGAGATTGATTGCCATGTATAACATCCATAAGCGTGTTGAAGCATCCATTCATTTTCCCAATGAGGTTTTCCTCGAAAAATGATTTTTTTTTATACCTACATCAATCACCATACAAGAAGATTTTAAAAAATGGACAAGAATTTTTGTCTTATTCACTAACATTATTCAAGGATATATTGCAAATATTACTATAAGCACAACAACATATTTTCAAATAATTGATTATGTCCTTTTTATATTTAGGTTTCCCTAATTTGTTATAATATTTAACGGTGTTTGCAAGAATAAAAAAAATACTAAATTCACCTTTGGTGGGTCTAAAGTTTTCATCCCATAAATAAATTGCTAAGAGTAATCATAATTAAATGCACCCTCGAAGTTGCACATGTTATACCATTACACCATAGAATTTCCTTGCTAGAAAATGATATACCCTTGTCCATCACATGTAAATCTTCTTCCATTCAAAATTCATCTCATTCATATGATCCATGGAACCTTCAATTACTTAATATCTTCTTTCACACACCTCATAACTTGGAACCATACATTATGTACATAATTTCTTGACTATCTTATTCATTTCCCTAGGTAAGCAATTATTTTCATAACTTGGAACCACACATTCTGGACACAATTATTTGACTATATTTACTATCTCCATAGGAAATAATCCATGTTTTATATAGGTGGATGTCATTTTCCACCCACTAGATCAAACCACAATTTTCCTATTTTGGTAGTTTTCTGTTTTTGTCAGTTTTTAGGTCCTGAAACTCCAAATCTATTTTGAGGCTCTAAACAACATTTTTTATGGAAATTGAACAACAACAATCGTAGAATTTTTTTACCATTAGAAAATGTACTCCGTAGATATTCATTTCCAATGGGCTTTCGTGTGTGTCAAAAGGAGATGGTATACCAAATTTATAACCCTAGGAAGTTGACGTTACAACTTACCCCATCAAGGCCCATAAGCCTTTGATAATTCATCTCCTATGGTTAGGTTTTTGGGTGTTTAGGGTCTCTCATTTCTTCTTCATGATAAAAATGCCACCCATACTCATTTTAACAATTTATTAAATATGTTTCGCTGTCACATCTCTTCTTAGAGATAAGCTACCATTGTTTGAGATAATTTTCTTTCATTCTACATGTATATAATTTCAGTATTTTCCATTTATTAATTGAAGTCAACTTTCACTATAACTTTGTGTTTTGGTCATGAATCTATATTTCATTTCATCCCATTCATAAATCCATATCACTAGTATCAAAGTGGTTTTATCTTTATCTTTTTTTTCATGCATGTCCCCAATGAGGTTGGGGTATAAGGAGTTGAGACTCAAAATGCTTGAGCCCTTGCAAGACTTTCCTCACTAACCTTGAAAATCTCCCATGTTTGAAGAAAATAAATATGAGGGAGAAAGATATGTTATCAAAATGGTTGCTCTAAGAAGCTATCAAGTGACAAAGGAACAATATGATGGATATTTTTTCCCTGATCCTTCAACTGTAGAAATTATATAACTTATGTGTTATATATCCAAGATTCTCCTGATCACACACTATTTTAACTTCATGCACAATACAAAATCTATTCCACCATTGATCATCACATGCGGAAATTAAATCAATTGCAATGCACACATGAAACCATAAAAATTCACACACATTAATACAGTTGTTTAACGGGAAAGCCTGAAGCTAAAAACCCCAACTATCTGTATATAATATATGTCATAGAGATCATGTAACAATCCTCATACAAAGCTGAACATGTCAAGCTCTCGGTACAATACAATCGCTACACACTAATCAGGCCCGATCTAGCAAATCCATGCACCAATCCTTGCCACCTACTAGCTTGCCCCTACTGCGCAATCCCTGCTGAAGAATGGCTCTGAATAAACTCGAATCCACCTGGATTTCACTGCGCAATCCTCATTGGCATCTCCACTGAATGTTGGATGCAATCAATGCATCACTATAGTCACAACTGATAGTCACACTTTCTCTTTCACCTACCTCTCCACTGGTCTCCATTGAAACTGCCATGCACTGCAGTTAACTGATGTATTTTTTAGTTGATTAATGAGTTATTATTTAGTGAATTAATTAACTAATTAATTCACACCACTCTCACTAGTGTATCAATTAGATAGACTAGATACAACTAGCTCAACTGAGTCTAACTGAGTTAAACTGAATACAACTCCACCAACTACTTCTATAACTCCACCAAACTCTATCACACGAGTTCTAACTGAATTCCTCATGCATTAGCTCCAGTAAACCCTCAGGAATAACGTAATTCCTTTTGTTAGCTGCTGTGCCACATCTGTGCACTTAACTGAAGTGCTCCAAGAGAATAAGATAATGTTTAGAGTCCAAACATTATTAAGAGCTAATAATATTCGACATGTCTATTTTTAGACTGGCAATCTAAAAATAGATTCCGCCCAATATGTCTAAAAATAGAAGTCCATTTATTTTTCCAACTTGACCAACCATCCACAAATAGCATCCTACAACTCATAGAATATGATCGACATTTCTAAAAATAGACATAGTCTAAAAATAGACTTTGCGCCAAAAATAGCCTGCAGGCCCACTTAGTGAAGGTGAATCTTTTCACTAAGCTCATCATCTTGTTGAATCTCAACACTCCCTCTCAACAATATAGGGATTATCTGCCACCCCGATCCTGTCTCTATGGTATTCGAATTTTCTCTTGGTGAGCGCCTTCATCAGAAAATCAGCATCTTGATCCTCCGTAGGAATGTATGATAGTAACATGATCTTCTGCTGCACACAATCTCTGATATGATGGTACCAGATGTCAATATGTTTAGATCTATCATGAAATACTAGATTAACTGAGAGTTTAATGCAACTCTGATTATCACAATATATCACAGTAAGATCTAAGTGTGAATCGAACAACCCGACCAGGATCTTCCTCATCCATATAGCCTCACATGCAGCCAAACTTTCTCTCATGTACTCGGCCTCTGCTGAACTGAGTGTCACGGATCTCTATTTCCTGATGTACCAAAAAAATGTTGTAGACCTGATACTGAATATCCCTCCAGATGTGTTCTTTCTGTCCGTTGGGGTCCCTACCCAATCTGCATCTGTGAAGCCATGTAGCTTCAACTCATCCGACTTTCTGTACCACAGTCCATATCCCGATGTGCCCCTGAGATACCTCAAGACATGCTTGCATGCCTTCCAAAAGAGCTTGGTAGGCTTAACCATAGCTTGTGAAAGCTGGTTAACAACATAGCATATGTTCGATCGTGTATTGACCAAATACATGAGCGAACCAACCAACTGTCGATAAACAGTGGCATCCACTACCTCTGCTGATGTAGCATCCTCTTTCCTCCAACCACTAGGAAGAGGAGTGTCGATAGGCTTGCAACCTTGCATGTTGAACTTCTCTAGTATCTCCTGGGCATACTTGCCTTGAGACACAAACAGTCCACCCTTCCACTGCCAAATTTCCAATCCCAGGAAATAATGAAGGAGGCCCAAGTCCTTCATCTCAAACTCCTTTGCAAGATCTACCTTGCATGAGTGTATCAACAGTTCATCGCCGTTAGTATCAAATCATCTACATAAAGTACAACGATCAACAAATTACCCTCCACCACAATCTAGTATAGGTTCTGATTCGCCTCACTCTTGGTGAATCCAAGTCCAGTGAAATAACTGTCTATCTGTGTGTACCAAGCACAAGGTGCTTGTTTCAGCCCATACAACGCTCTTTTTAGCCTACACACATGCGACTCGCTACTGAAGATTTCGAATCCTTCAGGCTACTCTATGTACACCTCCTCCTCAATGACTCCGTTGAGGAACGCAATCTTCACATCCATTTGATGAATGTGCCAACCCATCTACGCTGAGAGAGCAAGGATGGTCTGTATGGAAGAATACCTTGTGACAGGTGCAAAGGTTTCTTCATAGTCGATCCCCTCGATCTATGAGAAGCCCCGGGCAACAAATCTTGCCTTGTACTTCTCGACGCTCCCATCAGCAGCTTGCTTCACTTTCTAGATCCATCTCGAACCTACCACTGATTTCCCTTCCGGAATTGGGACAATCTCCCATGTACTATTTCTGACAATCGAATCATACTCTTCCACCATGGGTCTACCCATGCAAGATCCTCCACAGCTTCCTCGAAAGAGGATGGCTCTGTCACGATACACTTGCTCATCAGATCCATGTATCCAGTAAATCGGTCAGGTGATTGTCTCTATCTGTGTTGTGATGTAGGTGCTCCTACATTCTGTGCTACATCAAGATTCAATCACTCAGCTTCTGTAGTGCGCTTCTGCCCTCTGATGTTTGGTGATGCATGAGTGGTTTCTTCCACTCCATGAACCTCTTCTTGTGGTTGATCCACATCCTGAGGTTCATCTTTAGGAACAAGTAGCTCCTCATCTGCATGCAAGTGTAGCTCCCTCTCAAGTGACAACTTCATGGCTTTCTCCTCATGAAATTTGATATCTCGTCGCACAACAGTCTTCCGACTGTCTGGAAAATACACACGATAATTGTGGGGTGTTTATTTGTACCCCACAAATATCCCAACCTCTGCAATCAGCTCCAGCTTCTTCCTGGCATCCTTCGTCACATGAATGTAAACAGGTGAGCCAAAAATCTTCAAATGAGAAATATCAGGCTTCTTACCAGAAAACGCCTCTTCGGGTGTACTCATGCCAAATACTCTATGAGGACAATGGTTTTGCACATAAACCATAGTGTTGCATGCCTTAGCCCACAAGTGTATGGGAAGGCCCTGAGCATGCAACATCGCCCGTGCAGCACCCACGATAATTATGTTCTTTCTCTCTGCAACCCCATTCTACTGTGGGTTATGAGGCGGTATGAGTTCTCTTCGAATTCCTTCTGTGCTGCAAAAGTCTTTGAATTCGCCAGAGATGAATTCACCACCATTATTGCTCCTTAGAGCTTTCACCTGCTTCCCCGAATCTTTCTCAACCAGTGCCTTGAACTCACAGAACTTTGAGTATGTCTTGCTCTTCTTCTGCATGAAGAAGATCTAGCACTTACGAGAAAAGTCATCTTCCCAAATATCATAATACCTATGCTTTGGGACGTACGAAGCCCTCTTTTGAAAAGGTCCACGTGTGTGGTCTCTCGAGGATCGTCATGCAGTGCAGGCTATCCTTCTCATGAAAGGTGGCTTTCACAAATTTTCCCAAAGTACATCCCTTGCACTGATCTGACTGCGCAAGTGTACCCTTGGGAAGCCCAGTAGAAATCTGCTGCAAAATTTTCAAAGTGCCATGGTGAAGATGGCCCAATCTCCTGTGCCACAATTCGCTCTCATCCCGGCTCACCACTCCTTCCTTCACCACCACATAGTACACTCTTCACCTTCGTTGATCGGGTTGCAACACGGAACCCCTATCCTCCGGGTCTCACCAGTTGCCTTACTGCGCGGGAAAGCCTTTCCCTCGCTAAAGACAACATCATATCCCTTGTCTTCTAACATCGCCACAGAGATAAGATTCTTCTTCAATCCTGGAACATGCATCACTTCCTTCAATACGAAGGGTTTACCGGACTCCCTCTCAAAGGAAATGGTACCGATACCGGTCGCACTGTATCTACCATCATCGCCCATCTCGATGTGCACTCCAAGATCTTTCTCATCCAGATCAGTAAACAAATATTTTCACCTCCGGTCATATGGAAAGACGCTGTGTGAAAGCCACCTTTGATCCGTCACCGCCCGAGCCAAGCATGCCGATTAAACGAAAAAAATAAATTCTTTTAATGGATCCTAAACAAATATTTGTCTTCGGTCATATGGAAAGACACACCACTGTCAAGAAACCACACTGAACCCATCATACTTGAGACCAAGCATGCGATCAGTGAAAAACCCAGCTCAAACTACGAGGCTAAGGCCTCTCTAGCTGCAGATCCAACAGCCTGCTTATTTTTCTTCTTCTATAGACAATTAGTGGCGTAATGTCTGTGTTGGTGATAGTGAAAGCACTTCACCTTGGACATGTCCTGCTTCTTGCTTTCACACCGGATTGAGAAGCATTCTTCTTGCTCTTCCCCTTCCTTGCTTTGGTAGCCAAAGCGCAATTTTCTTCATCTTCATTCTTCGATGAATTAGATCCGTCCCTAGTACTCCGCCTTATCTCCTCCTGCACAAGATCCGACCAAAGTCGCTCCCATCACAGTAGTTTCTCCTGACCATTAGCAGAGTCCTCGTAGCTATGCCAACTCTTTGGAAGCCCAAGGAGAGCCAAGCTCACCAAGTCCTCTTCATCTACAGTAACCCCCACACTTCCTAGCTCATCCCTGCACTGGAAAAACTTCGTGAGGTACTTGGGTATACTTTTTCCTTTCTCCATTTTTATTTTTCTGAGCTTGTCTTTAAGTGCCAACTTACTTTAGTTGCTTCTGCTTTGGAAAAATTTTGTCAAAGCTTTCCACATCAAGAATGCACTATATTTACCATGAAGGCTGGACACTATGTGATCCTTCACACCTTCCAACAGAATCCTTCAACATTTTGTTGTCTTCTTTTTCCATGCGTCAAGTGCGGCTGCATCGCTAGAAGCAGGCTTTGGAATTTCTGCATCTATGAACTCCTTCAACCCATTATCATCTAGCACCACCTCCATCCTGTGCTTCCATGAAATATAATTCGAGATGCCCTCAAGGGCATACTCCAATCGCAATCTGTTGAAAGACATTTCAATGAATTCTCAACTTCGACACCAAGAAAACACTGCAGCAAATTCAAATTCCACCAGCACAAAACTCAACCGCTTCAATAATTGCAATCTGCTCTGATCAATATCACTCCGATACCATGTATAAATTATATAACTTATGTGTTATATATCCAATATTCTCCTGATCACACACTATTTTAACTTCATGCACAATACAGAATCTATTCCACCATTGATCATCACATGCAGAAATTAAATCAATTGCAATGCACATATGAAACCATAAAAATTCACACACATTAACACAGTTGTTTAACGAGAAATCCTGAAGCTAAAAACCCCAACTATATGTATATAATATATGTCATAGAGATCATGTAACAATCCTCATACAAATCTGAACATGTCAAGCTCTCAGTACAATACAATCGCTACACACTAATCAAGCCCGATCTAGCAAATCCATGCACTGATCCTTGCCACCTGCTAGCCTATCTCTATTGCGCAATCCCTACTGAAGAATGGCTCTGAATGAACTCGAATCAACCTGGATTGCACTACACAATCCTCATTGGCATCTCCACTGAGTTTTGGATGCAATCAATGCATCACTATAGTCACAACTGATAGTCACACTTGCTCTTTCACCTACCTCTCCACTGGTCTCCACTAAAACTGCCATGCACTGTAGTTAACTAGTGTATTCTTCAGTTGATTAATTAGTTATTATTTAGTGAATTAATTAAATAATTAATTCACACCACTCTCACTAGTGTATCAATCAGTTAGATTAGATACAACTAGCTCAACTGAGTCTAACTGAGTTAAAATGAATACAACTCCACCAACTACTTCTATAACTCCACCAAACTCTGTCACATTAGTTCTAACGGATGTCCTCATGCATTAGCTCCAGTAAACCCTCAGGAATAGCGTAATTCCTTCTGTCAACTACTGTGCCACATATGTGCACTTAACTGAAGTGCTCCAAGAGAATAAGATAATGTTTAGAGTCCAAATATTATTAAGAGCTAATAATATTTGACATATCTATATTTAGACTGGCAATCTAAAATAGATTTCGCCCAATATGTCTAAAAATAGAAGTCCATCTATTTTTCCAACTTGACCAACCATCCACAAATAGCATCCTGCAACTTATAGAATATGATCGACATTTCTAAAAATAGACATAGTCTAAAAATAGACTTTGTCTAAAAATAGACTTTGCGCCAAAAATAGCCTGCAGGCCCACTTAGTGAAGGCGACTCTTTTCACTAAGCTCATCATCTTTTTGAATCTCAACCTCAACAAATGCCAATGGGAGATGCATCTTCATCAATGAACAACTTTGGAGGCCCTTTTAAGGTAGAAGTTAATTTTGATATTCCTATATTTGAAGGCCAGATAGATATAAATGCTTTAAGAAAATGGTTAAATGTGTTAGAAGGGTATTTTTTAGTCCATAGTTCTTCTAATAGATAAAATATTATCTTTGCAATCCTTAAGGCCACCCCCCATGTCAAGTATTTATGGGAAACTTTCTTTGAGCAAAGTGTCACGAAAATAATCCAAACTATTTTTAGTGCACCAAGTTGGGACTCTTTTTGAGATGTTGTTACTGAACGATATTATCCCTTTGGAAGCTATCAAGACTAGTACATGAAATGGACCACACAATGATAGGAAAGGGACCAAGCAACATCAAATTTTATGTAATATCTTTCATAGCCTATGCACCAAGCTGGGTATCAAATATTATGAGTGACATATAGATCCCCAGTACCATGGTTATGAATACAAATACATCTAGATATAAATGGAGTTCTCAGATATCTCCTGGCTTAGTGCAACATACTGATATGTTGTCAAAATCAAGAAAAAATTCAGATAGAAGAAGTGAGACTTTGGATTTACAAATCCTATGATTGTATAAGTAGGGCCAGGGCATCCCCAAACTGCATAACAAAGGATATATCTAGGGAGAACCACCCCAAGACAACCCATCGAAGCTGTAAAAAATAAATGGTAATGGAAATATGAAGAAAGACATGGGAAAGTGGTGTGATTTCTACAAGAGCGCCACTCATAACGACAATGAATGTCACACAAAGATTCATTGGTGGGTCAGATAAAAGCCTAAGATTCAAATGGAGATTATAACACTGAAATCGACCTAGAAAAAGGGGAAATAGATCATTGATGCAGAACCTAGTTCCATTGTTTCCACCACCAAGGTCCAAAAAGTAAGCTCGAAGCTCCAGAGGAATGTGAGAATCTATTTCACCCTCAAATGCAGGTGAAAGGTTCTCCACTATGTTTCATTGTTGATATTAGGAGTCAAACGAGCCTCATATCAGTAGAGGTCATTGATCAGTTTGGATTTTCAAAAACATCACACCCACAAGCATACATGATCAGGTGGCTCCACCAAGGGAGAGAACTTCACGTCAACCAACAATGTTACCTACCCTATAACATCAAACCTGTCAAGTACAATGTATTGTGTGATGTTTCTCTAATTGAATTTTTTGATGTTCTGTTAGGCCAACCATACTCATGAAAGCATAATGTTGTGTATGATTCTAGACATCATAGTGTTATTATTACTTTTGGTAGACAATTGTATAGGATACTAGATTTAGCCCCACCTACTATCATTTATTTTATCTCTATTAAGCAATGTAGTAAGGTCATCTCCTCGACTAGTAAATTTTTCATATTCCTAATTTTATCCCAAAGTAAGGAGAAGATTGTGGCCACATCCATGGCATCCACATAGAAAAGGAAAGTGGATAATATATTTGAGGAATATAGAGACAACTTCTCCTTACCCATGGGGGTAACTTTACGACAACCCTTTTTTCAAACCCTCTTGTAAATGTCACTATTTATTGTAAATCATGTAAATATTATGGAAATGCAACACAATGATTAGGTTGGAGGAGTGGACATGGATTGAGAGGTTTGAGGATGAGTTGTTGTTTTTCATTTAAAACTAAATTTATTTTATTTCTTGCACCACCCATCTCCTTGATGAATTAATGGTAGTGCTAGTGCAAGCATTGATGAAAAGTATGGGCTACCTAAGTGAAGGGCGACCCATATAGTTCTTGTCCTCATAGATCATGTTGGTGTGATCAAAACACAAGGGAAGGGGGATGTGAATAATATCCAAATGGAGACGACGGAGGTGTTGGAGCGAGGTCCCCTGGGGTGCATTGTTTAGTAACATTTTGTATATATTTTTGATCTATGTGTTGCGTGGAAAGGTCAAGGGGATTTGGGGTGGTTCAAAGTCCCTCTTTTATGTAAATGGGTTATAAGGGTAAACTGTGGGCCTCAAACCATTGTTTGAGACCATAGTATCTATGTGTTAGATGAATATAAATATAGATAGATCAAGTCAAAGTAAGTAATCAATCATGATATTCTGGATCTAAGTATGTTTATGCGTCTGTGATACATTTTGTAATTTTGGGTTAGGTAGAAAGGATCCTCTTAGCTATGTGCACGAAGACCTAGTCCTAGCTGTGTGCGCGAAAGGATAATTGGAAGGGGAATATCTGATTGTATTGAACGGTTGAATATAATACAAAGATTGTTTTGGTGAAGCTCTTGCGTTATGTGTTTGAACTACCTATTTACTTTTATTGTTTGAGATCGATTTACTTTTGTTATATCTACACGAGTAAATATGTTCTTTACGCATGAATTTGTGTTGATGATTAAGTACATGAATGGCTTTTCTTGATTTATTTTGATTTATATGATTCTTTCATTTATCTGCGACGAAGTTGTGCTGCGGCCCATCTGTTATATGCATTATTTATATTTACAACGAGCTGATATGATAGGTCTCGATTTATATATGTACGCATTTTTTTTTTTCTACAATAAGTTTTGCAATAAACCTGCTTAGGGCCACACATCAATTTCTCCCTCAGGGTGAAAAAATTGGTTCCAACACCCCCATACTACTTCGGGTGATACTTTGATCTGTGCAAGCAGATCATTGTCGAAAGGCCAGTAGTTGGAGGGTTTTTTGGTTGCGCAATAAACTCTGAACCTGGGTCAGGGCCCCTCAAGTCAACAGGAGGAACTTTCAGGGGGACAAAAAATCATATAAAGAGAGTGGTTACTATCATATGCATGAGGGATAATTACATGAACAACTTCTAAAGAAAAGGGAAAAATTCTGGTCAATGTGGCTTGGAAGCATGTTGAGGAGCATGGCGTAAGAACGAATTTTTGGTGTTGATAAGTGGAGTTGTGGTGAGGTTTGGATTCCTACTTACTAGGTGGATATGCCATGTACTTTGGTAATTCTTGTGGTATTTCATAGGTGGAGACCTTGAGGGTGGACTCTAGATACATAAGAAATCTATTAGGTGGAGGCACAATGTGCTCTAGACTCGTGCGAAATTTTAGTTGGAGGAATTCTTGGCTCCAAATTCATTTAGTATGAATTGGGTGTAGATATTGTGGGATTAGATTCCTATAGTGATTATTTGATGGAGCACTATATATCATGGATTCCAAAAAAATTTCAATTGGGTGGAGACATTGTGTACTCTGGACTCCTAGTTTCCAAGTGGGGACATTGTGTGTTCTAGATCCCCATGTGATTTGGTTAACTAGATTGGTTTGTATTAATGTTGTGAACATCAGCATCGGGATAAAATCGGAAAGGGTCCGGAAAGCCCAAAAATCGTAAAAATCAAGAAAATATCGCTAAAAATCGGCAAACATCGGAAAAATCAAGATACCATAAAAATATTTTTAAAAATCGGCAAACATTGGCTAGGCCAAAAAATCATGATTTTGAGATAAAATTGGGATGTTATCGAGATGTTCACAACACTGGTTTGTCTAACCCTTCAGCATTTAATTCCTAAAAATCTAAGTATGGATCAAGATGGTTAACTACAATAAATATTGGAGTTAATTTGGCCTATGGTTGGGTGGAGAGTTGAAGTCCCTCCCTTAGTTTCCATCCATTTATGTCAATTATATAAGTATACTTACTTATACATATGTTTCACTATGAACTGTGAAAGTTATTGTTATGTATTGTAAAAATATATGTGTCAACACTAATTATAAATGAATGTGTTAAACCCAGTTATTTACAATGAGATGATTGTGTGAATATTCTCATGGTTTTGAAGGGCTTATAGAGCTTGTGTTGCCGATGTGTTCTTTAGCCAAAAATTTATTTACATGATCTTATAAGAATATTGGATATATTCAGTTAGTTATTATCATGCATGGATTTCACTATTTTGCATGGCAATGTATCCTTGACTAATTGATACTGTTGATTTGTCTTTACGCTAGAATATATGGTTTATCTGTAGTTTTGATAGTAAAAGGAAATGCTCAGTTGGGGTAGGAAGTGTTGTTGCTATCGCATTAGAGTTGCAAAGTGGTATGATAGTATCAATGACATATACCAGGTGAAAATATGATGTTCCTGTATACCTTTTGGTATTGATTCAATCTTCCTAAACAACATATTTGAGGGTTACATGCCAGTTCCTATTTTTAGAATCTAAAGTCTTTTTAAGAATTTTCATAATATCTTATTAGTATATTCAACCAACCCATATTCTTGTGGATAATAGGTAGATGGATGACATAAAATGACATTATAACCATCACAAAAATTCTCAAAATCACTTGAGGAAAAGGGTTTAACATTATTTGTGATTATTTATCTAAGATAGTCGAAGTGAGACAAAATATTTTCTACCAAGAAATTCATAATTAATTTTTCTTTCATCTACCTAAAGGGAATAGCCTCTACCCATTTTGTAAAATATCTCATGGCTATTATAATCCAACAATGTTGATCACTTGAGTGGGTTTGTATTTCTCCAATGAAATATAGTCCCAACTGTTGACAAGGTGCCTAAGACTGAATATGTTTCAAAGAGAGGGTATCCACCTTCTACTTCTCAATGAAATTTTGGCATTCAAAACATGCCCTTACTTTCTTATTCATGTTAGAATGCAGTGTAATCTAGTGAAAGCCACTCATAATTTTGTGGGCAGTAGCCTTCCATGCATAGCACCCACCATGCATTCCACTATGATTTTGGTTGATAATACAATCATCATCGTGAGACATATGCAATTTAAAACCCCTATCAATTTTTTCTAATATTACTTGCTTCCTATGATACAATATTTTACAAATTTGAATTAATGAACAAGATTGATATTTTCTTAAATGATATAGATATTGTAAAGTCTGAAGGTAGGTGATGAGGTGTGTGTACCATTTTAATGAATGAAATCGTTCATCAATAGGTGCAGAGTCTTTGTAAGGTATCAAAAACCATGTATGTTTATCCTTTCCAAAGCCTTCAATGTAAGCAATCAAACTAATATAAGTTATCTGGTTGATACCCAACTCTTAAAATAAAAATTCGATTAATATATTTGTGAGACTTTTCCATTTAGATATTTTTACTGGTTTCAATTCCATATCATACTCCTATATTTTAGATATCCACTTTCCACTTCTACCTTCAACATCATGTTGAATTCAGATATACTTTACTACAGGATTCGGTAGGTAAACAATTATTTTAAAATGTAACACATAATCTCTAAATGCCTTCAAATCCTATACTAAAGCATAATCTTGATTTTCCATTATATTATTTTTTATTTCGGTTTCTTGAAGGGATTTTCTAGAGAAAACTATAGGTTGCTCAAAACCTTTATGAATTTTCTGAAGAACAACAATAACAATAGTATGCTTTGATGCAAAAGGTTTTAGAAAATTATATATTACAAAGCAATGGAAAACATAAAAATATGCGGAAATACAAACACGATAAACATATAAAACAAGAGAGACACAGATATATGTGGTTCACCCAAATTGGGCTATGTCCACGGAGAAACAACCAGTCATTCCTTTATATTATCCAGCAAAATGAGGACACACAACCTATAGCAGATTTGTTGTAATATCCTCTACTCTCTCACACAGTCCCCCTTTCTCTTTATCACTCAAAAGCACACACACAATACAAAGCCTCAATATAAAATTCCCTCATACGAAAGATGGATTGCCTTCTAGGGAAAAAACCGTAAATTAAACATAACTTATACTGTCAGATCATCTGCCTAATGAACGGCCTGGATTGACTATGAAATTACAATATTTTACAATGCAATTTTACATCTATTTTTAGCTTCAGTGGTGCTGCCCCCAAACCCCCGTTGGGGGACCACTGGCCCCCGCACTCCACCCCCCCGTGTGGAGGGGTGTATAGTATTCCTGGGGTATACATCCGGCTAAAACAAATACCTCTGAATCAGGATGATAATCAGGCTCCACACCCAACAAAAAGAAATATTATGAAATCCTTAGTATAATCAAGGCTCATAAGAATTGGAGTTTCCATAAATTATTTATTAATTTAAGAGAATATTTTTTGAGAAACTTATGTCCATTTAACTCCCTTTCCCTTTTTTAGTATGTTAGTGATTTATTTAATAATTTTTTTAAAAATAGGTATAAAATGTCTTAAAAAATAATTCTTCCTAAAAAGGACCATATTTCCTTTTTAGTTGTAAAGAGGGATATGTTTTCAATGCTTTGGACCATTTCAAGATCCAATTGGTCTCCCTATTTGGAGACAATGTACCCAAGCAACTTACCTTCCATCATAGGAAATAATGATTTATGAGAATTAAAGATAGACCATATCTTTGGCATTTATGAAATACTCTTTCAAGATGTTTCATATGTTGTGAGTCATATTATGTAAATACAGTCATGTCATCTAAATAAATCACAATAAAACAATCTTTCTCCTTAGAAAAAGAAATATCCATGGCTCATTATAAAGTGTCCCCTGCTGTCATGAGACCGAAAACTATCTTCTCACACACAAAATTCCCCCAAGCTATGGTAAAGGCAGTTTTATACCTATCGTCTTTTTGTACTGCGATTTGGTTATATCCTAAAAATCACCCATCGTAGAAATACAATGACCCCCACTAACTTCTGAAGGATATGATCCGTTTTGGGTAGTGGGTGATTATTTTTGAGGGAATCCCTATTTGAAATTCTAAATTCAACACAAAGTTCGATTTATTCATTTTTCTTCCTTCTCAGTATTAAATTAGCTATCTAGTCGCTATATCTTAAGGGTAATATTATTTTAGAATCCAATAGATTTTTAATTTATTTTTCTATGTACGATAGTAATAAGGGATCATCTTATATAAGTTTCTTCCTGAAAGGTTTTACACCTTCCTTTAAGGGAATTCAGTGTTCTGTAATCTTACTACAATACGTATTTAAGTCATCATAACTCTAGGCAAAAATGTCGACATATTGTTTAAAGAGGCTAACATTTTTTTTTACTTATTCAAACAATATTTTAGTATTTTCATCTTATCCAAATTTAATTTTTTCAACATCTTCGTTTGGAGGTTTTAACATAGGAGAAGATGTTGCATTTTTCTAGTCAAAAATATTTTCTAGAGGAATAAGTCCCGTAGGGATATAATTATTCTTTATCTGTACTATATTTTGTTTATCGATTTTATTTTATAGTTTAGAGGGATTGAAATATATTCCATCTTGATTACAATATTCCTCAATAAATAATTTATAAATTCACCCACCATTCCAATCAACCATTTAATTTCTTAATCATATTTCAACACATTCCAATATTTAATATTATCAAGAATAGAAGGCTTATACAAGACTTCAATTTCATATTTCAATTTAGTTTTCTCGGGAGGAAGAAATTTTACAATTGTCACATCCAATGCATCTACTAATAGGTTTTTCTACCTAGGAACCATGGTAAAATTAATAGCAGAGAAGAAGTTTTACGTTAGATCCAAAACCTAATTTCAGTTGGCTCTCAACCTAGGGTGTTTGGTATGGATATCATCAGCTACTTGTTTAATAACAAGCTCAAAATCCCCAAATATTGAAATATTCTGAATATTTAGTTTTTGGGTTTCTTCCAGTCCTATAACCAAAGCTTCATACTTTTCCCCTCCTGTAGCTTTCCATTTTCTTCTTGTTTGAGGGTTGTTGGTGTGTTGGGCTACTTGAAGGCAATTTACCTGGTAGTATGCCTCCTCACATATGTTGTAGGCGGTTGTGGTTTATGCTTAGGAGGGGTGACCTCTTTAATTTTTCCATTAGTGGGTCCTACTCCCTCTTTCTTTCTTGGTGATTCTTCAGTGATTATGGGGAACCTTGTGGGAATTTGTGGTCTCTTGTTTGATTATGGTTCTCTTTATGGTGTTAGAATATAGAGGGCCTTGTCTTTGTATCTTAGTCTTAGGCTTAACACGAGTGCCTAATGTATCTAAGGTATTAGCTACTTCTTGTTCAGTATTTCCTGGAGATGAGTTTGTTTAATGTGATGATCCTTCTGTTGTTTTGGGTTCAGGAATTTTCTTATGAATTCATGTTATTTCCACCAGTTTATCCTCCCCTTATCTTCAAATTATGCTTCTCCTTCCTCTATTTTTCTCTCCTCTTCTTCTTTTGTCCTTGATGCCTCCTCTTCCTTTGTTCTTGTGTCTTCCTCTTCTTCTTCTTTTCCCTCCCTACCTCCAATGCTAGAGGAAGGTGTCTCTCCAAGAGTAATGGATTTGGTCCCTATGAAAGTTTCCCTTTCCATATCTATGAAGTTAAGCCATAGGAAAGGGATTATAAAATTTCTCAAGGCATCCATTACTATCAATTTGATGAGGCCATGGTGAGCTAGATGCTGGTGTTTTCCTTCCCTCACCTTTTGACTCATCTCTCTGATTAATTGTAGGAGAAAGTATGGCACACTCAGTCTTTGAGAAAGAGGAAATTATACCTTGAAACTCATTTCATGAAGTAATCTAAAGTGGTAATAATACACCACACTAAGTCTTCCTTCACAGGATATGTACTTAAGGATATGGTAAGCCACCTCATCCCAAGGATAAGGTAAGGTTTTCTTTGGACCCCATTTGTATCCTCAACAAGTTTCTCTTTTTACATGAAGAAATTCTTCCTTGTAGTGACACTCATGGCTTTGTATTCCTTGCTTCTCTTTATTCCTAGTGGTAGGGTTGTCACTCTGCTAATGGTTTCAGGGATAAGAGAGATATCTAACCCTCTCACAGTAGTGGTGGCACTATCCTATGTTCGGGAATTCAAGGCCATGGAAAATTCAAAGTCAAGGTCATATCATACCCTTTTAGAAACTCTAAGAATCCTAGCCATTGGTGCCTTCTGAAAATTTTTACCACAAGAGCATGTAGGTGGATAATTTTAGTGTTTGAGGGTTACCTCTTGTTGAATTCTCCCCCCATATCTTCTTTTGTATCTCCTTATTTCCAATTAAGTGAGGGAGAGATTTTTTTATTTGATGGCTTTGGTGGTGAGATAATGTTTTAATTTTTGGAAACATTGTGTAAATGGTTATTATATCCTTTGTCAACAAAATATCCTCTTTTCCAACAACTATAATGCTAAAAAATACCTCCTATTTTCACAATTAAACTGCCACATGCTATAGAATTTGAGTAGAATTTGCATGCAATTTGGATGTAAGGATGGTGACACTTACTTCTAGCTCTGTAGCCCTGTATGTATATGGTGATTTGGATACCAATTCTAACTACTATGGCCCATTTTCACCTTCTTATTGCTCCTCTAGAGATCTCTTGACCCTCCTGTAGCAATCTCAGGCCTGCCTATAGTTCCATCGTGTTGCAATCGCAGAGCGATGTTCAAAAGTCTCCAGTGGAACCAAAGCCTATCCTTCTCTCTAATTGTTTTAGAAATGACAAAATTTGAAAAATAATTTGATCCCGAGTACATAATATTTCATTTTTGTGTGTGCACTTGGAGCATTGTGGTGACATGTCAATCACACGGGGTTTCCTATTTTGGACTGTTGTCCCCACTCGGAGAAATTATTCCTCCTTCCCTCGTAATTACCACCCGCTATTAGTGAGACTATCTCCTTTGATGTGACATATCCACGTTGCATGAGTGGCCAATATAAATTTTAGCTCACTAGCCAAGGGTGGCCAGTTTAACTAGCCACCTCTAGCTTATTAAAACATTACTTGTTGACATTCACATATTTTAGTTATTTACACATAGGGAGGAGGTAAGTATTTTCCATACCTAAGCCTACCTAAGGATAGAACTACTGTAGATGTTGGCATGCTAGAGCTGGACCATATAATCGACACCAAGGGAGTTGATTCTCTGACCTATCTCCTGTGCATACTTTCATTTTTTTTTATGATGCTTTGATTGTGTTTTTTTATGTTGCGTGTGCACATGTACCTCTTCTAAATCCAAGTTGTTGTTGTTGGTGGAAAAATATCCCTGATGGTCACATCTATTATTCATATTTGCAAGCAAGGTTTAATCCTCCTTTCTGATGAAATAAAATCAATATTAGTGTTCTCTGTTGGTGATTGCATAGGCTGCTATAGGAGGATGTTTTCTTCCTGTAGTATCCTTCTTACGTCCCTTTTTAATCTTCAGTCTGCATGAGGGTGATAAGGGAGATGATGACATGCCTTGAGGATAGTGTTAGGGTCATAAAGTATTATTTTAGCTACTAGTAGGATTAAAAATTATGGTCTCTGTGTTTATTTTTCAAAAAAAACAAGTAGGATAGAGTGGAGAATTTTATCAATTGTTTTATGAAATGGAGTGGATGGGTGATGAATGGGTAATATGAGGACCTTAGAGGACCTTATTCAAAATTAGAGGAACTTATTCAAAATTTCTTAGAGACGTGATGTCCTTTTTGGTTCTCCTCCTCCTCTAATATCCCTCATGTAGCTTTATAGGCTCCTCCTGTAGCACTAAACAACCTTCCTATAGCAATACAAGCCCTTTCTATAACATCACAAAGAGGAGGTGAAATTTGATTTTTATGTTGTTGGGATGGTGGAGAGATGTGATCACATGAGTTAAGATAATGGATATGAGGTGGATGGATGGAAGAATGGATGATATCTTGAAAATTGTGGGTTTGTAGCCATGAAACCTACAACTATGTATACTCCTGCAAAATAAAATAAAATTCAACAAATATGGTATTGGTTCCTTCCTTGTGTTCTCTCTTTCTTTTCTTTTTTTTTTTCCAAGACGAGCAGGATGCCTTTAAGGAGGTTTTCAACCTACATGCCTACCCTAGGTTCCTCATAGGTGGTTTTCACCTAGCCCCCTTTATTGTTTTTTATTTTCTCTTTTTTTTTTCACTCTTGGGCTGCCTCAGAGAGGTTTTCAACCCTCGATCTGGCCTAAGATGCCTCATAGAGGTTTTCATCTAGGCCTATTTATTTATTTTTTGTTTTTTTCAAACTTCTAAGGGTGTTGTGGATTGGAAGCCATGAAACTCCCAATCACATTGACTTCTTTGCTAATGGTATTGATTAATTCTTCCTTGGACATAAATCTTTTGTATAGCTTCAGCCTATAACCATTGACAAGCAATGGGATCCCTTCCTCGTCAATGGTTTTGATCTGGATAGCTCCATTTTCATGAAATTTTCCCACTAAGTATGGACCCAATCATCTTGTCACTAATTTCCCTTTAAAATATTTGAACCTTGAATCATATAACAAAGTCGAATCCCCTTCTTGAAAATTATTTTCTTTGATATGATTTTAATTCCAAAACTTCATTTGCAGTTGTATAGCCTCATTGTGGAGGAGATCCTGCATTCTAAACTCATCCAAGCCATTCAATTGGAGCATCCTTTCTTGTTGTTCTCTTGTGATATCTAAGTCTAATTTGGATTCCATCCTCAAAGTGTCATATTCAAACTCAATAGACAACAGATCTTTCTTCCCATAAACTAAATAATATGGAGTGAATAAGGTGGTTGTCTTCCAACTGGTGTTATAGGCCCATGCAGCCTCCACTAATTTGTCTACCCAATCTCTCATGCTGCTGCTAACAACCTTGGTGAGGATTCTCTCCAATTCCATATTTGTGACCTATACTTTCCCATTTTCTTGAGGGTGATAGGTAGTATATTTTATATGCTTGATATTGTATTGCATCAGGATATTCTCAATAAAATTTGATGTGAATTGAGCTCCTTGATCGATGACTATCTCCATTGGATACCTAAATTTGTCAATGATTTTTTCCATTAAAAATTTAGCTACTTTTTTCTTTGTTGCTTCTTTGACAGCCTTTGTCTCAGCCCACTTTGTCAAATAGTCAGTGCACACAATAATGCATTTCCTCTATCCTAATGGTGGATCAATTGGACCAATGAATTCCATGCCCCACTTGTAATATGGCTCTAAGGCCACTTGAGGTTGAAAAGGCATCTCATCCTTGGGTGTGGGTTTCCCCATCCTTTGGCACTGATCACATTTGTTGGTATAACTTCTTGCATCTTGGTGGGGAGTGGGCCAATAGTAGCCATGTTTCAGAACTTTAAAAAAATTTCCTCTTAGCAACAAAATGACCCCCACAGGGCCCATCATGGCATGCTGGGAGGATTTGAAATATTTCCTCTTCCATTACACATCTCCTCAAAATTTGATTTGGTACCATTTTGAAAAGGTTTCCCCCAATCAAAGTGAAAGGGGCACTTTTTTCGTCACAATTTTTTTCTTCTCCCTGGAAGAAATATTTAGAGGAAACCTCCTAGAAACTAGGTAGTTTTCTATGTTATCAAACTAGGGAAAGAGAAATAAGATAGAAAATAGGTTCTCATATGGAATTTGATCATCGACCATCTCTTCACTACTTGGAGGCAGTGTAAATCTAGACAAAAAATATGCAACTACATTTTCTTTTCCTAGCTTCTCAATGAAAATAAAATCAAATTGTTGTAATAATAACAAACATCTAATTATTATAGCATTTACATTAGACTTATTTGTCAAATATTTAATATATTCATGATTAGTATGCAAAAAAATTTGGTATTCGGTGATATGGTGTTTGAATTTGTTCAAGGAGTGTACAATAGCTAAGAGTTCTTTTTTAGTGACAATGTATTTCAATTCATCCTTAGACATATTTTTACTAATGAAACAAATGGCATAGGGAAATGTATCATCTACTTGTCCCAAGGATGCCCCCACAACGTTTTTTGATGCATCAATATGGATATGGAAAGGCAGAGCCCAATTGGGACCCCTAAGTATGGGTGCAATGGTTAATTTTTCTTTTAATGTTTCAAGGGCCTCCTAGAATCTACTTGTCCAACATAAATTTGAATCCTTTCCTAGCAATCCAAAAAATGGTGAAGCCAATTTACTAAAATATTTGAGAAACCTTCTATAATAACCATCTAACCCCGGGAAACTCCTAACATATCTCTGCTTCTGAGGGGTAGGGACCCTTTTTATGATAGAAATCTTGTGTGGGTCCACCTGTATTCCTTCCTTAGATATGGAGTGGCCAAGGATAGTCCCTACCTTTGCTAAGAATTCAAATTTCTTAAGGCTCAATGAGAGAATTATTTCAGTACATTTCCTTAGGAATTTACCCATATTAGAGAGGGATTCCTAGAAATCACATCCATAAGGAGTGAAATCATCCATGTGAATCTCCACATATTCATGAACAAGTTCAAAAACGATACTCAAAACTTCTCTTTGAAAAGTGGCAGGGGCATTACATAGGCTGAATGGGAGGACTCTATAAGAAAAGGTACCCAAAGAACATGTAAATTTATTTTTGTCTTGGTCTTCATGGATGATCTATATCTAATTGTAACCACTAAATCCATCCAAGAAAGAGAAGATATTATTCCCTGCAAGACCATCCAGGACTTAGTTAGTGAAGGGTAAAGGGAAATGACCTTTCTTTGCGGCCTTGTTCATTTCTATGTAATCAACACATATCCTCCACGGACCACTTCCAATTCTTTGGGAATAATACTAAAGGTGTCACCCATTCACTATATGATATTGGGTATATTAACCCTACATCCAGAAAAATTTGTAATTCTTCCTTCACTATGACCTTAAATGATGGGTTCATTCTCCTCTAGGGTTGGCGCATAGGCTTAAATACCTCTTTGATGTAAATATGGTGAGGACAGACCGAGGGATGCACCCATTTTATTTATTTATAGTCCCAAGAAAAAACATCTAAGTGTTCTCTCAGCATCTTTCACAATTTTTATTTTTTTTTGTCTGAGAGAGAGGGATTGATCTTTAAGTTTCTTGATGGGCCAAACTCTATAGTTTTGACATTTTCAGGACTTGAGTCAACCAAGCATAGCTCAGTCTAAGGAATGATTCTAGATTATCTCACAAGTTCGTCAAGAGGAATGGTAGTGGGGGGTTGGTTCTCAAGGATATGGTTAATGAGGTCATCTTCATCAGGTGCCCCCCCCTCCTATAACAACATATAAGGTACATATTGGGTATGTTTTTGCATGATACACTTCATCTTCTTCCTCATCCTCTAGCCACAAAGGTATATCATGTTCAATATAAGGTTGAGCAGGAGGATACAAAATCAATTTCTTTGATAAGGGTCCATTTTTAATGGTCATACTACCTTCCCTGCAACTAATGTAAGCATCATAAGTGTCAAACCAAGGTCTTCTTCAGATAAGAGGGTAACCATTAAACTTGGTTTTGGTTTGGAGAACTATGAAATCAATAGGATACTCCCAAGAGCCAATCTATACCATGGAATCCTCAACAACTCCCTCAGGAGCTACTGCGGATATGTCTGCAAGATGCAGCAATGTGGTGGTTTTCCTGAAATCCCCATGGAGATTTAGATTTAGCATAGTTTCTTTGGTCATTACATTGATGGCAGCCCCAATATCAATCAGAGTATGAGGGATAATGATGTCATTAATGTACACATTTGCTACTGGGCTTCCAAGGTCTAGGTATTTTGGAAAAATAACTCTCCCCAACATCAGATTAGAAAATTGTCCAACAACATTGATGGTGGGGGTGCCTCTCCTCTTTCTCCCAGTATTTTTGAAAAATTTCTCCTTGATAAGATTATTATAGATGGGAATATACTTAATAGACTAGAGAAGGGGTATCTTAACATACAAATTATTCAATCCTCCTTGAAGTTTAATCTCTTATGGGGTGTGTTGGCTAGGGTGGATCAATATTTCAGGGAATTAAGGTGGATTTCCTTGAGGGAAACTCTCTTCATTTTCCTCTTCAAGTTCTTTAGGAGAAGAATGTGGATGGCTATCTGGAAGTACTCTTCTAGACTGAATTTTGATCTCTTGGATCTCCACAGCATAATAAAGATAAGATGTCTCTCCACTGTAGACCTGTTGTGCCTTTTTTTTATTCAGGTTTAGATTGGGTTGAGTAAGAATCTAAGGTGCCTTAGGTGGAGCAGGATGAGTGAGTTGTGTTTGAGTTTGGGGTGGAGGAAGTAAAGAAGGAGGTTGAGACCTCCACCCTTGTGATGGGTTTCTCCATTGAGGAGGCTGGGAAGGATATCACTGAAAATGATGGGTGACATGTTGAGGAGGGTATGGAGGAGCATAATTCTTAGAAGTAGGTGTGCGAAATGATGGATGAGTGGAAGAGTAACAAGGTTTCAAAGGTGCATTCTGATTTGAATTATAATAAGAATAAGGTGCACCTTGCATGCCCTATTGGTATGGACGAGGTCCTTGAGGCCTCCTTTGATTGATGAAGCATAGTTTATCCAGCCCATCTTCTACCCCTTGGTATGCAACTTTTATGCCTGGTAAGGAAGGAAATTTTTCTACTGCATAGTTTTCCTCATAGAATAAGCATAATTCTATGAGATTCATTAGGCATTCATTCCTAAGGTGTCTCTTAGTGCATCTAGGGAGAAAAACAACTAGGGATCTCTTTTATTCCTCTTATTTTCTCTTTATTTGCATGGTACCCGTTTGCAATGCAAATGTATGTTTAATTTCACTCTTGAAATCCTCCAACATGTTCCCTATATCATTTTTGATGAGTGAGGTGGGGGGAGATGTATTGTCCAAGCCTTGTATAACTCTACCCTTCTTCCTGGATTCCCTAGAGTGATTTTTGAACACAATTTTGATTTCATCATAAGACAACTGATAGATATCCCCTCCAGATAACATATTGAGGGTCTCCAACAATTTCTCCATGATCCCTTAGAGAAGAAATAACTTAAGGGGTTCAGGATCAAAGGTGTAGTTGGCCCTCCTATAGTTAAGTTAAAACCTTTCCTCATAGTCTTCTAAAGATTCATCAGATCCCACAGTCATTCTAAATATTTATTCCTTGTTTTCTTTAGACCTACAATAATCCCTCTACTTGCTATTGAAGGACTGCTACATTTGGGCCCAGGTAGTGATGCTACCCATAGGTAGACCCATGAACTAGCACAAGGCAACATCCTTAAGGGTAGAGAAGAACAAATTCATCTTTTTTTCATCTGAGGCATAGTAATATGTCCTACCAAAAATATCAAATTCAAACATGAAGGTATCGGGATCCTCAAAGCTTATGCCATGGAAGTGCGAGAGGGAAACATGGTTGATGTTCTTCATCCTGACGTCCCCATTGGTTTCTATGATTGGAAATATCTCATTATTTTTGTTCTTATCCATAGCTTGGATAGGTGAAGTAGGTTCTTCTTCTTCCCCAATAGGTTCTTCAAAATTTTTAGGGTGTTCGCTTAGAGGGTCTTCTAAATCCCTTGTATTAAGAAAGAGAAGCTCACATTCACTGAAGAAGAGTGAAGGTTAATTGTGCGGGGGTGTGGGGGTTTTTGGTAGAAATTTTCCTTGATTATCCCTACTCCTATGAGGCATGAAAGATTTTTTTTTTCTCACTTTTTCAAAACTAGATGCAAAACAAAAATCATAAAACAATGCTTAGAGGAAAAATACATCTACTTAGACACCTCCCCGAAAATGATGCCAAAAAGTGGTGAGCCCTGGTGTTGCACCAAGAGTGATGAAACTCCCAAGTTCTACTCAACTCTGGTTATCGACCTAGGGGGTTTGTACAAACTTATAGGTGAGAGTGCTATATGCACAATAGATGGGAGTCTACTCATGCCACACTTAACTAGGAAATTTGATCAAAAGTGCTCCAAGACCATTACTCTTACTGAATTAGAATGAAAGATTTCTAATGAAGATACAAATGGAATGTACCTCTAACTATGAAAAGGAAAATGTGATTGACTTCAACTTGTAACTGATATTTAAGCAGTTCAGGAAAATACAAGAGTTAAATTAATTGTATAAAGGAAGTTATGTTATCTTGTATCATTCATCAATCTACCTAATCTACTTGCAAAAAATAATATAATATCTTTTTCATGAACTATCAAATTTTAATTCATAATTTCATGTACCATCTAACTAGCTCACACTTGCGTGTAAATCAACATTATACTTGTACCAGATATGTGATAAGGAAACTAACATTATTTTTCTTTTGCAATGAAGGAAAAGAAGTTTTGGAGTGGCCTAGGAGCTGCCCCTGATCCTGAAATCACAACTGGGGGTCAACATTCATTTGGACTAATTAAAAGTTGCAGTGGAGATCAAAACTGGTGAAGGAGAGTGGTCCTACAGGTGTGCTATAGGTCACTACTATAAGATCCTTGTATTGCTATAGGAGGGCATGTAATGCTACAGGAGCATTTCCGAGAAGGTTTGGAATGCGAAAATGATGGGTTAAGGGTATGGAAGGGTGGATGGAGGTTGAGGTAAATAATATAAGGATGGAATAGGTCCCTAGCCAAGCACAAATCCTATTGAAGGCTTTTTTTTCACTAAGAGGGATGCTCTTGGTGATCCTAGGGAAACGATTTTATAAAACCGATTTTTTGGGACAGAATTTAGGGTTAACAAGAGAAGGTGATGGATTTCAAGATGGAGGTGGTGAAATTTTACTTTTTAGCAAATACAAAAATCCCTACAGTCATCACAATAATACATCCATTTATCATTGACAAAATGAGACAACTTGTAGTGGAAAATATGAGTTGAATTTAAATGTCATCTAATTTATGTCAGAACTTCTGAGATAAACAACAAGCCAACTTCTAAGATACAAAAAGAACATGCAAAACAAGAAAAATAGCATAAATATTCTTCCAATAAATCATAAGCATACTACTTTTGGGTTGTGGTTTTGAATCCTTCCACTCATGCTCCCATAAGAGAGGTGAAGTAGAGGTTGCAACCACAGGTTTTGATGGATTATTTTCTACTGAAATGCTAGAAACGAATAAATACTTGAAACTAAAAGAAATATAAATACAAAAGATGAGCCTAAGCCATTAGGTTGGGCCCAAACCCAAAATTCCCAGCCCTCTGAAACTAACTCAATGATAACTCAATAAGGAAATTCTCATTCTCGTCAAATAAAATGTCTAATACATCAAATAACTATCACAATAATAATACCAAGCTCTTGAGCTCAATCTATACCTAGATGAAAACAAAACTTGAACCCTAATGAGCACTTCTTCTTGTTTATTTATAGAAGAGGGTATCTTCTAGAATCTCCCTAGAAAATAGGAATGCTTGTCTCCTTCAACTCGAAGATGGTGGATCTTGTTCCTCATTACTCCCACTTGCACTCATAGTGGCTTGGTTGCCAATGACATAGAGCTGATGGGAGAGAGAGTGTTGTGATCTTGGACTGATTGAGGGAGATAAGAAGGTGTAAAACCTTCTAGATTCTCTCCTTTCTATCTACTTCAAGCCCCTGCATGGAAAATGTCTCAAAAATGTTCCATTCCTTGCAATTAAACCACTTTAGGCTACATGATATGAAAATTAATTTTTACCCTTATCATTAAACATAATATAACTAAAAATGTAAATAAATGTGAGAAAGGTATAGTTTAATAAGTTGGAGGATGACATCATGACCCTTATAATATAGCTATTGATGAGCCTCATCACCAGGTAGCCTCTTCTAGGATAAAGTGCTTCCACTACACTTTAAATTGGTGATAGCTCGCTTCCACATCATTACATTTATCTAATTGAGTATACTTAGGGGTTCTACGAGAAACTCATCGTCTAACTCGACCTACAAGCACATGCATTAAGGTGCTTGTTAGTCCTTTTATAAATGATCAAGATATAACATATATAAATATACATATGGTTTAATCATTATGTTACCTTAATATCCTACAAATTAATAACATTTCTAGGTTCATAAATATATTTCTTTAGCATTGAGACATGAAAGACGTTATGCACACTTATGTGGATAGGTAAGGCTAGTTGATATGCTACAAGCCCAATTTGGGCTAGAATATGGAAAGGACCACAAAATCAGGGAGATAATTTGGTGCAACCTCCCCACTATAAAGTTCTCTTATTTAGTTTTACCCGCATATATACATGATCACCTACCTGAAATTCTTGGTAGCTCCGCTTCTTATCAGCATAAGTTGTCTGCCTATCTTTGGAAGCTTTAAAATTCATTCTCAATTTTCTCATTGCCTCCTCTATTTATTTCAACATATCTAGTCCTAACACCAGTTTATCCTCAGGGTTTCTCCAATTAATAGGAGTTCTACATCTGTGTACATATAAACTTCAAATGGGATCATGTTCAGAGAAACATGGTAGTTATTTTTGTAATCAAATTCCACCAATTGATTATAGTATTCTAATTTAGATGTTTTTTGCATTACATAGATTCTCAACATGTATTTGAGCACCCCATTTACACGCTTAGTCTGCCCATCTATTTGAGGGTTGTATGCGATACTAAACTATATCTGATTTCCTAACACGTCAAGCATGGCCTTCCAAAATTCACTTTTGAATTTCACATCTCTATCAGAAATGACCGTTTTTGGTATGTCATGATATCAAAAAATTTATTGCATGAATATGTTAGCAATTTGGAATTTTTTATAGGTAAATTGCATGAGAATAAAAAGACGGTATTTACTTAGTTTATCCACTACCACCATTATAGAATCATTATGTTTCTTAGACTTAGGTAGATCGGTAATGAAATCAACTATTATAATTTCCCATTTCCATTTAGGAATGGGTAAGGGGTGGAGAAATATAGTTGGGTGTTGTTGCTCTATCTTCACTTGCTGGCAT
The DNA here is from genome assembly GCA_034641835.2 of Pinus albicaulis. Lineage (NCBI taxonomy): Eukaryota > Viridiplantae > Streptophyta > Pinopsida > Pinales > Pinaceae > Pinus > Pinus albicaulis. Next base: position 1,870,877,638 of record CM076575.1, on the reverse strand, counting down.
TCTAAAAACCTTGTTAAATATTCAATCACTTCCCTTTTCATGCCTGGCCAAAAATATTCCTTTCTTAAGGAAATAACTATTTTTTGATACTTGGGATCAGCAACATAAGGGCTTATATGATATTCATTTAAAACCAACTCTTTGATGTTAATCTAAATATGAACACACATTATGTTCTTAAAATTCAACATATTGTCATTATTTACCTCATATCTATTTTTTGTTTCTCTGCTATCTAATTTCCTTGCCTTTTGCCACAAGAACTCATATTCGATATATTTCTGAGAAACCTCTTAAATTTTCTCTATAAAGGAATTTTTCCCTTCACTAAATGAGATTTCATAAATAAAATTCAGTTTCCTACTCAAAGCATCTACTACTCGATTTTCTTTACATTTTAAATGTTTTCTCTCAAATTCAAACTCACTCAAAAAAGTAATCCACCACGTTTATCCGACATTTAAAGTAGGATGTTTGAATTAATTAGTTAGGTTGTTTTGATATGTCATCACTTTTAATCTTTTCCCAAGTAGATAATTTCACCACATTTTTAAGGCATGAACAATGATGGTCAATTACAAATTGTAAGGTGAATAATTTTCTTCATATCCCTTCAGCTTCCGAGATTCGTAGGCTACTATCCTGACCTCCTGCATCAACACTCCTCCTACACCCTCCTTACAGGCATCTGTAAAAACAGTAAATTCCTTATCTGGATCAGCAATTTTCAAAATGGGGGAAGTGGCAAGTAAATGTTTGAAGTGGTTAAAACTTGTTTTACATTCAACAACCCACTTAAAAAGTATCCCTTTCTTTTGTAACGAGGAAATGGGATAAGCCACCTTTGAAAATATTTTAATAAAACCATCAGTAATATCTAGCTAGTTCCATAAAATATCTTATATCTGCAACATTATTTGCCATTGGTTGTTCCATTATAGTTTTTATATTTTTTGGGTCAACAACTAATCCATATTTTGTAATAACATGTCCTAAATATTGAATTTGTTCCTTGTAAAAACACATTTTTTTTATTTAACATACTGTTGGTGTTCCCTTAAGATTTGAAAAACAATTTGCAGATGCTTCTTGTGTTCCTCCATATTCCTTGAATAGACAAGAATGCCTTTTATAAAATTCAATACAAATTTATCCAAATATTGATGGAATATATTGTTCATAATACACATAGGCATTGTTGGAGCATTGGTCAATCCAAAAGGAAGAACCAAAAATTCGTAATGTATATAATATGTTCTAAATTTTGTTTTATATATGTCCTCCTCCTTAATTCTTATTTGATGATACCCTTATCACAGGTAAATTTTGGAAAATATAGTAGTTCCATTTACTTGATCAAATAAGTCATCAATGCAAGGCAAGGGGTACTTATTTTTAATTTTCAATTTGTTTAAATGTCTATAATTAATTCATAGCCACAAAATTCCATCTTTCTTCCAGACGAAAATCACGGGAGCCCCCTAAGGCAACACACTTGGACGAATGTATTTATTGTCTAATAACTCTTGAAATTCCATTTTAAGTTTGTTTAAATTCAAGATATTCATGCGGTATGGTGCCCTAGATAGGGAGGAAGCTCCTGGAATGAGCTCAATAGTAAAATATATTTCTTTTTTAGGGGGTAATCCAGGAATATCTTTCAAAAAACATCGGAAAAATCTTACACAATAGTTAGGTTTACTAAAGTAGCAGTATTTTCTTTAGAGTTTGTATACCCCACCTACACTGCATAGTTTTGGAAACCCTTCCTAATACATTTTGACAATTGGCAATTTGCAATTGATCTTAGTTTAGAGGTCTTTTCACCCATTGCACCTCTTGTATTTTACCCTCTTCATCCAAATAGCTAATTATTTTTTCATTGCAACTTATAAGGCACCAATGTTTCTCCAACAAATCCATGTGAATTAACATATCATATGATCCTAGGGGTAAAATATTTAATTTTTCTATTATTGGATGGTCAAACAATGTTGTGAGACAACTGCCTACTTTGGATGTTACTCTTATTGTAGCCCCCGTGGCTAGTTGTACCAACCATGGATTCTTGAATTTGATTGTCTGTAAATGATATTTTTCCACTATTCTAGGACTCATATAACTCAGGCTAGCCCCATGATTTATCAAAATGGACACATCTTGGTTAAATTTTTTACCTTCGAATTCCACCATGGTTAGTTGTTATTCTACATCATCCTCCAACGCAACATTGATTTTAGGAAAGCTCCTGTGCTACCTGCTCCACCCCCTTGAGATAAGGAAATTTTTTAAAATAATGTGCCCCCCCACATCCCCAAAACTGCAATGGAGGTCGAGATACTTGTTCCAACTCATATTTTTTGGGTTTTTCTATGGTTTTCAGTTCACCTGGCATCTTGAAATTTTCTTGGGTTCTTCCCGAGTTTCTATTTTGATGATTTTTACAAGGAACTTTGAAACTCATAGATATCACCCCTTTAACATTATTCAAACCTTTATTCCCTTACTTTTCCAACCACTTGTTGTCTCTATCCCCTTTCTTCTTCATATTCTAGTAGAATATACGAGCCTTCCCGATAGCCTCGTCCATACTTTTAGGATTGTCAAATTCAAAGTGTTCCTTCATAAATACAGGTTTGTTGCTGATAAATCGCTAAACCTTTGCCTTTTCTTCACATATATAAGGGATGTATCTTAATAATTTAAAAATTTTTATAAACGTGTGCATCATCAGTTATCCCAATGTAAGATCATGACATTCCTTTGATTTTTCATTATAAAATCATTCAGTTAGATATTTGTCTTTAAAATGCTTCTAAAAATATTCCCAGGTGACCTTTCGTTCATCAATTTTATGTATTTTCTTCATTTCCTCCCACCATAAGGTGGTTTTACCTTGCAACAGGTAGATTTTCAACCGAGCTTTTAGATCATGATCATATTGATAAATTTTGAATGGGCTAGGCTTCCGCAACCTCTTGTTGCTCACCATCAAATGTCATGGGATAAATTTTATTGAACTCCCCATGCAGTTCAACTTTTTGTCTCTTGGTTCCTCTATGACCAGAAACATTATCATACTCCTCTTCATTATTTTCTTGATCACCCTCAAATTGTTGGTTCTCATATCATTCTATATGTGTCCCCGCTTTGTTTCCCTAAATGGTAGTGGGAATAAGATGTCTGTGGTTTTTTTTGTCTAAAAGGGTCTTCATAATTTTTTCTTGTTCTTGCATTAATATCTCATTGTCAGTTCACAGTCTTGCCATCTAACCCTTCGATTGTTTAATTTTTTTGAATAGTGCAACATTGGTGTTTTACAATTCTTCTCCTATCTGAACCCACATTTTTGGATTAGCTTCAACAGTAGGCATTGGGCGAGCTCCAAACGTTGGTCGCATCAGTTGTGGTTATCTTACTCTCCTCATTACATTCCTCTCTTACTCTTTGTTAACACAAACAAATTTTGTTATCCTATTTTACCCAAAATGGTCACAATGTGGAAACTTTGGCTTTGATACTACCTGTAACATATCGCTTGGTTAATAATCTTAAAAAAAAAAACTTTATGTCATGGTGCTACAAGTACAGTTCATTGTACAAAGATAAGGTGAAAATACTTTCTTTTATGATTCACCTCTATACTTGATTCTCAAGGCACACATATACAAATTATACATATAGCAACTGACAAAAGTCTTGTGGGATAATATATTAAGTTATTGCAAATGTTTTCGATTTAATTCTTTCCTAGTGGATATACCCCATGAGATTCATCGTAAATGGTTGAATTATGATAGATTTTTTCACCTTGATATAAATATTTATGTCACTTTAATTCCCGTGTTTATCTCTTATGTTTGAGAATGTTCTCGACCATCCTTGGCTCAGTTTTTGAGGAAACAGATGGCATGATTAGAGCGATAGGTTCCTAGCTAATGAATGTTGATATTTGAAACTTTGATGAGACAATGTAATTTCTATCATGACTATTAAAGGAAAAATTGTCATTGTTTCGTCCGTCGGTCCCACCTCATTTGACACTTACATTTCTGTGGTGGACCACCACCTCTGTGAGTAAACCCTAGAAGATATATAGGGTTAGGTTATACCAGATGTTAGAGATTCATCCGATCTTCCATGGTAACTCATTTGGAACTGAGTATACGTAGGGGTTCTACGAGAAGCTCGCCATCCTTCTCAACCTACAACCACAGGATTTAAGCTTCTTGTTAGTATTTTTTATAAACTATGAGGATATAACATGTATAAATACACATATGCTCTATTCATTATGTTACCTATATATCCTTCGAATTGATAACATGTCTAGGGTCATAAATATATTTCTTTAACAATGAGACATGAAATACCTGATTCACACGTATGTGGCTAGGAAAGGCTAGTTGATATACTACATGCCAAATTTGGGCTAGAATCTAGAAAGGACCACAAAATCGGGGGCTAATCTGGCCCAACCCCTCCACTGTAAATTTCTCTTCTTTAGTTTTACCCGCACATATGCATGATCACCTACCTGAAATTCTCGGTAGCTCCACTTCATATCAGCATAAGTTTTCTACCTATCTTGGGCATCTTTCAGATTCATTCTCACTTTTCTTAGTACCTCCTCCATTTCTTCAACATATCTGGTCCTAACATCAATTTATCATCAGGGCCACTCCAATTAAAATGTGTTTTATGTATTCATCCATATAAAACATCGAATGGGCTCATTTTAAGCGAAGCACGGTATCTATTGTTGTAAGAAAATTCCACCAAGTGAATGTAATCTTCTCATTTATATTGTTGTTGCATCACATACATAATTCTCAGCATGTATTTGAGCACCTAATTTACATGTTCATTCTTCCCATCCATTTGAGGGTGGTATGTGATACTAAATTGTGTCTGAGTTCCTAACCCATCAAACATGAACTTCCAATATGAAGATGTGAAATTCACATCTCTGTCATAAATGACCATTTTAAGTCTTAATATTTCTTTTAGGAATATGTTAGCAATTTGGACTATTTATAGGTAGAGTGCATGGGAATAAAATGAGGGGATTTACTTAGTTTATCAAATACCACCATTATAGAATCATTTTGTTTCTTAAACTTAGGTATGCCAATAATGAAATCAAGTGTTATAATTTCCCATTTCCATTCAGGAATGGGTAAGGGATGGAGCAACCCAGCAGGGTGTTGCTACTCTATCTTCACTTGCTGGAATTCTAAACACTTTGTGAAATATTTGACCACTTCCCCTTTTCATGATTGGACAAAAATAGTCCTTTCTTTAGGCTTTAATTAAATTTAAATACATAGGAAGAAGCATAAGCGCTTATATGATATTCATTTGAAATCAATTGTTTGATGTTCATCTGATTAGGAACAGACATTGTGTTCTTAAAAATCAACATATTTTTGTTATTTATCTCATGTACAATTTGTCTTTATCTGCTGTCTACCTTCCTTGCCTGCTGCCACAAGAATTGATATTCAAGATATTTTTTAGCAACCTCTTTAATTTTCTCTTTAAAGGAAGTGCTCCCTTCACTAAACGAGATTTCATAAATAAAATTCAGCTTCCTACTCAAAGCATCCACTACTCGATTTTATTTACCTTTTAAATGCTTGATCTCAAACTAAAACTCACTCTGAAAAGAAATCCATCATGCTTCTCGAGCATTTAAATTAGGTTGTTTAAAGTAATTAGTTAGGATGTTGTGATATATCATCACTTTGAATATTTTCCTAAGTATATAATGTTGCCACGTTTTTAAAGTGTGAACCAAGACAGTTAATTCCAAATCGTAAGTCAAATTTTTTTTTCATCTTCCTTCAAATTTTTAGATTCATAGGCTACCACCTTGACCTCCTGCATCGACACTCTTCCTATGCCCTCCTTATAGGAATTCGTAAAAAAGTGAATTCCTTATCTGGATCAACAATTTTCAGAATGGGGGTAGTGGTAAGTAAATTTTTTAAGTGGTCAAAACTAGTTTGACATTCAACAATCCACTTAAAAGGTCTTCCTTTCTTTTGTAACGAGGTAATGGGATAAGCCATCTTTGAAAATCCTTCAATAAATCGTCCATAATATCAAACCATCCCCATAAAAGATATTATATCCACAAAATTCTTTGGGACTGGCCATTCCATTATAGTTTTTATCTTTTCTGGGTTGACAACATGTCCTAAATATTGAATGTGTTCCTTGTAAAATTCACATTTGCTGTATTTGGCATATAGTTGGTGTTCCCTTAAGGTTTGCAAAACAATTTGTGGAATCTTCTTGTGTTCCTCCATATTCCTTGAATAGACAAGAATGTTGTTTATAAAAATAAGTACAAATTTATTGAAGTATTGATGGAATATATTGTTCATAAGATGCATAAAATTTGTTGGAGTGTTGGTCAATCCAAAAGGGAGAACCACAAATTCATAATTTCCATAACATGTTCTAAAAATTGTTTTATATATGTCCTCCCCCTTAGTTATTATTTGATGATACCCTGATTACAGGTAAATTTAGAAAATATAGTAGCCCTATTCACTTGATCAAATAAGTCATAAATGCAAGGTAAGGGGTACTTATTTTTAATTGTTAATTTGTTTAATTTTCCATAGTCAATTCGTAGCCGCAATGTGATATCTTTATTTTAGATTGAAAACACTGGAGCCCTCGAAAGCGACATGTTTGGATGGATGTATTTCTTCTCTAATAACTTCTACAATTGCATTTTAAGTTTGGTTAAATTCGGGAAACTCATGCATTATGGTACCCTAGATACGAGGGCAAGTCCTAGAACAACCTCAATAGTAAATTCTATGTCTCGTTTAGAGGGTAATTCAGGAATATCTTCCATAAAAACATCAGAAAAATATTTCATAATAGGCGGGTTTCTTAAGGTACGAGTATTTTATTAGATTTTTTATAGCCCCACTTTCATTGCATATATTTGGCACCCCTTCCTAATACATTTTTCCAGCTGGGAAGTTGTAATTTGTCTTAGTTTTAGAGGTATTTTGACCCCCTCCACCTTTTGTCTTTTACCCATCTCATCCAAATAGATAATTGTTTTGTCCTTGCAATTTATAAGGGACCAATATTTTTCCAACCAATCCATGTCGATTAAAATGTCATACGATCCTAGGGGTAAAATATTAAGTTTGCTACTATTCGCGGGTCTGCCAAAGTTATGGGAAAAATGTATACTCTAGTTGCTGCTCTTCTTTTAGCCCACGTGGATAGTTTTACCAACCATGGATTCTTGATTTTGACTTTCTGTAAATGAAATTATTCCGCTATCCTAGGACTCATATAAGTCAAGCTAGCCCCAGGATCTATAAAAATGGACACAAATTGGTTAAATATTTTACCTTTGAAATCCACCATGGTTGGTTAACATTCTACCCGATGATCCTCCAACGCAACATTGATTTTAGGAAATATCATTGCTACATCCCCTACTATAGAATCTTCTTGAATTTGGGCTACCTACTCTGTCCCCTTGCTCTAAGGAAAATTTTTAACATAATGTGGTCCCCCGCATCCCCAAAACTGCAATGGAGGTCAGACTACTTGTTCCAACTCAAATTTTTTGGGTTGTTTTGTGGTTATCACTTGACATCTTGGAATTTTGTTGGGTTCTTCCCAAGTTTCTATTTTGCTGATTTTTATAGGGACCTTTGAAACCCGTAGATTTCACCCCTTTAACATTTTGTAAAAGCTTATGCCCTTTATTTTCCAGCCACTTCTTGTCGTTATCCCCTTTCTTCTTCATCTACTGGTAGAATATACAAGCCTTCCTGATAGCCTCATCCATATTTTTAGGATTGTCGAATTCCAGGCGTTCCTTCATAAATACAGGTAGGTTGTTGATAAATCGTTGAACCTTCACCTTTTCTTCACATATATAAAGGATGCATCTTAATAAAGATGTAAAATTTGTTATAAACTTGTCCACCGTTAGCTATCCCAATCTAAGATCATGAAATTCCTTTGATTTTTCATGGTAAAATCATTTAGTTGGATATTTTTCTTTAAACTGCTTCTAAAAATCTTCCCAGATGACCTCCTGTTCATTAATTTTTTGTATTGTCTTCATTTCCTCCCACCATAAGGTGGCTTTACCTTGAAACTGGTATATTTCCAACCAAGATTTCAAATTATGATCATATTCATAAATTTGGAAATACTTATTCATATTAATGAGTCAGGATTTTGCAGCCTCTCCCTGCTCACCATCAAATGTAGGGGGTTTAATTTTCTTAAACTCCCCATACAGTTCAAATTTATATCTCTTGGTTTGTCTATAACAAGAAACATTATGAAAATCCTCTTGATTATTTTCTTGATCACCTTCAAATTCCTGGTTCTCATCTTGTTTTATATGTGTCCTCGTTCTATTTCCCTGATTGGAACTTAGAATAGGACATATGTGGTTTTTTATGTCTTAAACGCTCTTCATAATTCGTTCTTTTTTTTGCATCTGTTGGTGTTCTTGAGTTTTGATAGATTGGCTAACCAAAAGACAAGACAACATCAGAACCAATCTTTAGAGTTCTAGGATCTAGTCCTCCTGTTCTCAGAGAGGGATCTCTCAAATGTTTTGCAAAGATATATCTTGTTTTCTTTTAAGTATTGATTTTAGACTAGCTATTAAGTGCAAGTGTTTGTTTGGATTGTTTGTTTGGTTGAATTGGTATAGCAGAACATGAAAGGTCTAGGTAGTATAGATAGAAAGAAGAAGTGTCAGGTTCATTCGGAAATGGAGTCAAGAAGAAGTAAAAACAAGCTCATAAATGGACATGGGATATCAAAGGGAAAATCTAACTTGGCCACAGGATCCTTTAGTTTTTGTTAATGAGATGGACATCAATGATTTGAAAAGAGAGTTTGAATTCTCAACAAAGGGAACTTGAAAAACATAACTTGAACATAAAGAGGTATTTGATGGTTAGGGCTAACCATGAATTCTACAAACCACACTTTAAGCAAATGATGAATTTAAGACAAATTTTAAAATGAAATCTAAGATTCGGGAGCACATCTTATTTCCTCAAAGATTTTATTTCAAAGGAGTTAGAAAACATGAAAGATTCACTGATAATTGCAGTCATAGAAGAGGGAACACCTAACACATCTATGATTACAACTATAAAGACCTTTAAAACAATTATTCAAGCAGAGGGACAAAGGGTATGATCGAAACAGACCTCCTTGGCTAACTATAAAAAATGATACTTCAAAGGGAGACTTCAAAAACAGTTTTCAAGTGGCAGCAGACAAGCAGAGAAAACCATAAATCATGCTGGAACCAACTATTTGAACTATTTTAGAAATAAAAAAGCATAAGGGTTTAAGAGAATGATTAAAGACTCTAAAATGCCTCAGCAGAAGAAAACATAAAACGGTGAAGGATAAACAGGTCTAAGGTGCTTCCAGGAGTCATTTCTTAGCCTAAACTTTTCACCCTACTGTAGTAAGAATTGATGGAAAAAAATGAAAACAAGAAAAACAACAGACAGTTCAAAATACATCACCAATAGCCAAGCTCAAGGATCCAATGATAGAGCCTTCTCAAGAACAAGCATGTCACAACATCATCAAGCTTTCGAGACTTCAATTTCTTCCTCAACTTCAAACAGACTATGTATTATTTCAAAGTGTTCCAATGTTTACAACTAGTGACCAACAAACCCTTTATAATGTGCTCCTCAAGAAGATTTTATCAGAAAATGAGGAGGTGGGAGAGTTCCTAGGGTTGAAGCGTAATTAATTCTATACTAAATACAACTTCTAGCCTTGAAAACCATGCAAGGCATAAGGTAGGAAAGCATTGAATTATAACTCTGTTTCATTTATTCTATTTCTTCTTTTTAGGCTTAGTGGGAAAAAATATTGACTTTAAGGCACTTTCTTATCTTTACAATAACTTCTACTGACAGTTTGGGATATTTTTTTTTCTTGTAATAACTGTTCTGTTGTCTTTGGCCTTAATGTTTCGGACTGAGATCTGATCTGCGTATTCCTTTGAGGCAGAGAGGCTGCAGGTAGCTGGGGTTTCAATTAGCCCCTTTGATGTGGCATTTCGAGGTCTTTTGGATCTGATTTGTGGATTAGGCCTATGTTCCTAGAGTTCATGCCTTGATCCTTTAAGCTTTGATTAATATATTTAATCTTTCAATTATGCTTTGATCTTCATCTTCGACCCTGATATTATTTCATTAATTAGTGCTGACTGTGTTTTGCTGTTTGCAGGTGCATAGAGGGTTTGATAAAGAACTTGTTCAAAAAGTCGATAATCATGACTTATCGACCTTTTCAAACCGTGAAATTTAAACCCTTGATCCCTTTCTTCGTTGATTTTAATCCACAGAATCTTCACCTTGTGCTCATTTGGTCACCTGTCTATGACTGTGGAAGTATACAGAACAACATCATTAAACCCTGCAAAACAAAAAAAACTTATTATAAAACCCTGCAATTCGTGGTAAAACTTCATTTTAGAGGTTAAATGGAGCTGGTGGAAATTCTTGAGGATGGATGAAATGCAGCGGTGGAGGAAAAAATCCTAGCAAAAATAGTTAACCAGGTGAAGATTTGAATTATGGCACGAATTTGGGGAAAGGTGGTTTCGGGAAAACCATTAGTGGTTTTCGCGCATCATTCGGGGACGTAGGCAGTATTAACTTTTGGAATGTGATTCCATTCATCGCTTGACACCTGGCAAATGAAAACCGCTTATATCGCGTGGAAGTAGTGCACTGTAGAACAGGGCCAAAAATTGTGTGATATGGATTCTGGTCCGTCGGATGATCGTCGGGAGATCAGACGGTGCAGGTAGAACGCGATGGGGGGAAAGATGCAGGGCGGAGAATAGAGTGGGGTCTACGGTGACGTAGATATTTTGGTGTTGTGGACGAGTTTATTGGTGGTATTGGGTTAAGTCCCGATCGTTGGATCCTTTTGATGTACGGTCAGGATTAAAAGAAGGAGCGGGTGCAACCCATTACGAAGAAAAATGCGATGCACCGATGAAGTGTTGGCCGTAGGATCGACATGAGAGATCAACGGTCAGGATTAAATCGGCGGGTGTGATGATGGGGGTCTATGGGCGGAGCGCGATGAGATCTTAGCTATCGATTCTTGTGGATTCGACGACTGAGATTAAATTGGAGGATCGGCATCGGAGGAGAAAAAAAGGGAAAGGATAAAGGGAATTTGCGATTTTCCGATTGCGATTGATGGGTGGAAGAATGAAGCCCGATGACCTTTGATCTGCAGAGATCAACGGTCAGGATTTGTTTAAATCATAATGTCGGGGTAATGGAAAAATAAAGAAAAGTAAGGGTTCAGAAAGGGTTTTTAGGCCTTTAAGCGCCTGATTGCGGGGCTTAGTTTATATGAGATGGGGGCTAAAGAATATAAGCCCTTGGGGGCTTAATAACTTATAAGGTAAAAAGATTGTTTTTAAGGCCAAAAACAAGGTTTTTAAAGCCAAATAAGGGTTCCGATAGGTGGGATAAGGGTTTTTTAAATGAGATAAAGGGAAATATATGGCTTAAAAGAGGGTTTTTGAAATGATTTAGAAGTCAAATGAAGGTCTTTTAATGGATAAAATTAGAGAATGAAATGGAGAGGTGAAATGAGGGAAAATGGGGTTTCTTAAGCAATATTTCTCTTAGTAAACAGTAGGTCCTTGATGGTTAGTAATGAAACAGCAGTGAAGATTGACTCAAAGGGTAATAATCATCATAAAACTTCAAAATATGATAGGTTTTCAAAGAGAACTATCTCTTGAAGGTTTAAAAGACAAGCCTAGCCACCATTGAGTATAACATAATTTATAGGTGGCTAATAGTGGCTCCACTTGGGGGGGACAGCTTGCCCTTTAGGTGTCCAGAACCTCAGTAATCTCTGTATTTAGCAGACCAGCGCCTCATCCATTGGGCAACAAACTTTCTTTCCTTGGATGGCCTTCTTTGATCTGATAAGTTTTGCAATTAATCTAAAAACAATGGAATTTTATCAAAACATCATCTCTACCTACCCACTCCTATGATTCTAACATTTTTTCTTCTTTCAGAGTGCATTTGGACTGTCAAAATATTTTCATAAACATTTTATTCTTCTGAAAACAGTAAACTAATATAAATCTAAACTTATTCCTCCATGATTTCAGATTAAGCAGTTGAACTCATAAGTTTCTCTACCTAACTACTATCTGTCAGGATTAGACTGTCTGACAGACCTTTATTCTCTATTTTCTAGAACAGAAATTTAAAAGCAGCCAGGCCAGGATTAAGTAGTCCGACTTGCTACAGATCTATGGCATAAAAACAAGCTGCACATAGACTTTATGAAAAGTAAAGAAAAATTTGTGAAGGCTTAAGATTTGAAAACTAAAACATTCTTCATTATTTCTTTAGCTCTATTTTGAATTTTTTTGAGTTGTGTTTTCTCTCTCATCTAGTTCAAGTTTTGAGCATATTGGAACCAGTTTGTTTTCTATCTTTGGCTCAAGATGTAATCTAATTAGAGCCATTCTTATTTTGAAATTCATAGGTTCAGATTTTGAATTTGTTTGAACCTTTGTTTTTCTATCCTAATCTACCTTACTGATAAGCCAAGATTGTGCTGTTTGGTTGATCTAATTCACTAACCTATCAGCAGTAAATTGAAAAGCTAATTAGTCATGATTAGGCTGTATGACTAACTAGAAGTGTGTTTTTAGGAGTGGCATTTGAGCTTGCACACTTTCAGACTTTGTCTCTCTTTTTTGGTATGGGTTTGTACCTTTATTGTTTTATATCTGCCCTCTTTTCTCTTTTGTATTTTTTGTATTTTTCATTTTTCTTTCAAAGTAAAAAACAAAAATTAACTGAATGCTCAAAGGCTGAGCTTTATTGCATTTCCTATCTAACCTAATCTAACCTGGAAAATTTACATATTTAGTTGATGAACTCCCTTTTCCAATATATCCAATCAAGTAAATGGTTCCATGATTGGTCTTTGCTCATCTCCTTGAGCATGCTGGACAAACAGCGCCACTCCCATTTCCCTTGTTTTTTAGCAGCAGCACTAAAAAATCTTCTTGCTTTTGGTAATACACTGCTTCTAACAAATTTTATCCCTTCTTCAAATATCTTCAAGAAATGAGCATAGGGATCTTGAAATAATGCTTGGTTATGAATATTTGGAAGATAGGTTTTGACCAGGCTTACTTTTTTCTCCACTAGATCAAGATCAAGATTCTTTTGAGAAATAAAATCTTCCTCATCTTCATTGTGATCTGAACTGGAGGACTCATCATATTTGGTAGTGCTGTCCTCTTGTAGTCCTGGTATGCTCTGATTCAGTGGACTGTACTCTGTGAAGAGATCATCATATTCTTGAGCATGGGTATCTTTTACTACCTCAACCCTTTCAGGAGAAGGCTCCTTATCTTCAGTTTGCTCAAGGAATTCCTCTCTCTTCTTAACCTCAACATTACAACTGATATATTGTTGACTCCCAATTATGTGAAAGCTATTTCTGATGGATTGGATTTTTTGATCACTACTTTCAAGTTGATGATAATGAAATTCATGACACCAATCCACTTTTGGTTGCCCTGCATGATTAGTTTCTATTTTGATCTCATCACCATCATCATATTTATCAATATTTAGAGAATCATTAGTATAGACAATCTCACCAATTAAACATATTGGATTATCAGTTTGTTTTTCTTTAAGTTGTTCTACAAGTTTAATTTCTGGTTCAAGACAACAAGGTTCAAGAGGTAGATGAGTAGAAGTTTTTTGTTCAAATGAAGTTTTGAGGGCTGGCTGCTTGTTTAATATTTGATCAATTTCTTCTTCCGTCAAAAAAGGAAGGATTTTTCTTTCAGCATAGACAGAAGTACAACAATCCTCTTTCTCTTGTGTTAACTGGTTTTGAGGCTGGATGTCTTCTTGAGCCTCTTCTAGTGGACCAGTACTGGTGTTTGCAGGGAAACCTTGAGTATTTTCTATTATTTCCTGATCTTCTTCTGTTTCAAACAACTCCTCATGATTATTGTGATACTCATTTTGAATATAAGGTTCATGAGTTGTTTCTTTTACATTATTAGGATGCCACTCTTCTTGTGTAATCTGAAATGAGTTGCAACATAGAGGGAGAGTCCCTATATGTGCTAGTTCTCCTTCCACATCAGATTCTGTGTTTTCTAAGTGGCTATTTGTTTCCTCAAAGCACTGCTTACTATTAGTATTTTCATTTTGATCGTAAAGTTCTCTTAACAGTGCAATACAAGATAGAGGTATGCTGTCAGGACTTTCTTGACAGTTTTCTTCATTGTTTTCTCTATAACCTTGCTCATCATCTTCTATAAAGTCTTGATCATCATACATGTCTTGCTCATTGTCTAGGTCTTGTAATGGTTGAGTTTCTTTTTTATCAAGGAAAAGCATAGGTTTCCCTGGATAATCAATATTTGTATCAGCCTCATGCCTATCTAATCTTTTATCAAGTATGTACATCATTTTTTCCATTATGTCCAATAATGTATATAGTATTGCTTCTCTGTCCATACTTGAATCTATGTTTGTAAAAAAGAGGTCACTGTATTTTTTCAACCAGTTCAGAGTCTTCTACTAGTGGATTCATTAGGTCTTTTGGGATTGTGGAGTCGCCAGGTGGAAGATTTTGAACTTTGTTGTCCACGAACAGCATGATCGGGTTTGCTGAATGCATTCCCGGGGGAGTTTACAAGGACTAGTGAAGTAAAAGGCCTACTGGAGGCCAGTGGAGTCGCCAGGTGGAAACTTTTTAGCTTTTGTGAAGGTAAAATGTTTTATGGTTCCACCACCATGTTTATTATGAAGCCAATCTGAAATATTTTTTGGATTTTATATATTTCTATGGTTATGAGAGTGTCCTATATCTGATTTCAAAACATGAAACATGTTAGCACTCAAATCTACCTCAGGCTGAAATGAAGTAAAACTCAAGGCTACATCAAACCACGCTCAGCCTCGTAGCTAGCCCTACGAGGACAGGAGAGGGCTCTCTCCGTCAATCTCGAGAAAATAAGCAATAGGATGTGAGATGACTTACGATAGGAACTGATTTTAGGCTAGTAAAGAGATAGGTATGTTTGGTTTTTGGTTTTTTTGGGTTTTCGCTGGAGTAATGGGAAAACAAGTTTTGGGTCTGGGGATAAGGTCAGACCTTTGCAGAGATCAAGCTGGGGCGAGGTAGGTGATGATCTTGATGCTTCGAATTGGATTTTATGGATAGATTAGACTGACGAGGAGCTGAAGAGGGTAAAGAAGAACTTGGATCCTCTCCAAACAGCAGAAAACATATAGAACTAATTGAATTCAAAGGCCAAGCACTGCAAATAATGGATTCAACCTTAATCACTCTTTCAACTTAGTTCAGAAGCATAATGAAAGGATGGCATACATTAAACATGAAGAAACTTACAGTAAACAAAGGAGAAACATCATCAAGAACAGAACACCACCAGGATCCCAACAAGTGCCGCAAAACCCCTGATCTTTCCTTAGCCAAAATATGAAAAGTATGTACAATAGTATCAAAAGTATCCCAAGAGTCCAACCTGTAGAATGCCTCAGAAATTACAATATATAGATCACTCTAACCCCTTTCCCCACCTCTAGGGGTCGAATTCTCTCTTCAGGGATCAGTTTCAACCAATTCTAATCATGGAACTACAATCTAGGCAGCTAACAACTTGCCTCTAAAAGAGTGGAAACTGATCCATTACATGATTTTTTACTCATTTGAGAGTGAATTTTCTAGAAGAGATAAAAACAAGCCAAAGTTACATACCAAACATGAATTTACATCATAAAAACCCAAAAATTCTATCCATAAGCAAAACTGGTCCATAATAGGCGAAATACTGAGCTGGCAGCTGAAAACTCAAAAAAATCTCTAGGTGGGTCGCTCCTGAACTGCGTGGGTCGCTCATGTTGCAGGCTGATTTTGAGGTAGCTCCCGACATCCAAATTGAGCTCATGATAGCTCGTTGGAAAGCCCTGGATGTCGACTTTCCAACCCAAGTGGAATTTCTGAATTTGGAGTTGATTTGACCCCTCAAAACGTCATTCTCCCAGAGGTACTTCCTGCTGGTGCAAAAGGTGGCAGCAAGGTGTTTTTTATGGTGTTTTTGAGCTGTTTGACCATCCAGATTTTGTTGAAATGATAAGTTGACTTCAGAGGATGCATATTTAACCATGAAAAATCCAAAAATGTAAAAATCTCCTCCAGCAAGTGCCCCAAAAAAATGCGAGCGCATGAGCGCGCGACCCACCTAGCTACAAAACCTGTTTTTAAAACCAAAAATTTGAAAATGACAAAATTTTCTCCGAATTTGCCCAAATTCGGAGCGGAGGTCCTCCATCATGTGTCTTGCTCAATCAACGAAGCTTCGGCCAAAATCCGAAGTGGATTAGGCCTTTTCCGCCGTCGAAGTGCCTTGCGCAACCTCCTCTTCATGATCCTCATCCTCGCTTTGCAAACATGCATGCGAGCCCAGTAATGGCCTTTCATGTGGCGAAGCATGTCTTTGTCTCGATTGGCCTTCGCCAACAGCTTCTCCAGATGTATATTTACCCGCATGAGTACAGTATCTCTGTCAGCTGGTGTCATGTCACCGGGCCTCTTTCTCCTGGATGACTTCCGTCAACTTCGAGCTAGGAGAGCCCGTATCAACATCAATGACTGTCATATCGGTGTCCCGGCCTCCTGATGGGCCCTCATCATGCATGGGCCTCTTGCCCCTGCCTTTGCAATTGTATCGTGACCGGAGAAGAAAACGAGACCCTTTCGCACCATCACGTGGTAGATAGTACTACGTGGTCGATGAAGTCGGCGAGGACCCCTTCCACCTCACGTGGAGATAGTGACCCGCTTCGTGTCGGCGCTGCAAATGACGTCCGTGGCCTTCGCTCGCATATGTCTGAACCAAAGGAGTAATCGAGTATGCCCAACCTCAAGCATGTCCTGGGCTGGTGTGAGAGGCTCTCCGCGCCTCACAAACTCGCCTCGGGAGGCTGGCATGACTTCACGCACTGCAGAAAAAGTCTACTAGAAATGAAGTCCTCCCAGTGATGCCTCGCTCGCTAACCGATGGGACACCAAGATTTTGATCAAAGCGAAATGATATATACCCCTCGTACTGGCCACAGTCGAGCTCGTATATGCTCTGCACAAATGTAACCATCTTCTCTATGTTACAGTATATGAAATAAGGAATATTCATCATACGCACCCTCGTGAAGATGCATCAACAAACGAACATGATATGAGAAAAGACTGAGCATACACCGCCTCACAACTAAAATACCGAATGATGAGCCTCATGAGTGGTGCATACTCATCTCTCAAGAACTCGAATGGAAAAGACTTCCGCCCAAGTAAGCCACATATCCGGCTTTAACATATGGCTCATAGTGAAATTACTCTAAGTGCTTACCCTTGCTCCATTCTGCCTACGTTAGGTATGCCAGTCGCTTGAGCAATAGTCAAAGAAGCGATACAATGAACATCAACCCTGACTAGGTTTACCGCGATCACCCCGCAAATGAAGAACAAACAAACGTGCTAATTCACGATGAGGTCGGGTTTGCACAACCATCTCACAAAAATCTGAAACATGACAAGAATCGAAAACAATCCATAGCTAACTTGGACATGCTCGCAACCGAGCCAAAGAGGTAGGTCTTCTCTACCGCGATGATCACCACTATCAGCGTTTTCTCTCGCAGGAACTCCGCGTGGCAGCATTACCATTGTCCGCCCACCGAATCGTCTCGACCCCCGGCTCATATTCTGCACTCCGTCTCCGACATATCTCTGATCAAACCTTCGCTAATGTGTATGCCGATATGAATGCGGTGAAAGCAAGATAGGGACATATGTTTAACATTCAATCAATATCCCACCGCCAAAACACCATCAAGGAATCAAATTATGGATAAAATCTCTGCATCTAATAGAGGTGAAAGGCAACATCTCTCAGTTTTTGAATGCAAATGAAATTTTGACAAAATAGGAGTAGGCAACCTTCAAAAAGTTTGGACACATCTAGTCAAAGGAGAGTATGGTATAATCGAAAGTGATAGAGTTTTGCCCTCTAGGAGTTTATGACCATAAAGGTTTCAATAGGTCATTTGAAACAATGCTAACATTGGGCAAACAAAAACATGACGCAAATGCTAACATTGGGCAATGCTGACTCATTACACACATGAGAAATGTGACTCAAAGGGTTTAATCATGGTATAACAATATGACAATACTTGACAGTCGATATTATGGTTATGAGAGCACGAGTGATTTTCATGTTTTAAGAAAGCGACCATATCACCGAGGTCGTACATCAAACCCATTTTTTACACCATTGATTTTCATTTTAACCCCGAAAACAATAATCTCATAACAGTGGGGTTTTAAATCCTTCATTTGCATATTAGAACCATGTATGATGACACAAATACGTTTGCAAACCCAAGCTAGATTGAAGAAAACTCGCTTTGAAGGCAACTCGGAGTCAATTCGAGCCAATGCTGGGCGCTCAAACACAATCTCCGAATCTGTCGTCTACTCGCGTGGGTCGCATGCAGGCTCAGCTTTGGGTCGCGCGATGCTCGGTGGGTCGCGCGGTGCAAACCAGCACATCGTGCTAAAACCAACTCTTGTTTGGGTGTGCACAGGCCGTGGTCGTACGCTCGGCCTCCCAACTCTGGGTCGACGCGCAGCCCCTAAAAGCGATCCACGCCCTCCAAAAAGTCTCGAAATCGGCTTTCAATTTTGCAAATACGTTTTGGGAGCAAATGAAATCGGTTCAAATGAACATCGTTTGGCCTTTTATACACTCCTTCTACAAATATCTTCACCATCATACTTTATTCCAAATCTAATCTTCAAACCCACATTACAAATGTTCTTAGTAATTTTTCACTTTGGCTTTTTCAAATACAAAACTTGCTTTGGTTTCTCTTACCGAGGTCGATACCGATGATTTTATTGTCTTTTTGGCGAGGATATGTCGTCTGGCTAGAGAAAGACCGAGGTGATCGCTGTTTACAATGTCTTCATGGCGGAATAATTAAAATTTATTACAAAATGATAATGACAAAGTTTCGAGTTCCAAAACAGTAGTTTCTGGACTAGAAATGTATAGAAAATGTTGATGATAATAAAAATAGAAATCCAAGTCACTCGGACTCTCCTCACCTCGCTGTGCTTTATGACATAGTGTATAAATGACTCAAAAACCCTAAGACACCAAGACCTATAGGACACTTATTGACATTTTAATGACCTCATACATAATGACCATGACTATAAATAATTTTTTGAGAAAATAATTTTAAAATAGATAGCCCACAGGTATAACATGAGGAAACACAAAATGACACACCCTTCAGTCGCTCATCGCGCATGATCCTAGTGATATGCAAAGAAGCTGAAAACAAGTGAGACACCTAATAATGAAAATGCGAAAAGACGAAATGATCATCGACGTTTGAGGGCGAGCCAAGGGTCGTACTCTAACATTGGCTCCAATGGGGATGGTGGCTCCACTTGAGATGCCAAGAACAACAGACCTCTGCGAGTCGTGACGAGTTACTCTCATCCACTGGGCGATGGAATCATTATTTCAACTTGACAAGACAAACTTTACCGGATATTTTATTGACCGCAGTTTCGATTAATGATAGACCGTAATTTGACCAAAAATACAGCCCTCAGACTCAAACCGACATGACTTTAAACAAGAAAACCGATACACTTAACTTTACAATCTCAAACCCAACCAACCTCTATTTTCGAGTGTAGCCTTCGCTCCCAGCCCCGGATCAAAAATGAGAGATCGGCACTCTTGCAATGAAACAAAAATGTAAAATGATATATACAATGAAAATGAGATCAAAGCGAAACGAAGTGGCTCGTAAATAATAACAGCTTCGAACGAACCCGACCGAATGTCCACTGGGACCAATCATCTCCATTCATTTCTTTGAGAAGAAATGCATTCTCGCCCCGGTACGCCGCAATCTTAAACGGTCCCCTTCCACAAATTTCTCAAATTTTCCGTGCTTTTCCCTTGTCTTCATTCGGGCATCCCATTTCAAAACTACTTCATCCAACTAAAACTTATCCGAAAGCTTTGCCTTTCGCCCGTGATCTTCTTAATGCGCTCCCCGCAACTTGAAAGTATTTTGAAATACCTCACTCTCGTGTCCCGCCGATAAATGAATCATCTCATTAATCCTCACGTCGCATAGGATCCTCTTACTACTTCCGAAAGCTTTCTCCTGACAGTATCTCGACCACCGGACCCAGCAAGTGAGTAGGAAAAGACTCGTATCCGTCCCTATACACCAACCTCGAAAGGAGACATACCAATAGACCTTTTCCGACTTACCTATCAGACTTTACATAATGCATTTACCAACTTTTTTGTGCCAAGCCTTCTTGTTGATTTCTAAATAATTTTCACAAATTATATTCACCAAGGATTTGTTTTCGAAAGGAGATTCGCTAAGCCATTCCCTTGTGGATGCAGGCGGTTGAATGTCCCAATGTAATATTGCTACTTAAAACAAAAATCATACCATCTCTATCAGATTTAAAAGTCACTAACGCATTATCCGTGATTATTTTACTAGGACACCCAAAGCATTGTCGATGAGTATTGTTTTTCAAGGAAAGAGATAATTACCGCATCGAAAGTGCTTCGCTTGCCGAGTGAGAATCGCCTCAGATCCCACTTCGTGAAGTAGTCTCGTCGACGTCGTCCAAAGATCCATTTATGCATGTCCTAAGATGTCTGGGTGGATTTCTCCGACAAAAATCCAATCCCCAACCGCCGCGGAATGGTGCATTAACTTCGATTGGTTTTAGAGGCAAAGGCCGTAGTTTCGCTTCCCTTCGAATGATTTCGACACTCTGGTGACAATTTTTCACAACCTCGAACACATCGTAAAACAAAGAAGGCCAATACCCTCGCCCCTTAGGGATCTTATTCGCTCGATGGTCTTCCAAAACAAATGACCTGCCACGACTCCTGGCAACGAAAATCCTCCAAAAAACTCTTTGCAGCTTCCTCCTCTACCAAACAATTCAACAACATACCCTCTGTGGTCTTTCCAATACAATGCGAATTCAAAATACGTAATGTAGCCAGCCTTAACTTCAATGTTCTACTCTTATTTCGAGGCATACCGACAGTGCAGAAAAATTCTCAAGCACATACAAAATGTCGACATACCAAGAAGAAGAAACAAAAATATCGGACACCGAATGGACGCACTTTCTTCTTCTTCGCATCGACACTGGCAGCAATCAAATTTATGTCTAAAGCATGCGATTTGTTTCTACCCATGAGCTTGGCGAGTCCTTGTCCTTTCGATTAGCTTCGTCTGTTTAATCTCCACATCGTACTCTAACAATGCAGCAATCCACTTACCCCTTCTTCCTTCTCGGATCCGCTCGTACCAAAACATACTTAAGCTCAAGCAGTTAGAGAACATATGTCGTAATATCGGGAATGCAATATGTACACACGAAATCCTTTAAAGCCTTTACAAGCGCAAGTGCTTGTTTCTCAATGATATTATACTTCAATGCCCCATCTCTTATGATCCGACCGAAAAAGCGATGGGCTTCTCAACTCCATCCCTTTTTTGCATCAAACACATTTCGCCAATGTATCTCCCATAGCTTCTTTGTGGCAAGGCTGCGAACCATTTCAGTACTTCTCCTCCAAAGGTTTGCACAAAAATCCTCATGGTCACATTTTCTTTATCAATCTCGAAACGATCAAAGAAATCTGCCTATATTGTTCACATGTCACGTTGTGCGTGAAGACTACGTGGAGTACCATCAAATGTCGGGATCTTACTACGATAGTGCTCGTGAGCATATCATTCAACTCGCCGGGGTAACACACAGGGGTGCAAAACGAGCGCCCATGGTTCTCGTGGATTGAAAACAATCGTTGTCGAGGAGATACAGGAGGAGTAGGAGTAGTAGGTCTATGAGATGTATTCAATGGAAACGGAGAAAATACTATTGATTGCGGATCGTAGAACTCGAGCTGAACCTGAATGGTAGGGACAAAAGGAAGTTCGGTAGGGAACCGCGTGAACTCGATGAAATTTGTAGATGGGTCAAGAACTTGTGAGCGTGATTCGATGAGATTCAAAAGTATTAGTATCCTCTAATAAGAACTTCTTGCGATCTCGTCTATCCAAGTACCTTTGTGAAACAAATCTATATTGCAAATCTTCGACGAAGCACAATGGATCCGGGACTAATCTTGACGAATTCGAGCTTTTCGGAAAAATTCACAAACAAAGATGTTTCAAACTCGTGCACTCAAGGGAGTTTCATCAACATATATGATTTTGACGGAGACAGGATGCGAGATCGGGTAAGTACTGCGGAACTCTCCGAAAACTCAATTG
Organism: Pinus albicaulis; assembly: GCA_034641835.2. Lineage (NCBI taxonomy): Eukaryota > Viridiplantae > Streptophyta > Pinopsida > Pinales > Pinaceae > Pinus > Pinus albicaulis. The sequence continues at coordinate 1,870,855,133 of CM076575.1, read as the reverse complement.
GCTTTCTCTTCTCGAACTCTCTCGATCGCCTTGTTTTTCTAAGGGTCCTTGGAACTCGATTCGGATTTTCGAAGATTGTTCGGTGGATGCTGTGGTCGAGTTCGCCCTAGTATTTCTTCTTGAAGCCGGTGTATTGATCTTCTTGGAAAACAAAAATGTACAAGGAACACAGCACGTCAATTATTTTTCACTGCCGTTCGAAGCTTCTAGACTCAATCATCCCGAAAAGTTCTAGGCACGAATAAATATACTTTCGAGGGTGATTTACAAATCAAGCATCAGCACATCAAGCTACGCGGAGATCGATCAGACGGCATAATATCTACTTCCGCTTATGCATAACAAAAGCATTTCGAAAAGCTACTGCGCTTTCGACTTCGTACTCCGTCATAAGACTCGTGGAACAAACACATCAACAAGCAAACCATTGAGATTTTTCTCGCATGGTGGCGCCACTATGTTAGCACTCAAATCTACCCTCGAGCACGAAAATGAAGTAAAACTCAAGGGCATACATCAAACCACGCTCGGCCTCGTAGCCTAGCCCTACGAGGACAAAGAGAGGGCTCTCTCGTCAATCTCGAGAAAATAAGCAATAGGATGTGAGATGACTTACTAATAGGAACTGATTTTAGGCTAGTAAAAGCAGATAGGTATGTTTGATTTTTGGTTTTTGGGTTTTCGGCCGGAGTAATGGGAAAACAAAATTTTGGGTCCGAGGATAAGGTCGACTCTTGGGGTAGAATCAAAGAGGCTCGGGGGCGAGGTAGGTGATGATCTTGATGCTTCGAATTGGATTTTATGGATAGATTAGCTACAGCGACGAGGAGCTGAAGAGGGCAAAGAAGAACTTGGATCCTCTCCAAACGACGGAAAACATATAGAACTAACTCGAATTCAAAGGCCAAGCTGCTACCGCAATAATGGATTCAACGTTAATCACTCTTTCAACCTAGTCGAAGCATAATGAAACGATGCGACATACATTAAACATGAAGGAAACTAGTAAACAAAGGAGAAACCTATCATCAAGAACAGTAACACCACAAGGATCCCAACAAGTGCCGCAAAACTCCCCGATCTTTTCACTTAGCCAAAATATGAAAAGTATGTACAATAGTATCCAAAAGTATCCCAAGAGTCCAACTCCGTAGAATGCCTCATAAATTACAATAGTATAGATCACTCTAACCCCTTTCCCCACCTCAGGGGTCCGAATTCCCTCTTCAGGGGATCAGTTTCAACCAATTCTAATCATGGAACTACAATCTGAGAGCAAATTAACAACTTGCCTTCTAAAAGAGTGGAAACTGATCCATTACATGATTTTTTACTCATTCTCGAGAGTGAATCTTCTAGAAGAGATAAAAAATGCATGCCAAAGTTACATATCAAACATGAATTTACATCATAAGAACCCAAGAATTCTATCCATAGGCAAAACTGGTCCAAAATAGGCCGAAATACTGCAGTCGGCAATGAAAACTCGCAAAAATCTCTAGAGTGGGTCGCTCCTGAACCTGCGTGGGTCGCCCTACATGTTGCAGGCTGATTTTGAGGTGGTTCGACATCCAAATTGCGCTCATGATAGCTCGTTGGAAATCCCCTGGATGTCTACTTTTCCAACCCAAGTGGAATTTCTCAGAATTTGGAGTTGATTTGACCCCTCAAAACTTCATTCTCCCAGAGGTACTTCCTGCTGGTGCAAAAAGGTGGCAGCAAGGTGTTTTTTATGGTGTTTTTGAGGTACATTTGACCATCCAGATTTTGTTGAAATGCTAAGTTGACTTCAGAGGATGCATATTTAACCATAGAAAAAAATCCAAAAAATGCAAAATCTCCTCCAGCAAGTGCCTCAAAAAAATGCGAGCGCAAGAGAAACGCGCAGCCCACCTAGCCACAAAACTCGTTTTTTAAACCAAAAATTTGGAAATGACAAAATTTCTTCTCCGATCTCTAGCCATGCCCAAACGCAGCGCAGCTCCTCCATCATGTGCCTTGCTCAGCTAATGAAGCTTTTCGGCAAAATCCGAAGTGGATTACGGCCTTTTCTCGTCGTTGAAGTGCCTTGCTCAACCTCCTCTTCTTGCAGTCCTCATCCTTGCTTTGCAAACTATGCATGCGAGCCCAAAGCAATGGCCTTTCATGTGGCGAAGCTATGTCTTTTGTCAGCGATTGGCCTTAAGCCACATAGCTTCTCCCAGTATGTATATTTACCCGCGTGAGTACGGTGTCTCCGTCGGTGGTGTCATGTCACACGGGCCTCTTTCTCCGCCAGATGACTTCCCTCAACAACCGAGCTGGAGAGCCCGTATCAACATCAATGACGCTGTCATATCGGTGTCCCGCCCTCCGCGATGGCCCCATCATGCATCGCGCCTCTTGCCCACGATCTTGTACCCGTCGTACCGTATCGGAGAAGAAAACGAGACCCTTTCCACATCACGTGGAGATAGTACTACATGGTGTCGATGAAGCCCTCGGCAGGGACCCCTTCCACCTCACGTGGAGATAGTACCCGCCGTGTCGCGCAAATAAGGCCACCGTCGGCCTCGCGATAGTGTCTGAACCAAAGGAGTAATGATATGCCCAACCTCAAGCACATGTCCGAGCCGAGGTGTGAAGGCTCTCTCGCTCATACGCAACCGCCTCGGGGGAGGTCGGGCTGCGTGGCACTACGAAAAGTCTGCTAGAAATGAAGTCCTCCCCAAGTGATGTCCGCTGCGCTAACCGATGTGACACCAAGATTTTCGATCAAAGCGAAATGATATATACTCTACGTGTGCTGCATCGACTCGTCTTCTTACTCGCACAAATGTAACCATCTTCTCTATGTTGCGGTATATGAAATAAGGAATATTCATCATACGCACCCTTGTGAAGTGCATCAAGAAACGAACATGATATGAGAAAAGACGAGCTTATACACCGCCCTCACAACTAAAATCTTTACCGAATGATGAGCCTCATGAGTGGTGCATACTCATCTCTCAAGAATCGAATGGAAAGACTACGCCCAGGTAAGCCACATATCCCAGCTTTTAACATATGGCTCATAGTGAAATTTCTCTAAGTGCTTACCCTTGCTCCATTCCATCGCCTATGTTAGGTATGCAGTTGGGTTTCGAGCAATAGTCAAAGGCGATACAATGAAATCAACCCCGAAGCCCGAGTTTACCCGATCACCCCCGCAAATGAAGAACAAACAAACGTGCTAATTCACGATGAGGTCGGGTTTGCACAACCATCTCACAAAAATCCGAAACATGACAAGAATCGAAAACAATCACATAGCCCTAATGGACATGCCTCGCAACCGAGCCAAAGAGGTAGGCTCCCTCTGCGCGATGATCACCACTTCGTTTGTCTCTCCGCGGAACTCCCGTGGCACATTACCTTCAGCGACCGAATCACCTTTGCCCGACCGCCGGCTCATTCTCGACTGCCGTCTTCCGACATATCTACGGTCAAACCTTTCGCAATGTGTGTGCTGATGAATGCGGTGAAAGCAAGATTAGGACATATGTTTAACATTCAATCAATATCCCACCGCCAAAACACCATCAAGGAATCAAATTATGGATAAAATCTCCCGCATCAAAAATGGGTACAGAAAGGCAACATCTCTCGTTTTGAATGCAAATGAAAATTTTCGACAAAATAGGAGTAGGCAACCTTCAAAAGTTTGGACACATCTAGTCAAAGGGAGAGTATGGTATAATCGATGATAGGTTTTCCTACGAGTTTATGACCATAAAGGTTTCAATAGGTCTATTTTGAAACAATGCTAACATTTGAGAGCAAACAAAAACATGAGACGGAAATGCTAACATTGGGCAATGTGACTCATTACACACATGAGAAATGTGACTCAAAGGGTTTAATCATGGTATAACTAATAACAATGTTGATGGTGATATTATGGTTATGAGAGCAAAGAGTGATTTTCATGTTTTATGAAGAGTGCCGACCATATCACCGTGTTTCTCGTACATCAATACCCATTTTTTTACACCATTGATTTTCATTTTAACCACGAAAACAATAATCTCATAACGTTGGGGTTTCTTAAATCCTTCCATTTGCATATTAGAACCATGTATGATGACACAAATACGTTTGCAAACCCCAAGTGATTGAAGAAAACTCGCTTTGAAGGCTTGGCTCGGAGTCAATTCCGAGCCAATCCGGGCGCTCGAGAACACAATTCCGGAATCGTCGTCTCTCGCGTGGGTCGCGCAGCTCGATTTGGGTCGCGCGACTCGGGTGGGTCGCGCTGGTGTGCAAACCAGCAGCGCTGCTAAAAACACAACTCTCGTTTGGGTCGCTGCAGCGCTGTGGGTCGCTTCGGCCTCAACTTGGGTCGCGCAGCCCTAAAACTCGCCGCCGTCCACGCCCTCCAAAAAAAGTCCGAAATCGGCTTTCAATTTTGCAAGATACGTTTTGGGAGCAAATGAAATCGGTTCAAATGAACTTGCTGTTCGGCCTTTATACACTTCACAAATATCTTCACCATCATACTCTTATTCCAAATCTAATTTTCAAACCCACATTACAAATGTTCTTGTAATTTTCACTTTGGCTTTTTCAAATACAAACTTGCTTTGGTTTCTTCCGAGGTCGATCATCGATGATTTTATTGTCTGCAGGGGATATGCGTCTGTCTTAGCTAGAGAAAAAGACCAAAGTGCCTTTTACAATGTCTTCATGGCGGAATAATTAAAATTTATTACAAAAATGATAATGACAAATCTTCTTCTAGTTCCAAAACGAGTTTTGGACTAGAAATGTATTTTTTTTAAAATGCCGCAGTGATAATAAAAATAGAAACCCAAGTACTCGACTCTCCTCACCTTACCCAGTGCTTTATGACTAGTCGTATAAATGACTCAAAAAAACCCTGAACACCAAGACTCCAGGTACCTCTATTGACATTTTAATGACCTCCTATACATAATGACCATGACTATGTAAATAATTTTTTGAGAAAATATTTTTAAAATAGCGTTGCAGGTATAACATGAGGAAACACAAAATGACACAACCCTTCGTCAGTTCATGGCATGATCCTTGTGATATGAAAAGAAGCGAAACAAGTGAGACACCTAATAATGAAAATGCAAAAGACGAAATGATCACTGACGGAGGGCAGCAAGGCTGACTCTAACAAAACAAACATAGTCTACTCTATGGCTTACTAATTGATTTTATTAGGAAACTGAAGGACTAAAGAGTTTATAATAGTTTGCTAGGCTATCATAGATTCAATAGGTCCCACCGTGATCGCCATTATGTTGGTGTTCCTGAGTTTTGATAGATTGGCTAACCAAAAGACAAGACAACATCAGAACCAATCTTTAGAGTTCCAGGATCTAGTCCTCCTATTCTCATAGAGGGATCTCACAAATGTTTTGCAAAGATATATCTTGTTTGCTTTTAAGTATTGATTTTAGACTAGTTATTAAGTGCAAGTGTTTGTTTGGTTGAATTGGTATAACAGAACATGAAAGGTCTAGGCAGTATAGATAGAAAGAATAAGTGTCAGGTTCATTGGGCAATGGAGTCAAGAAGAAGTAAAAACAAGCTCATAAATGGATATGGGATATCAAAGGACAAATCTAACTTGGCCACAGGATCCTTTAGTTTTTGTTAATGAGATGGACATCAATGATTTGAAAAGAGAGTTTGAATTCTCAACAAAGGGAACTTAAAAAACATAACTTGAACATAAAGAGGTATTTGATAGACAGGGCTAACCATGAATTATAAAAACCACACTTTATGCAAATGATGACTTTAAGACAACTTTTAAAATGAAATCTAAGATTCGGGAGCACATCCTATTTCCTCAAACATTTTATTTCAAAGGAGTTAGAAAACATGAAAGATTCACTGATAATTGCAGTCATAGAAGAGGGAACACCTAACACATCTATTATTACAACTATAAAGACCTTTAAAACAATTATTCAAGCAGGGAAAAAGGGTATGATCAAAACAAACCTCCTTGGATAACTATAAACAATGGTACTTCAAAGAGAGACTTCAAAAACAGTTTTCAAGTGGCAGCAGACAAGCAGGGAAAACCATAAATAATGCTGGAACCAACTATTTGAACTATTTGAGAAATAAACAAGCATAAGGGTTTATGAGAATGATTAAAGACTCTAAAATTCCTCAGCAGAATAAAACATAAAACAGTGAAGGATAAACAGGTCTAATATGCTTCCAGGAGTCATTTCTTAGCCTAAAATTTTCACCCTACTGTTGTAAGAATTGATGGAACAAAATGAAAACAGGAAAAAAAACAGACAGTTCAAAATACATCACCAATAGCCAAGCTCAGGGATCCAATGATAGAACCTTCTCAAGAACAAGCATGTCACAACATCATCAAGCTTCCGAGACTTCAATTTCTTCCTCAAATTTAGACAGACTATGTATTATTTCAAAGAGTTCCAATGTTTACAACTAGTGACCAACCAACCCTTTACAATGTGCTCCTCGAGAAGATTTTATAAGAAAATGAGGAGGTGGGAGAGTTCCTAGGGTTGAAGCGTAATTAATTCTATACTAAATGAAAATCCTAGCCTTGAAAACCATGAAAGGCATAAGGCAGGAAAGAATTGAATTATAACTCTATTTAATTTATTCTATTTCTGCTTTTTAGGCTTAGTGGGCAAAAAGATTGACTTTAAGGCACTTTCTTATCTTTACAATAACTTCTACTAACAGTTTGGGATATTGTTTTTGCTTGTAATAACTGTTCAGCTGTCTTTGTCCTTAATGTTTCAGACTAAGATTTGATCTCGGTATTCCTTTGAGGCAAAGAAGCTGCAAGTGGCAATTTTGGTAGCTAGGGATTCAATTAGCCCCTCTGATGTGGCATTTTGAGGTCTTCTAGATCTGATTTGTGGATTAGGCCTTTATTTCTAGAGTTCATGCCTTGATCCTTTAAGCTTTGATTAATATCTTTAATCTTTCAATTATGCTCTGATCTTCATCTTCAACATTGATATTTTTTCATTATTTGGTGCTGACTGTGTTTTTCTGTTTGCAGGTGCGCAAAGGGTTTGATAAAGAACTTGTTCAAAAAGCCGATAATCATGACTTATCGACCTTTTCAAGCCGTGAAATTTAAACCCCTTATCCCTTTCTTCATTGATTTTAAGCCACAGAATCATCACCCTGTGCTCATTTGGTCACCTGTCTGTGACTGTGGAAGTATACAGAACAACATCATTAAACCCTGCAAAACACAAAAACTTATTATAAAACCCTGTGATTTGTGGTAAAACTGCATTTCAAAGGTTAAATGGAGGTGGTGGAAATGCTTGAGGATGGATGAAATGTAGCGGTGGAGGAAAAAATCCTGGCAGAAATAGCTAACCAGGCAAAGATTTGAATTATGGCGTGAATTTGGGGAAAAGTGGTTTTGGGAAAACCATCAGTGGCTTTCGCGCAGCATTTGGGGAGGTAGGCAGTATTAACTTTTGGAACTCGATTCCATTCATCGCTTAATGCGTGGCAAATCAAAACTGCTTATATCGCGCGGAAGTAGCGCACTGTCGAACAAGGCCAAAAATTGCGCGATATGGATTCTGGTCCGTCAGATGATCGTCGGGAGATCGGACAGTGCAAGTAGAACGCGATGGGGGGAAGATGCAGGGCATTGAATAGAGTGGGGTCTACGGTGATGTAGATTTTGTCATGTTGTGGACGGGTTTATTGGTGGTATCAGGTTAAGTCCCGATCGTTGGATCCTTTTGACAGACGGTCGGGATTAAAAAAAGGAGTAGGTGCAACCCATTGCGAAGAAAATTACGATGCGCTGATAAAGCGCTGGCCATAGGATCGACATGAGATATCAACAGTCAGGATTAAATCGGCGGGTGTGATGACGGGGGTCTATGGGTAGAGCGCGATGAGATCTTAGTCGTCAGTTCTTTTGGATTTGACGGCTGAGATTAAATCGAAGGATCGGCATCGGAGGAGAAAAAAAATGGAAAGGATAAAGGGAATTTGCGATTTTCCGATTGCGATGGATGGGCGGAAGAATGGAGCCTGATGGTCGTTGATCTGCAGAGATCAACGGTCAAGATTTGTTTAAATCATAGTGTCAGGGTAATGGAAAAATAAAGAAAAGTAAGGGTTCAGAAAGGGTTTTTAGGCCTTTAAGCACCCGATTGTGGGGATTAGGTTATATGAGACGGGGGCTAAAGGATATAAGCCCTTGGGGGCTTAATAACTTATAAGGTAAAAAGACTATTTTTAAGGCCAAAAAACAGGGTTTTTAAAGCCAAATAAGGGTTATGATAGGTGGGATAGGGGTTTTTGAAATGATTTAGAAGTCAAATGAAGGTATTTTAATGGATGAAATTAGAGAATGAAACGGAGAGGTGAAATGAGGGAAAACGAGGTTTCTTAAGCAGTCTTTCTCTTAGTAAAAAAGAATTCCTTGATGGTTAATAATGAAACAGCAGTGAAGATTAACTCAAAGGGTAATAATCATCATAAAACTTCAAAAGATGATAGGTTTTCAAAGGGAACTATCTCTTTATGGTTTGAAAGAAAATTCTAGCCACCATTGAGTATAACAGAATTTATAGGTGGCTAACAGCATCAACTCTCATTTTTATATCACAGTATTTTCATCTCCCCCTTCAACTGTTGAATTGTTTCGAATAGTGGAACAATGATGTTTCACGATTCTTCTCCTAGATGAACCCACATTTATGGGTTAGCTTTAGCAATAGGCATTGAGCCAGCTCCAAACGTTGGTCGCACTAGTTTTTTTTGTATAATTTTCCTCATTATGTTCCCCTCTTACTCTATGTTAACACAAAAAATTCATGTTATTCTCTTTTACCCAAAAAATTCACAATGTTGCAACTTTGGATCTGATACCACGTGTAACATATCCCTTGGTTGATGATCCAACATAATTTTTTTCTTTTTATATATATATCATGTCATGGTGCTACAAGTAGGGTTCACTTTACAAAGATAAGGTAAAAATCTTATCTTTTATAATCCACCTCTATACTCTATTATAAAGGCACACATATATAAATTATACATAGAACAACTCACTCTTGTGGGATAATATATTAATTTATTACAAAATTTTTCCATTTTATATTTTCCCGGTGGATATACCCCATGAGCTTCACCGTTGATGGTTGAATTATGATGGATGTTTTCACCTTGATATCAATATTTATGTCACTTTAATGCTTGTGTTTATCTCTTATGCTCGAGAACATTATTGACCGTCCTTGGCTTGGTTTTTGAGGCAATAGGTGGCACAATTAGAGTGACATGTGCCTAAATGAGGATTGTCGATCTTTGAAACTTTGATCAGATGGTGAAATTTCTATCAGGACAGTTAAAGGAAAAACCATCGGTGTTTCGTCCACCGAGCCTACCTAATTTGTCACTTACCTTTTTTCGGCGGAGCACCACCTCTATGAATAAACCCTAGAAGGTTTCCAGGGATCGATTGTACTAGATGTTAGGGCTTCATCCCATCTTCCATAACAAATGTTTTGGAACTCAGTTCTTTTTTTTAATATAGGTACGATTTGCAGTTAGTTCAGAATTTTTCTGTATGTTTAATTGATGCCATAAATTCCTATTTTGCAGAGTATAGTCATCTTCAAGAAAACAATCATGTAGAGGAGAAAAAATAATTTCAACTGTCAGTAGGTAATAACATTTTGTAAAAGGAGACTAGGTTTTCAACTATACTCTTCACTACCGCTTATATATTTTGGGTCTTGTAATAGTTTCTACATGGAGTTGTAGAACCCTGCCAAATGAAACTGCACAGGTTGATTACTCGGTTCTCAATGTTATAACTTTTCTTTAGATTTTGGTCATCATTCTTTTCCCTTTACTAATTGAATTAATATTTGTTCAAAATTTGTGCAGGTAAAGGTTCCTAGCCGAGTGAGATTGGTTGTCATCTTATTCATGCAATTTTTTCTAGGTTCTTTTTTTTAAACAAGAACATCCTTCTTATTGTCTTTCAGGGTTAATGGTGCCATTTAAGGCATGAAATTATGTTCTTAGTTTACTAGGTAACTTTACTCTATCGATTCACTACTAGGGTTTGAAGTGTAGTCATGATACCTAGTGATGGAGACCATTTCATTAGCTTAAGTATTATGTTTTGTGTTAAACCTTTAATTAAACTGAGAGGGGGGGGGGGGGGGTGAATCAATTTAATGCATTCCTAATCTTTTTAAAACTTTTCATTAAGCTATTTACACCTTCATTTCATATCCAATTTAGTGTGCAAGTAAATCTTAGAATGCAAGCAAAGACGACAAGTATTAGTTTAATATAGCAAGTAGACTTAATATGAGAGTTGCAGTGTTAAGAAGATGATACATATCAGTATTAAATACATAACTATCATGCACGGAGACACGCGCATATAAGTGGAAACCCATAACGGGATAAAACCACATCTTATTATTGTTGTGATGTAAAGGCAAGCTCCTACTCCCTCTCACCACTCTGTTTTTTCATGTACTAACCCTACAGGAGGCTCCGCAACCTCAATTCTCGCAAGCTACAACTCACGAGGAAGCACCAACTCCCTTCAATTTTCACTGTAGCACCAACCCTACGTGGAGGCTTCAACCTTTGTCACCATCTATCGATAGCTATTAAGCCGAATGTTTGTTGATTTACTCCGGACATCGACTACGTTACGTATCCTGCTCTTCTTCTCTTAATCTTCTCTCCTTTATTCTTCTATATTCGTCTCTATATCTTCTTTCTCTCTCTCTCTCTCTCTCTCTCTATTTTGAGCTTATCAGAATCGCATCTTATATAGGAATTCTCACAAGACCTGTTTGTATTCCTCTAGGAATTCAAAATGAATGGTCATGTTCTTGGTCTTGCAACGCTCCTCATTTCTTTTTCCAACTCAAATAAGAATCATAATAATATGTACAATATTTCATGCTACAGTGGATTTTTTGTCTTTTCTTTAGGATACTTGCCTTTGCATCACAAACAATAAAAAATTAATTACAACATTTACTTTCACATTTTAATTACATATTTCAATTTCACTGCGACCACCTTTTCTAATTTTTTGGCTTTACTCGGATTTGTCTTTTCTTGTCGTTGTTAAGAACCTCGTTTCGCATACCTTGTAGTTCACCGTATATCATGTGCACCTACTGAATGTATACCGTTAAAAGCCGTAATCTCGGTTTATCTCTCGCATGCTCTCCTCTTCTTTTTCTTTTCCATAATTGCATTTAAGTTTTCATGCTCAATCATATTCCAACCCGGCAATCTCTCTCTCTCTTGCACTTATTCTCACGTCGGCAATTTCAATTAAGTAAGGGCCGGCTATTTTCTTCTGGTTGGTACCAGATAATAATCAATAAATATAAAGGTTTAGTTTAATGCCTCCTCTAATAATGTGCTCTCTCCAGAGACATACATATATCACCGCCATGTTCTTTAATTACTCGTAACCTTAATATATATATAATGCAAATAACCCGCGCTGGAACCTTATACATATATACGATCGACACACTTATCATATAACCCTCGCGTGATAAAATATTTAAATTATATTGTATTTAATCCATTATGATATTAATTGGAGATCGACGAATTGTGGGGCGTCGAACAACGCGGGAGGTTAACGCGGGAAGGCACCCCCCTATAGTTGGACTGGCCGATTGCGCGTTGTACCGATCAATCGTGACTATGATGAACTACGGGGCCTCAGCTTTATTTGATGTGTACGGAGAAACATCGGGAGCCTCCGTAAACATCACCTTTTCAGTGGTGGCTCCACCATGCACCACCACCGGTGCGCCACCAATTCACCACTTAAACATATATAAATATATCTCCATATATGCCCCCGAATGCGCTTTCGTTAACTTTAATAAACCAACTCTTTACACATGGCTCCGTACGACCTTATATTAAGGTTAATATCACTTCGAATAACATTTATAAACCAATTTCATGTATATATACGTGACCCCCGCGGGCCCACAATTCAATCAAACGGATGCGTCGTACCTTGCTTAACATCCGGGTTCTTCCATCAAACTTTGCGCATCACCGGCACCGAACTCGTCCGGTGCCCTCCTCGTAATCAACCCGTTCTCGTGCATTTCACTCGCGCTTCTTCGGGTTCGATAGTTAATGTGGCAGAAATTTCATTTTAATCAAAACCTAGCTTGGGACACGCGTCGATTCTTGTATGGAGATACAGCTCCACACTCCAGAATACCACTTAACGTTGAAAGGCGGTGCGAATTGAAATCCACTCTCCAAAACCCACTCACGGTGTTCCACGTTGTTTAGCCACAAGCTAGTGAGTTACGTTCTCCCTCGCATTCGTCGACTCCGAGTTCCGATCCTTTATGATTTCAATTATATATATATTCTTTGATAAGACTATGGTTCCTTTCTCCAATATATATATATATATATATATATATTCTTTATGGTAACGCAGAAGTTCGACAGCTCTTTTGTAGGCTACGTTGTATGTTTCTTATATGTGTACTTTGTCATGAAATCTCATTCACCTCTCGTCAATTCTCGAGAAGGCGATCAAAACCCTTATTTCAAATTTGCATCAGCGGTAAAGTCGCTTGCGCCGACCCTCAATACAACCAAGGCACACACGATGTTGGACAGTCATCGATACAATTTATCCCAAAATGACAAGGTACATATCTACACATTATCATACCCTTTCCTTTCGAGACACACGATAGACTCGTGGCTTCGATTTACACAATCCAACCTTCTACAAGAACTTAAGGGAGATTCACGCCGAAGATTATCACCAGTAAATACCAAATGATTCTCCATCCCGGAATTTGATTCAACTCGAGTATACAGCTACACGAGACCATTTCCCTCGCATGATGATTCGATCAAGAATACACATATAGAACTCATATACAATTCTTCCCTATACAGATATATGTGTATATCTATACGAGTGGTAGATCTCAAACAAACCCTTATAGTTTCGTAATAAAGCGCGATATTCCGTTCGATGGCTATTATCCTCCCTATACGCATGTCTGAAGAGGTTCTCTCTGCCTCTCTCCGGGCCTTCCCGGGCTCTCCCTCTCGGGCCTGTCACTCGCGCATTTTAAGTGATATTCCAACTCTCGGGCTCATCCCCGAAGCATATTAAGCCTTTATCACATGTGGTTTTAGTCTCGAATCAAAGTCTATGCTCAATATTTGCTCAATAATTCATCTACAACTGTATTACACTAATTCCCATGAACAAACCTCTGTGATTGCTTCTACTTCAACTCAGCTACCTCTCCTGTCTCTTTTGCCTTATGGATATTTTTTTTGAGTCATCTCCTTTGCCATCAATGACAACATTTCCAAAAGTCTCCCCTTTGGCATTGATGTGCGATACATTTTCTCTATTTTTCTTTGTTCTTTCTCCCGTTGTTCGCTCTTCATGTTTGTCTCCGTTTTTCTCCCCTTTGTCATCAATGGCAAAGGGTTGCTTTCTTGCGTTTTCACTCTTTTCCGAGTTATGTTTAGGTTCTCTTCGTTAATCGCGTGTACCATGATGCTCCATGTATAAGACTTGTTGAGAGAACACTTTGAGAATTATCAATTTTGAATGTACTACTTTGTAAATTGACACGCTTCTTTCACTCAGTATAGATTTAAGATTGAGAATAATGATACTTCATATACTTTTGATGCTTGAATAATCCAGATAATTCTAGGATATAATAACTTGGAAGTGTTCTTTTTGCCTTAATCCTTCGATCCTTAGGACCTCGATTCATGCTTTCTTTGTTGGTTGTTCTCCCAGAAATGAAAGTAATTTCGCTTTTTGTTTCTCACGAAATTGTGCTTTCATACTTTATCTTAGAGTAGCATCCGCAGATACTACCCCTAGTTTATCTCTCAAGTATTCGAGGTAGTTCTCTTAACGAGTGGTTTAGTAAATATATCTGCGTCTTTGTTCTTTTGTTGGTACATAGTCCAGCTTTTACTATCTTCTCGAGCCACTTGTTTCCTGCGAAATGATACTTGATTGACCTGTATGTTTAGGTTTTTGAGTGAAGTACAAGATTTTTAGATATACTTATAGCACTTGTATTATCACATTTATTGAAATAGGCTCTATCGAATGCTTATCTTCATGTCTTGAAGAGTTTGCTTCATCCACATGACTTGTGTGTACAACATGTCGTGCTCATATATTCTCGTACAGTGCCTGTAGCGGGACAGCGTGAGATGGATGTTTGTTTCTTCGCTCAACCATGTTCAACTAGGCGTCTCCTAGTATAGAATGCACCCTCCACTCGTACTTTTCAGCGTCATCCACTTTTACACTGGCCCTAACGTGGATCCGCGTATGTTGTTAAAGTGAAGCTTTTTCCTTTAGGATACCAAAGCCCATACTTTTGTCGTAGTTCCTTGTAGATATCTTAATATTCTTTTGGCATCTTTGCAAGAAGATGATTTTTGTTTAGGTGTGCTGCCTTTGATATCTAGCCACTAGTCCCTATCGCTAGCATGATGTCTAGTCTTGAAGTCTATCCACATACAATGAGGCTTCCTATCATGGATGCCGTAGAGTTTTTTGGTCTACATCCGTGTGACCCATCATCAAAAGATCATCAGCCTTGCATCCCATGATCATGGGGGTAGTCACAGAGTTTGCGATTCTCCATTTTGAATCTTTTTCTTTAAGCATTTCTTTTTACAGTATTTTTCTTGAGAGAGAGATACATGTGATCTCCGTGTTCTTTGTGCTGAATTTGCAGTCCCCAAGTAGAAACCGAGTTCTCCAATCATAGACATTTCAAACCCCGTTTTCATCGTCATACCGCAAACCCTTTTGCTAGTCTATCTTCGTTGCTTCCAAACATAATATCATCAACATACACTACAACAATCAGGGATGTTCATTTTCATGGGCTTTTATATGTAGATTGCTCGTCTACTCCCACCTCTCTTAAAACACACCGTTTTTGCAAATATTTATCCAG
Organism: Pinus albicaulis; assembly: GCA_034641835.2. NCBI lineage: Eukaryota > Viridiplantae > Streptophyta > Pinopsida > Pinales > Pinaceae > Pinus > Pinus albicaulis. The sequence continues at coordinate 1,870,840,095 of CM076575.1, read as the reverse complement.
GTCTTGAGTACTATACCCGAGGAGCTGTTTCGTTTCCATCATAGACCTTCTCGTCCGTACACATAGTATTCTTTGTCCGTCAAGGAGAAGCTCGTCGTTCCATGTAGACTTCTTCTTCTAAGTCTCCATTCGTAAATGCAGATTTTACATCCATTTGATATACTTTGAAGTTTTGGTAGCATGTAAACGCTAAACAGTTCGATAGCTTCCATTCTCGGCTACTGTGAAGCAATGTTTTATTAGCAATCCAAATTCTTCAATTTGTGAATATCCTTTGCGGACAGAGTCTCGGGCTTTATTCTTGATTATCCTGTCCTTCCTCATTCATTTTATTTTTGAATACCCATTTTGAGCCTATGACATTTTTCTTGTGTCAAGTTGTGTCTAGGAACTAGTTCCCAGTATCGTTATTTTCTCAATTTGGTCCAATTCTTCATTCATTGCATTTCTACCTAAGACTTGTCCCTTCATTTCGGCTTCTTCAGAATTTCTTTTGGTTCTATTTGTGACAACATGGCTATGTATACTTCTTCTCTAGTACTGCTTTGGTTAGTCTGCCTTATTGTTTGCACTCCCTACATTCTTGTCTCCTATGATTTGATCTCTTCTGCGATGAGTTCTTTTTGAGTGTATCCTGAGGGGTTTTTTGAGTTCAAGATCGACATCTTCTCGATATTTTTCTTGTTTCATCATCATTTTGATCTTCTTCTTCATTGTTTTCACGATACCTTTGCCAGTGAGTCCGTATCTCTAGTATTGTTTGGAAGTTCTTCATCAAATCTCACATCAATACTTTCAACTATCTTCCTCCGATAGGGGTCTTCGTTGTAGTCACTCCGTACCCTTTTGCTTTTGGAAGCATATCCTAGAAATATCCCTTCATCTGCATCTCCGCACTCAAATTTGCCAAGATTTTCATCATTATTCTTTATGTAACACTTGCTTCCAAAGATTCTCGAAATGTTTGATTGAGGTCGCTTTCCATGCCAGTAGTTCATAGGGAGTCTTGTCGCATCGCTTGTGCCTTAAGTAGAGCTTTCATTAAGGATATCATGCTACCGCTGTGTGCACCGTTTCCGCCTTTAAGGTTTGAGTAATATTATTCTCTTGCATCATGGCTCTAGCAATTTGTTGAACATATCCATGTTTTGTCTCTACTTTACTCCGATTCTAGCCGAGGTGTCCCTCGCAATAGTAAATTGTTGTTTTATGCCATGTACATTGCATGGGTCCGCAAATTCACAATCGGTGAATTCACCTCTCTCGTCCGATCTCGATGCATTTCAGCTTGCATCATGTACCGATTTTCCGTCGATTCTTTAAATGTTTTGAATTTTTTCCGCAGCTTTCCGATTTATTCTTGAGAAAAGCAAACTCATGTCATTCTCGGAGAAATCATCTATTATGACGCATAAAGTAGGACTCTCCACTTGGTGTTTTAGTTCTTGGCAGTGTCCACACAGGATCCATGTGCACAAGTTGTAGTGGTCTTCTTGTTGATAACTCTTCTTTAGATTTAAAGGATGTGCGAGTTTGTTTCCCCAACCGACAAGATTTGCATATTGTGTTTGAGGGCCTTTTATTTCCGAGCATATCCCTTCGTGTACTTTCTTCTTGCTCGACCCTAATGATATGGTCAAAGTCGAGATGTCCCAATCTCCCAGTGCCATAACCATGACTCCTCGAGTTTCTGCTAAGATGCAGAGCCGTATCCCTCCTCTTTCACCATGTCCACATTACTCTCTCGTTCGAACACCTTTGAGTAGAGTTTTTTCCTATTGTGCTTCGATCCGACTACTGACACAATTCCCGTGCTCAAAGAGAACTTCCACAACCTTTATCACACATCCGACCGACACTCGCACATTTTCTTTCGACCCATCTACATATAATACATATTGGGCCTTTCCTGCGCCATTGTCTATGATGACTAATCCTTTTTCCCTTAATATTTCCTGATTTGTCATTTCCAAAAGTGACATTGCCTCGATTTCTTTTCATCAAGAGTTAAAAACTTGTTTTTGTCTCTCGCATGTGTTTCAGAGCAGCACCATCTGTCCAAATACCATTGACTCTTCAAGTCTTCGAGCAATTAAAGCCAAGTCACATTTATTCACCTTCTTTATCCACTCGAGGCCCCCTTTTGTTTGGTATCTTTTGTGAGGTGATGAATTATACTCCTTTAGAGAACACTGGAAGATATATGTCCAACTTGATTGCATATACAACATTTGATTATAGTTTTTGCTGAGAATTGTGAGCATGAACAAAATTTCTTTGACTCTATAAACCTCCTCGAGGTATTGAACATTAGTCCTTTCTGTCCATACTTTCTACATTCAATAATTCTATGGCCAAAATCCTTACAATAAAAACAATAACCATAGAAATTACTTTCGCATACCGATGTAAGGTTGTCTCTTCCATGCTTGCATCTTTTACTTTGGTTTGATTCATTCCTCCTTGCATGAAAATATGTATAGATCGTGTCCCGCATTGTGCGTGGACATAACGGTGGCATTCTTCATAGGAGTGCAATAATCTCCTTTCGATGGCTTCCAGATTTTGATATAATCGGGAATATACTGAGATCCTTTCTCGTTGTCTTAGTATTTGTTACAATCTTTGTTATTAGAGGTTTCTTCTTGGTCTCTTGTCTTTCTCATTACATGTTTCTTCCTTTGTAGGAATTATTTGATGCTTCGTCTGCTCGAGCTTTTCTTGCTTTTCACAAAAATTATATTTTTGTTTTCCTTTTTCTTTGCCTTTACTCGAGTTCTCCTCATAGCACTCATCGTTATTAGAGGAGATCTTTGAGCATCCAATATTTCATTCAACTTACCGTAACTTGCTCATTTGAGAAGGGTATATAGAAACTTTGCATGTTGAGCACTTTCTATTTCCTTCTCGTACACTGAATTTCTTCTTTCTAGCTTCTCTTGTTTTCGTAGTTTTATCTTTGATTTGCTCAAGTAACATCTCTTCTATCTTCTTGGCTTCTTCAAGCTTTACCTTCAAATTTATGAGGACTTCTCGAATTTTTTGTTCTTCTTTTCACACATTTGAGGAGCAAGAATCTCCTCGCATTTTAGTTTGAGTCTTGTCAATCTCCTCCAGTAGCACTTCTTCGCTCCCTCTTCAAGATCGAATTCCCCTTATTCTTCTTCTTCTAGCAAGAGTCCTTCAAGATCTTCTATGGCCATCGGTAAAAATTCAGTAGGGTTCCCTCTTCCCCTAAGGGTTCATCCGATTCTTTCGATGCAATTGTCTTCGCTTTGAGCATGACGATTTTCTGCCGAATTTCTTTCCTTTCTCGCTCAATTCTTTGATGTGTCTTTATCCGATTCTTGAGCTTTATTTCTTACTTTTCTTAAGAGGACATTTAGCAAGATAATGTCCAACTCTTCCTGAATAAAGAATTTAAAAGGAAGTTTACACTTTTGTTTCTACCTAGGGAGCTCTATCCAATTTCTTTCGACAAATTTAGCCTCTTCTTCATCGTAGCAGAAGACATATGTCTTCCTTTTCTTCTTTCTTCTTCTCTGTTTGAATGTCGCCTCCCTTGTACTTCTGGCTTCTTCTGGTGGGGGTTTTCATCTCATATCGTCGTAAGATTTCCCTAGTAGTCGGTTCATGGTCAAGGTCTCCCAATCGGCTTGTTTCTTCTATCAGTACACCTTGGGATTGAATCGTTTGGATGGAAGAGATCTTAGAATTTTGTACAATTATACCTTTCCGGTATTGTTTCTCTTCATAAGAGCTTTCATCGACCGTTAACAATTTCTCAGAATCTTTTAAGAAGAAGCTGCCAACATCTTCATCATCATTCATTTTTAAATTTTCAAAGCGCAGGCTCTATATACTTGAAGTTTGGCGATCTTAACCTTTTTATTTCCCTCATGGATATTCTCTAGAGTGTCCCACATCTATTCGCGGTCTTACCGTGCATTATTTTGATAAAATCAGACTTTCTTCAAGATAGTCCTCATTTAAGATGTATTCATTTCTTTTTTGCATTAGCTGCTGTAAAGCTTTCTTTCAGCTTCTTTCTTCGTATCAGTTTCGACTTTGTGACATATATCCAATTTCCACGGCCATCCCAAGCTTCTAATCCTAAAGACATTATAAGCTTTCATTCTTATTTTCCAAAAGGCATAATTTGCACCTTTAAAGAAAAGGGGCTTTATTGGTTGAGACTTCCCTTTGACTTGCCATCTTGAGAGCACTAGGATCTCCTTTCGGTTGTTGCATCGATATACAAGGAACTTGGCTCTCGATACCAATCGTTAAACCTTTAATTAAACAAGTGAATCGGTTTAATGCATTCCCCGATCCTTTGTAAAACTTTTCATTAAGCTATTTACACCTTCATTTCATATCCAATTTAAGTGATGACAAGTAATCTTACATGCAAGCAAGTAAGTATTAGTTTAATATAGCAAGTAGACTTAATATGAGAGTTGCAGGTATTAAGCAGAGATGATACATATCATATTCAATACATAACTATCATGCACAAAGACACCGTATATAAGTGGAAACCCATATCGAGAAACCACATCTTATTATTGTTGTGATGCAAAGGCAAGCTCCTACTCCCTCTCACCACCGTTTTTACTTCAAGCAGCACCAACCCACAAGAGGCTCCAACCTCACGCCGCAAGCTACAACTCGCAAGGAAGCACCAACTCCCTTCAATTTTCCGTAGGCACCAACCCTACGAGGGAAGCTTCAACCTTTTTCGGCTACAGCTGATGGCTACTTTAATGTTTGAATGTTTGTTGATTTACTCAGCATATTCTCCACGCTCCTCTGCTTCCGATGTCTGCTTCTTCTTCTACTTAATCTTCTCTCCTTTATTATTCTATATTCTACATTCTCTATATCTTCTTTCTCTCTCTCTCTCTCTCTCTCTTTGAGCTTATCAAATTGATCCTATATAGGAATTCTCACAAGACTCGTTTGTATTCCTCTAGGGAATTCGAAATGAATGGTCATATTTCTTGGTCTTCTCGCTCCTCATTTCTTTGTCCAACTCAATTTAGAATCATAATAATATGTAAAATATTTCATGCGACAAGTGGAATTTTTGTCTTTTCTTTAGGATACTTTCTCTTTGCATCACAAACAATAAAAAAATTAATTACAACATTTACTTTCACATTTTAATTACATATTTCAATTTCACTCTAGCCTACCTTTTCAAATTTTGGCTTTATTGGATTTGTCTTTTCTTGCCGTACGTTAAGAACCTTTGTTCACATACCTTGGTTCACCGTAATTATGTGCACCCGTGAATGTATACCGTCAAACTCTCGTAATCTCGACTTTATCTTACCGCATGCTCTCCTCTTCTTTTTCTCTTTTCCATAATCGCATTTAAGTTTTCGAAGCTCAATCATATTCCAACCCGGCATGATCTCTCTCTCTACACTTATTCTACGACTGAAAATTTCAATTAAGTAAAGATCTGGCTATTTTATCGGTTGAGTACTCGGATAATAATCAATAAATCTAAGGGTTTAGTTTAATGCCTCCTCTAATAATGATGCTCTCCAAGACATACATATATATCACTGTGTTCTTTAATTACTCGCAACCTTAATATATATTAATGCAAATAACCCGGCGCCGAACATATACATATATACGATCAACCTTATCATATAACCCTCGGTGATAAATATTTAAATTATATTGTATTTAATCCATTACACAAATTAATTGGAGATCGACGGATTGCAGGGGGTCATACAACGCAGAGGTTAACGGGAAGGCACCCCCCGTAGTTGACTGGCCGATCGCGCGTTGACCGCTGATCAACGGCTATGATGAAATACGGGGCCTCAGCCCATTTGATGTGTATGGAGACATGGGAGCCCCCGTAAACATCACTTTGTGGTGGCTCCACCATGCACCACCACCAGTGCGCCACCAATTCACCACTTAAACATATATAAATATATCTCCATATATGCCCTCATAATGCGTCGGCTAACTTTAATAAACCAACTCTTTACACATGGCTCTGTCAGACCTTATATTAAGGTTAATATCACTTCGAATAACATTTATAAACCAATTTCATATATATACATGACCCCGCCGGGCCCACAATTCAATCAAACGGATGCGCCGTACCTTGCTTAACATCCGGGTTCTTCCATTAAACTTTGCGCATCTCCGCCAACTGAACACCGTCCGATTGCCCTCCTCAGAATCAACGGTTCTCGTGCATTTCGCTCGGCTTCTTGGTTCGATAGTTAACGCGCGAAATTTCATTTTAATCAAAACCGCTTGGGACACGCGTCGATTCCTGTATGGAATCGCTCCACACTCCAGGAATACCACTTAACGTTGAAAGGCGGTGCAGAATTGGGGAAATCCACTCTCCAAAACCACTCGCGGGTTCCACAGTGCTTAACCACAGTTAATGCGAGTTACGTTCTCCCTCGCATTCGTTGACTCTGAGTTCCGATCCTTTATGATTTCAATTATATATATATATTCTTTGATAAGACTATGGTTCCGCCTCTAATATATATATATATATATTCTTTATGGTAACGCAGAGTTCCGCTCTTTTATAGGCTCTGTTGTATGTTTCTTATATGTGTACTTTGTCACGAAATATCATTCACCTCTCGTTAATTCTCAGAAGGTGATCAAAACCCTTATTTCAAATTACTGGCAGTGCTTGCGCTGACCTCAATACGACCAAGGCACATACAGTTTGGACAATCATTGACAATTTATCCCAAAATGACAAGGTACATATCTACACATTATCATACCCTTTCCTTTCTGAATACACAGGCAGACTCGTAGCTTGATTTACATAGTCCAGCTTCTACAAGAACTTAAGGGAGATTCACGCGGGAGTATCACCAGTAAATACCAGTATCCTCCATCCCGATTTATCCAACTGATATACAGTTACACTGAGACCATTTCCTCAGATGATTCGATCAAGAATACATATAGAACTCATATACAATTCTTCCTATACAGATATGTGTATATATACAGGTGGTAGATCTCAAACAAACCCTTATAGTTTCGTAATAAGCCAGATATTCCGTTCGATGGCTATTATCCTCCTATTCTGTTGCTAAAGAGGTTCTCTGCCTCTCTCCAGCTCTCGGGCTCTCCCTCTCCAGTCCTCTTCTGCCATTTTAAGCAATGTTCCAACTCTCGGGCTCATCCCCAAGAATATTAAGCCTTTATCACAGGGTTTTAGTCTTCAATCAAAGTCTATGCTCAATAATTGCTCAATAATTCATCTGCAACCTATATTACACCCCTAATTCATGAATAAACCTCTGTATTGCTTCTGCTTCAATTGCTACCTCTCTGTCTCTTTTGCCTTATTGATATTTCCTTTGTCATCTCCTTTGCCATCAATGACAACATTTCCAACATTTTTTTGTTGTAACAATGAGGGTTTACCCTGAACAGACTTACTATGTTGTAGATTTTCAATACTCCTACAATTCCACGAACCCTGTCTATTTTATATTGAGGATGTAATGGCAATTATATGATTGAATTCTTGGGCTTATAATGAAATGCTCAGGTTAGGCTACTCTATTCTACTTCGGATATTACTTGATTCTATACAAGATGAATTCTTTTAGTTTCTAGTCAAAATAATATTGTATGTTCTTGTACCATTTCTTTATCAACTGAGAAGTTTTATTCACATGACTAATTTATTTATGGATTAACTATTTAATTGACTCTATGGGAGAAAATCCAAGGACTATACCTGGGCTTCTATTCAGTTAGCTCGGCCTGGGGGCTAACTCAAGTTTTCCCACAGTCGTTCTTTTTTTTTTTTTTTTATAGAGTTAGAGCTTATTGAATTTGGCACAAACCTTGTTTCTACATAAACATAACCAAGGTTTCTCACACTTAGTCATTCCGTGTTTCATTAATGTTGTCAAAACTCTTTGTACATAACACGACCCTCTGTTTGTTTTCATTTTAAACTCCTGAAACTGTAATCTATAGATTTCTACCAAGTCCTACTTTGCACATTGTAACTCTTCTTTGACTAGTAAAGTTATTTTTTTTTATTCTGCTTCTTACGATTTCCCTGTTACAGTGCATCTTACAGGTAGTCATTTTACCCATCTTAGTCCTTACTGACCTTAGAACTCTAGTTTAATTATTGTTTTTATTCATTGTTTTTTACTAATCATTAATGTTAAATTCTTATAACCAGAAATGTTCAACTAGCCTCTCTTTCAATTGAAGATTCAAAACAAACAAGACCCAACACAACAATTAAAATTTCATAATAAGACATTGTATCCAACATTAACTTAAAATCTACCATTTCATTTTGGAAAATAAAACTTAATAATAGTCATTTGTTCACGCTTGCTAGCCTGTACAAGTTATTGAGAAATAGTACTCCATCCTTCCAATGAGATCAGTCTTCACTGCATCTCCCCCTAGGCCAGATCCACATTCATGATAACCTGATCTAGGCAGTCATTCTTCTAAGACTATCTGGTCCTAATCAGTCGTAGCCTCCATTGATAGCCTTTTTTATGGGATTAATCCATAATTCCACTAGCTAAACCAACTCTAGAATTATTTCATTGTATCGTTCTTCTTTATTTTATTTTCATTTTTCCTTTGCCTCTCTTGCCTCAAGTCCCCTGTACCCTATCATATTTTCCTTCCAAGAGGAATTTTTGTGTTGGTAACTACCCACCCATAACTGCCTCTAACCGCTTCAATGTGAGCTCTCTTTGTATTATTTCTCAACATAAATTTTATTAGGCTACATGCACCGCTTATTAAATATAAATAATTTAATTAAATAAAATATATGTTCAGCCTTCACATGGCCCACCACCAAAAGTCTCTCTCTTCTTTCTTTTTTTACAACAATAAAAGAAATATTTACATGTTTACTAGGGAATGTTACAATACTACACATATCTTTGTTTTTTTGACAATGTATATTTCAAGGTTTAATTCTCTCTTGAAAAGGTTTAGGTAATTAAGTCAAATTTTGGTTCAAAGCTCAATTAGCTCATCAATTCATATAAAGGTTTGATTTAGATCACTAGTTGTTTAAACAAGTGGTTTAGATGTCAGTTTTAGACTCTATTGGCCACAAAAATTCCTATTTCTCCAACAATGTGTTTTTAGTTTGGTATTTGTATTACATAGCATAACCTATACATTGGTGAAGGCATGCACCAATAAATCTATATCCTTACCTAATGATACCTAATGAGAACAAAGTTTGAAATGCCTAAAATGAAATAAAATAACTATAATAACACTAATCCTTAAAATAACTCAAATTAATAATATAACGATTTAATCATTTAATCTTAAATTCAAGTACAATAATAATAATGAAACTTAAGATAATACAATTCTTCTAATAACATATGAAATTTTTGGTAAATTTCTTTCCTAATCACTTTTAAAAATATTTCTATGAGCAAACCTGCGGGGTAGCCATGGGTTCCCCTCTTTCCCCTGTTGTTGCTAACTTATTTATGGAGGATTTTGAAATGAAGGCCTTGGCCTCTGCTCAATTACACCCAAGAAAGTGGAATAGGTTCATGGATGACACCTGTGTCATTTGGCCCCACGGTCGTGAGAAGTTAGATTTGTTTCTTGATCACCTGAATTCCTAGTATGATTACATCAAATTCACTATGGAGGTTGAGGCAGATGGTTGCCTTCCCTTCTTGGATATTATTCTCTCTAGAAGGGATGATGGTTCAATCTCTCACTGAGTTTTCCACAAAAATATGCACACTGAACAATATCTTCATGCTGATCCTCATCACTTTCTTGCTCAGAAATTTGGTGTTCTCTGCACTCTGGCTACCCGAGCTCTTAGAATATCTGATGACAGCCATTTTGATTAAGAGAAATTCCATATTCTAGTTGTTTTTTAGACTAATGGGTATAGCAGATCTCAAGGTCTTAAGGCCTTCCAAAAAGCCTCTAAAGGCTCAAGAGACAAGTCTTCTCGGTTGGGTCCTATCTCTAAGGTGAATCTTTCGTTTATCCAAGGGACCTCTGACATAATTTCCCATGTCCTCAGGAGAAATAATGTCGCCTCTTCAATTAGGCCTATCAGTACCATCAAGAATTCTCTCATATCAGTTAAGGACCCTATAGACCCAAAGGACATGAAAGGTGTTTATCTAGTTCCATGCTCCTGCGGTACTCCCTACATTAGGGAAACTGGTCAATCCATTAGACAGAGAATCCAGGAGCATGCTGCAAACATTAGGCATAGTCGATCCCGCACTTCTGCTCTTGCAGAGCATGCTGGGAAATCGTGTCACCATGTATGCATTGAAGACTCCAAAGTCATTGCTAGGATGGATCACTTCCATCATAGAAAGCTGAGGGAGGCTATTGAAATTGAGAGACATCCTAGAAATATCAACAGAGATGATCGATGGAAACTAAGTAAGAGCTGGACACCAGCCCTCTCAAGGTGACTCAGCCCCCGTGCAGTGTTTCCTTTGGTTTTATTCTTTTTTCTGAAGCTATTTTATTATATTATCTCCTTTCTTATATATATATATTTACTTGATGTTATATATTTTTCCCCCTCTCCTCCCTTTGTAATAATAATTATAAATCTTCCCCTTTTTTTTCCTCTTAACTTCTTCATTTTTAATATTATTTTTATTCTAGTATTTACCCCTTCTCCCTTACTAGTTTTATAACTTTTATATATATATATATATATATATATATATATATATATATATTAAAGGTGTTAAATTATAAAAACCCATAAGGGGGAAGGGGTAGCTTATAGTACATGTGAAAAATGATTAAATTATGAATGATATATATATATATATATATATATATATCATTCATAATTTAATCTTTTTTCCCATGTACTATAAGCCACCCCTTCCCCCTTATGGGTTTTTATAATTTAACATTTTTTCCTAAATTATTATATCTTTAAATAATTAAAAACTTTTAATTTTCTAACTAATTAATTAAAAAAAAAAATTAATTTTCTAACTAATTATTAATAATTTAAAAACTTTTAATTTTCTAACTAATTAACTAAATAACAGCTAGTTTTTAACTACTAGTTTTAACAGTCCCCGATCGAGGTGCATGTCAGATCACAATCGGAATAAAGGGCCAGCTGGTTCTCACTGTACTCTCAGTTTTAATGCCCACATTCTTTTCTTTTATGAGTTGTTAGAACCCTCATCATGGTTTAAACTTCCCACCTCCGAAGGGAATGATGGTTCATGTCACTTGTCGAGCATGCATTTACTACATGAGGCAGTGTAAAATTTGGTATTGCCGCCGATTTCTCCTTTCAAAAGGTAACCTTTCGACCCAATTCACTTATTCTTCTCCTGTTCCTGCTACTCTTTTTGCTCTACGTAGTGGAAAGCTCTGCTCAACAACCTCACCATTGGTGCAAACCCCTCTGGTATGTAATGGCTCCTTACCTGAGTTCCATTCATTATGAATTATGCCTCTATGCTCAGAACACGAACATTGGTTTCTCTACTGATATTCATGTCACCTATCCTATGCAAGTTTATGACATTGTTGTAGCATTAGATATCATTGCTCGTTTTCGAAGACCTGATAGAGATTCTGATATTAAGCATTGGGTTCAAAGATTCTTTGAAAACTATCATTATGGGCTTCTTCTATTTCTGAATTCGTCTTTAAGGTATGCTTGTATTTTCAGTGTTACTACTAATCTAAGAAAGTCCCATAGTCTAAGCTCTTAGCCTACTAGTAATTGCTTTGTCTTTAATCCCTGAGTTTCTGAAGCTTTACGGTTTGAATATAGTCAGTCTCAGACTTTTATTTCGAGTTATGCATCTGGTCCCTCCAGAGCGAATGTAATCACACTGCTCGGCCTTCAAATTTTGCGTATCCAGGAGGTCATCCTATGTTCTTCTTTTCAGTGTCTCTGCAGTATTCATTTTCACGCCTTTGTGATTCTGTGTCTCCAGATTTCATGGCTAAAACTAAACCAGGTCAGAGTGCTGCCAAACCTACTCCTTGTCGTAAAAGAGGTTGCAAGTCAAATGTCGAAACTCTGGAAAACATAGCTGATACCTATGAATCAACTACCCCTGAAGATATCAAAGTCACTATTGCTGAATGGGAGCAGGACTCAGAGGAAGAAGATACAGTAATTAGTGAGCAACATGAAAGAATGGAATTCATCCTCAAGCCCGGCAACACTAGGGGCAGAGTCTCCTTATTTCAACAAACAATAAAAACATATTGGAAATTCAAATGTGTGTTGGCAAGAGAAATGGAGAGCCTATAGAAGAAAGAACTTAAATCCTATTCTTCAGTCTTACTTGAACTTCAAGCAATGAAACAATAAATGTGAGAGATGTCGGAGACCCAACATCAGCAAAATTCTCACATTGGCAACATAGAACAACAACTCCGTCTGTTTCAACAAGCAAAGCTTTCTGGATCACCTGTCAAGGATCCAGTCTCAGATATTTAATCTCATGGATACTTAGTATCATGTTTTCTTTTTAAATTTTGAATGACTCTAGATACTTTATATCTTTTCAGTTTAATATGCAGTTTCTATGGACATAGTCGTGTAAAGTTAGTAGCTACTAAGCATAAAAAAACAATACCAATTCTAGTTAGCATTTAACTTTTTGAGGTGGCCAACAGACTTGGTTTCCTGTGGGCAGGTTGAGGCACTCAATTTTTGATGTAATTTTTTTGATGCAACTTGCCCTTATAATAGAAAATGGCTAGGCACTACGGAATTTACAAAAAAAAAACTACTAGTTTTAACAGCTAACTGCAGGCAATGATGCATCCTTACTATTTATTCATTGAGATCATTTTCCTTCTTCGCCTTGTCCTAAGGATGAACCACATTAGATGGTTCGAAACGTTGACCAAATCCTAATGATTTGATTAATCTTTTCTATCTATCTACATTATAGATCACAAAAGTCTTAGATCTAACAAAAATATTTCTTTTAAATACTTTAAAAATACTTCGTAACTTTTTCCTATAAACATTTTTTACATATTAAATGAACATTTATTTTATATATTAAATAAAAATAGTGGAGTAATATCTCTATAATAGAAAAAAGAATGAACAACATTATGATTTCCCATATCAATATATATGATTTTATATACAATAATGTTGAATAATAAAATAATTTTTTACCGTACTAATTATAAAAAATTATACTTATTAATATTATAAATTATTTTGAATAAAATATAACAAATATTTTTTTTCAAAATATTTCATCATAACTTGTATATTAAGAGAAAAGAAAAAGAAAAAAAAAAAACATCGCCATCGTTTAACTCAAAACAATATTACAAATGTAGCAATCAACTAAACTTAAATATTTTGGAATATCGTTTGAGATGACATTTGAAAGCGATTTATTTTATTATGATTAAAAATCATTCTCAAAAAAGTTGCAAGGAAATGATGTGGATGTATAATGGAATCCTACGCTTTTCATGATTTGGATATACTGTAATGGATATTGATTTGACTTGAATGGATTAAATTCATTGTTTTTCGAGATTTTCAAAGTTGGTTTGAATCTTTTTGTTGGCAATTTGCATTTTTTTTATTTATTTAATTTAATTTTATTAAATTTAAGATTTTTGTGATTTTTAAAATAGATAAAATAATGAGTAGATGTTTTTCAAATTAATCATATTATTTTTATTTTTTTATTTGTTTTCACATGAAATTAAATTATTTAATCTTTTATTTCATAAATATTTTAAATATATATCCAATGACATTCAATATGACAACAGACCCCACTTTTATTTCATAAATATTTTAAATGTATATCCACTTTATATAAATATGACAATAGACACCAGAGGCTAATAAATGCTCACCCTTATCTCATCCCCATGTAGAGGCTAATAAAAGCTCACCCTTATCTCATCCCCATATATATGAGTGTGTAAATTTATAAAGGTGAAAGGTGTGAATTTACAAAAATAGTCCACTTTTACCGGTATTTGTACAACTACATTCTAGCACCTTCTCATTATGGAATCCACTTTATCACATATTTCCTTCATATTTAAAGAGTGACCTCATGTATATGAATAATTATCAATTTATTTACTTTAGGAAATGATGACGATTTACAATCAATATTTACTCTATATTAATTGATTCTATTACATTTTTTAATATAATATTATTTTTAATATTTAATAATAATAATAATAATAATAATAATTATAATTATTATTATTATTATTATTATTATTATTATTGAAAGGACCTGCCAATGGTTAGTCTTTCAATCCCACAGAGATAAGAGAGAGATTTGTTGAAATACACACTTAAGTCAATTTCATTATCGAATCCACTTTATCACATATTTCCTTCATAATTAAAGAGTGACCTCATGTATATGAATAATTATAAATTTATTTACTTTTGGAAATGATGACGATTTACAATAAATATGTACTCTATGTTAATTGATTCTATTACATTTTTTAATATAATATTATTTTTAATAATAATAATAATAATGATAATAATGACCTGCCAATGGTTTAGTCTTTCAATTCCATTGAGATAATTGAGATGGAAGGAAATCTTTGATTTTCACTCCTATTTAACTTTACGTTATGAAAATATTCTATATATAATGTTTTAATTAATAATTTTTATATAAACGTGTTGTTAAATAATTATAAATAAATATCATTTATTTTTAACATTTTTAAATATTTAAGTAATATGAAAATATTATTTATAATATTATTAAAAATATTCTATATATAATGTTTTAATTAATAGTTTTTATATAAATGTGTTGCTATATATTTACAAATAAATATCATTCATTTTTAACGTTTTTAAATATTTATGTAATATGACAATAAAAAAAATTAACAAAACCATTTATATATTATCAAATTAATAATAAGAATATTAAAAATTGTTATTTCAATTTTTTTAATAATAAAAATAATAGTTAATTAAACATTTATTTTTCCAATTATGGTGCAATAACAAATAATAATATGTAAAATATTTGTTTTATATCTTATTTCTCATTTAATCATTTTTCTTTATATATTTATAATACCTAACATATTTGTTTAATATCTTATTTTTCATTTATATATTTTTTTGATATATTTTATATTTAATAGAAAAAATCATTTATAGCTTTTAAAAGATTGAAAAGAGGGAAACTTGTCATTTATTTTTTTGGTTTGTAGTAATATTGTTAAATGAAAATATCAATATAATATTGACAAGTTAAATTTTTTATATTCCTTAATGAGGGTGAGAGTTGGTGTACTGGTTTTGGTGGGCTTTGAGCCAAGGACAGTGTAATAATGAAGCATAAACCAAGGTGGTCGGATGACGACCCTCATTTGTCTTCTTATGTGCGTAAGGTGGCAATGAACGTTGTAAGGTGTTTTCGGAGGCATGGGTTTTGATTATCAAGCTTAACGCTGAGGTTTTGCTCTAGAATTGTTGTTTGGTCATATGTTGTGGGTAAGTGTCTCCTCTAGGTTCCAAGAGCGATTATGGACAAGTGACTTTTGCACATCCTCGGCGCCTAGTCAGCAAGCGATCAGTGTGGGTATGCTATTTTCGTTAATTCTAATCTCCTCCTCTCAGGCTTGGTTCTATGTCATTTCTTGAATATTAAGATGATTGTTTCTAAAATGAGAATTTTGGAATTTTTTAAGCGTCTCTGGGTCATTTTTTAGGCAAGTATTGTCAGTTGTGAACCCCAACTCTGTTGTGCAGATAAATCGTTCTTGCGGACAAGACAGATCTCCCTAGTATCTTACGATAACTAGCAACAAACAGACAGATGTAAACTACTTTCTCTAGATTATATTTGATCTAGAATTATCTATAATGAAGGATTCAAGACTTACCTATAGTCTAGAGCTAATCATAGTCTTCTTTCCTATCGCTTTGAATATGTCTCCTTTCGAGATCTGCAATCAAAAACATGAAAGAATCAGAAGCACCTGCATAATATAGACTAATTCATAAACCATAAATCTATCTTGATGATCAAGGAATTCAAGAAATAAGCCATTTAAATAAACAACTCATTGAGAAAACAAGATCCATTTGTATTATCTTAGATGAAAGAAGGATCCTTACAACTGTGTTCGCCTTGATGTCATATAGGTCCTTCCGGGGTCCGGGACAAGCGTTTCCTCTACTTTGACAAGCCTTTGCACTCTCTCGACTAACATACACATGAGTGTGTAATCGTTCCCATATGGTAATCAATTAAGAGAGTCTGAGTTTATCCAACAATTCTCCTCAAAAAATCTCAAAGCCTAACTCCCCTTGAGGCTGAACTATGGCCTCAATTTATAGCAAAAGAGAAGAGGTTGCAGCTCCAAATAAGAGGGGATAGAATACTATTTCAAAGGGAATAAGTTCTACATACCAAGGGGTAGGCTCCTTTAATGGAGGGATGAATGTACATGAAAGGAGCGAACTTTCCACCAAATAATTTCTTCCAGAAGCTTCCAGATTCAACCAACTGGGCTTCCAAATTTTACTTCCGCCTTCAATTTACCTTTTACAAGAATCCGCACCTTTAATGAAGAAAAAGTGTGGCCGGTTCCACATGTTCTAGAACAAACAAATGCGACACCGCAGGTAATACTAAGAGAAAGTGTGGTACAAGTATTTTTACGACTTTTATAAGCTTTTCTCTCAATTTCAAGGCTTGTTTTTAGGAACTTGATATTTGTAGACTTCTAAGGGAGTATTGTATGAGTAATGATGAACTCATACAGACAGTAAAATGTCATGGTGACATTTTTTAGTGTAACAGATTGCCCTCTAAAGTGCAAAGTCTGAGACCATTCGAAGAGTGATGTGCTTTATCATTTCGAGGATTAGCTTGTGGACACCCCAGTCAGAATCTTGTAAAAATATTCAATGCAAAACACACACACACACACACACACACACACACACACACACACATATATATATATCATCACTGAGGTAGGCATTCCCATACTCAGATCAAACACTGACTAAAACTTGTTATGATGTAGAAATGATTTTACTATCACATCAATAATGTAGAAAAAGTATGGACGCAACCATCTGTTTATGAATAGTCTATTGCATAATGAATAATAAAAGTCCTCGCAGCCTGGATGGTGGAAACTAGATCCAGGGTCTTGATTTCCGCTACCCGAACTAGTACAATTCTATCCATGCGATTGATTATGTCGAAGTCGAACATGGTAGAAACCACTTGATTATGTAGAAATTTGCTGAATAATGAAGATTTATCCACCAATATTATCCTGATCACTACTAATTCAAATTCATATGCAACACATAATCTCTTCTACTCAGATCATCACACATGCGGAAATAAAACAAGCGGCATGCGATCAAAAGATCATCAAAACATCACACACATTACACAGTATGTATGGGGAAATCTTATAGCTGAAAACCCCCAGCTATTATGTATATTATGCAGAAGAGAACATGTAAATAATTCCAAGACAATACTCCTCACAAGTACTCTCAAGATCGTCTCCACAAGTTACACACAAACTAGCTTGAATGGAATGTCAAGGGTTCAAACTCATCTTACCAATTTCCGCTCTATTGCGCAATTGGCAGCCGTAATGAGAGATCCAAACCGAATTTTTGTCTAAATCGGCGGGAATCATCATTGGCACCCTCCAATGCTCGTTCAAATCTCATACAATTGTCGTCGCAACTAATAGCAACCTACCTCTTCATCTACCTCTTCCATCGGTCTCCACTGAACTCATTCATGCACCGTAGTGAATCGAAGGTGTTCTTGAGTTGAATAATGAGTTAATAAATTATGAATTAAATAATATTTAATTCACTCCACTCATTACTAGTTGATTAGCTAGTTAAACTAATCACAACTAGTTCAACTAAGTTAAACCAATGATAACTCCACCAATTGTCTCATCAACTCCACCAAACTTCTGCCACTGAAGTCCTAACTGAAGTCAACCATGCATGAGCTCACTAAACCCCTAGGAATAGCGTAATTCCTCTGTCAGATGCATGAGGCACTTCTGTAGCTCCAACTGAAGTGCTCCAAGAGAGTAAACTGAAGTTTAGAGTCCAAATATTATTAAGGGTAAATAATATTTGACTTTTCTATTTTTAGCTCGGCAGTATAAAAATAGACTTTGACCTAAATGTCAAAAAATAGAGGTCCATCTATTTTTACCAACATACCAATACTCCAAGAATAGCATACTGCAACTCCCAGACCATGCTCCATATGTCTAAAAATAGACATAGTCTAAAAATAGACTTTGCGCCAAAAATAGCCTGCGGGCCCACTTAGTGAAGGCGACTTCATTTCACTAAGCTCCATCATCTTGCTGCATTTTCAACAGATTACCAGTCAATGATGTGAAATATTAACAAGTGTGAGAGAAACCACCAATAATGACAATCGCTCTCAAATTACTCAGTACAATCCATGGAATGTGAATAAATGATCTGAAGTCGAACATTTCACGGAATCGTTTGATCAAAGGTCAATGATGCAACTTATCGTCGAAGGCGAGAAACCTACCATTAAGGCATGCTGATTCCAAGGTACTGAAGGATTCTAGATCAACTTCCTAGATGATGACCTGTCGTCGATAGAAAGTGATCCGTCGTAGGAAAGCCCACGACACGAAACCATTAGATCAAGTTTTGTAGAAATTTTTGCAAGGACTGACTCAGGGATGGTCAATGCGAATGGAGACAACTATTTTCAATGAATGGTTTATTTGAACTGTCATCTTGAACACATAATGACACTGCAGATGGTTTGGTGACAATTGACCTAAGCTAATACCCAGAAACCGGCTGAAGACTTTCAATATGGTTTGATTAACTGATAGGCAAAGGATTTTCCCAACCTAGGTAGAAGTGTGACAAAAAGTGTTGTGTTCAAGAGTGGTAGACTGCTTTTTTAAACAAAGTGAGACAAACGGGTTCGTTTTCTCTCTTTTTCCCCCACCATTTCTAGCAACTACCTCTTTATTTTTTACAAGCTTGAGGAGGATAACATTTTCTTGTTATATAAGCTCATCCTTCGGATGAATCCAACTTAGTTTAAAGTCAAACCCTAAGAAGGAGTGTTTCGTTCATGTTTCTAATCGACAGGTCCTTTACTGTTAAATTTTAACGAGTCCAGTATAGGAGAAACTTGTTGTTTTTAAATTTTAGGGAGTCAGAAGAAAAACTTAAGGAAACTCCATGGGTGTAATTTTTCATAAATTTAGTCTCTCAAGCCCGGAAAAAGGATAAAACAATACAGGAGAGAACTCTATTGACCATGAATAGCCAACGTATACCTTTTTCGTAAATAGTCCATTTCAATCCAGAAAAGGGGTAAACTTATACTGAAGGGATGACTGTTCATTTCCTTTAACGAGTTTGAATAGTCAATTACTCGGTAATATTTTCATCTTTAGAGAGTCTGAAAAGGGCTTAAAAGAGAACTCTAGGGTTTCTCTTTTTTGTAATTTTTAAGAGTCTGAAAAAGTGATAAAAGTGTACTCAGTAGTTTCGCTTTTTCTGTAAGTTTTAACGAGTTCGAAAAAGTGATAAAAATGTACTCATTCGCTTTTTCATAATTTTTACCAAGTTCGAAAAAGTGATAAAAATTATACTCCTTTGTCAAAATGACCATTTCACCCAAAAAATCCTGTATTCTGCATAAAAACTCAAAGAATTAACAGTGCCTGTTTATGATTAATAAAAATAATTTGGAAAACCACTTTTCAAAGTGAAAAATAAACAAAATTATATTTTATTTATTCAAAAAATCTTATAAAAAGGAGTTTTTCTAAATCATTTTTACCATTTGACTTCAAAGTGAAAATTGAGAGCTTTTGGTAAAAAACGTTCTGGAGGAGACTGCGGAAGATTCGCCTGTCATAATTGAAAATCGTCAGTTCCAGGTAATCCAAATCATCCTTACCTTAATTTTTATCCATTTACTTTCTTAATTTAGGGCTTAGATTGATTTTTAAGGAGGAAAATAGGTTCAAAAATTCGCTCACGGGGGTCCGCAGGTAAAACACATGAAACCTGCAGACCCTGACAATTTTACAAAGGCAAAATTGTCGTGGTCCCACACCTTATGCATAAGACGCGTGCAAATCCATGCACTATTTTTATGCGAAAAGTGCGAAGGCGCCGTAAGAAAAAATAAAATGAACAAATCTTCCAATTTAAACAAAATTTTCCCATTCAAATTGTTTTTAATATTTCAATTTGTCCATTGCAAGATATTTACAATGTTTGAGTGGAAAGAACGTGAGCATGAAGAAGTTGATGATGCGTCCATGTTACATCTAGCTAAATTACGTATTTTGAGAGAATGCGGTATGTACAAATTTTGGGCCATTCAAGGTATGAGGGCTCAAGTGGATTTGGTTACATGGCTAGTCAACAAATGGGACGTATAGGAACAATGCCTTATCATTGTAGGTCACTGGCTCAAAATTGAGCTGGAAGATACATACTTCCTCACTGGTTTATCAAATCGGGGCGATCCACTCTCTTTGTTTGGGGCTAGGGTAGGTGGCTAGTCTGTCGCTAGCCTTCACGAAGAATTTTGCAATGAAGAAGCAGACCCCAAGGATAAACGCATCAACATAAAAACCATTATTCGTCCTGAGCTTAAAGTGGTTGTGTTTATGGTAACCAGGTTGTGTGGGAGTACAACTCCACATGTCGCTACAAGATCCCAAATGCAAACTGCCATTGACTGCTTTAGAGGCACCATTTTCAATTGGTGTGAGGCAGTGTTGGCCAATGTCAAAGGCCAACTAACTAGAGCAAAAAACGTGAAGTTAAAAAACTTCGGATATGGAGCGATCATGGTCACATTTGCTCTAGAGAGGATTCCTTTACTGGCCCCACAACTTATTTTAGTTGATCATGGTAGAGTCAAAGAGCCTTGAATGGTTTGATGGGCTACATTGATGGCCTGCCATAGTGAAGGCGTCGAGGTCGTTCGTTTTAATCCAGCCTATTTTCATTGGTTGGAGAATCAAATCTTCGTGATAGAAGATTTCCCTTATGCTGGGATAGATTTCCGTGGCGATCGAGAGATGTATCTTCCTCCAAGGACACAGTGGGATGATTCAGGTAAAAAAAATCTTTTTGACATGTTCTAAATTCTAATTTTTATTTTGTTTTTGAATCGTCCAAAACTGATGACAAAAATTTCAAATGCAGATGTGGGTCCACGTCGACCAGCCACTCTCCATCATTTTGACAGGAAGCCAGCTGCAGCACCACCACCACCACAAGATCAGACAACAGAGGTCCTTACCGACCTAGAAAACTATCTGGAGCAGTTGACTTTAGATATTCCATAGACTACCATAGATGACATTCCGCTCCGCTTATAGAGATATGTTATCGGGGTTCCGGGACCATTCAGGAGATTTCTGAGTCGCCATTTTGTTGGGTGGATAAATCATTCTTGCGGACAAGACAGATCTCCCTAGTATCTTACGATAAATAGCAACAAATAGACAAATGCAAACTACTTTCTCTAGATTATATTTGATCTAGAATTATCTATAATGAAGGATTTAGGACTTACCTGCAGTCCAGCGCTGATCGTAGTCTTCTTTCCTATCGCTTTGAACACATCTCCTTTCGGGATCTGCAATAAAAAAACAAGAAAGAATTAGAAGCACCTGCATAATATAGACTAATTCATAAACCATAAATCTATCTTGATGATTAAGGAATTCAAGAAATAAGCCATTTAAATAAACAACTCATTGAGAAAACAAGATCCATTTGTATTATCTTAGATGAAAGAAGGAGCCTTACAACCATGGTCACCTTAATGTCGTACAGGTCCTTCCGGAGTCCGGAATAAGCGTTTCCTCTACTTTGACAAGCCTTTGCACTCTCTCGACTAACATACACATGAGTGTGTAATCATTCCCATATGGTAATCAGTTAAGAGAGTCTGATTTTATGCAACAATTCTCCTCAAAAAATCTCAAAGCCTAACTCCCCTTGAGGCTGAACTATGGCCTCAATTTATAGCAAAAGAGAAGAGGTTGCAGCTCCAAATAAGAGGGGATATAATCCTCTTTCAAAGGGAATAAGTTCCACATACCAAGGGGTAGGCTCCTTTAATGGAGGGATGAATGTACATGAAAGGAGCGAACTTTCCATCCAATAATTTCTTCCAAAGGCTTCCAGATTCAACCAACTAGGCTTCCAAATTTTACTTCCACCTTCACTTTACCTTTTACAGGAATCCGTGCCTTTAATGAAGAAAAAGTGCGGCCGGTTCCGCATGTTATAGAACAAACAGATGTGGCATCGCAGGTAATACTAAGAGAAAGTGCGGTACAAGTATTTTTACTACTTTTATAAGTTTTTCTTTCAATTTCAAGGCTTTGTTTTAGGAACTTGATGTTTGTAGACTTCTAAGGGAGTATTGTATGAGTAATGATGAACTCATACAGACAGTAAAATGCCATGGTGACAATTTTTAGTGTAACAAACTCGTGTTCCCTCACAATCCTTTTATGCTCTATGGTATTCTTCTTTCTCTGTAATTATTGTTTAGGTTTCATCTAGTGTTTTGGGTTTATGGGCTTAGCAAATTGTTTCCTTAATGATATACCAACTTCTTCGGGCGACATGGGTTATTTGTAAGAAGAATCACGTTTTTTAGCGGATAACCTTGTCTTCAAAGGGTTTCTTGGCTCTGAAGGAAAACAAATATGACCCATTGGGTCTAGGTTGTGTCAAAGCTGTGGATGATTTTGGGTTCTATGAATCTATTGCTTACTATTATTATGTATCATGTTTTCTCATATTTTCAGGGATATATCACTTTTGGCCTGGTAAAGTTCCCATCCCTATCTTTCTCTCTACGTGTTGGGTGAAAACTTGGTCGGGCTCCACGACGGTTGGTATTGGAATTTTTTGGTTTTGTTTTCAGGTACCATTATGTGATCTGCAATTTAACCCTATGGCTCGACCCTCCTCTCTTAAAAGGAACACAGGATGGGGCAGCTAGGCTTATAGCTGCAAAAAAGGTCGTGGGCGTGGTGTTGGGCAAGCTCAGCCTCTACGAGTTAGGGGTAGAGGACGTCGCGGTAATGTTGGGAAGTCCCAAGAAGCTGTTCATGGATACCGTTGTAAGACTCCTCCCCCCGTTCGTCAGTTGATATCTGTTTGGGAAATGAAGCTAAGGCAGCAAGCTGAGAACACTGATTTGGACTTGGATGAATAACAACCTTTAGTCCAAGATCCTCGTCATTCTCATGGTAGGTACACTCAGTTCCAACAAACGGTTTATTTTTACTAGCTTATGAAGAACATTGTGGAAAAAGCGATTATATCCAGTTTTGTTGGGCCATCTAAACCAGGTTCAGTCCTACAGGAAATTCCTATGGAATTTCAATTGATATAGAATCAAATCCAACTTCAAAATGTTTTCCTTAGCCTGATTGAGTAGAAAATCCCTTGCCTTCCCCAGACAGAGCTACCAGGTTCTAGCACCAAATATCTGATGCCTATTGACTCCTCTGATGAGTAATCAAATGATTAGCAAGGTCATGTTTTGTGAAAAAATTGTGTACTTCATATAATGGATTTAGAGTCTCTCAGTTTCTGTTTTATATCTATAGCTACTAGAAATATTAAGGATATACAAAATTATATTGCACTACTATACAATATTATAACCTTTAAATTTTTGATGGCTTACAGTGCAATTACATGGCCAACAGACTCAGTTTCCCAATGGGAAGGTTGAGGCTATCTAACATTGTAAAGATCTCCCAAGCTTTACAAAATAAAAATCTATACTATTATACTCCATATACATGTGCATGATTTTCGTACAAAATTAAACACTCAATTTTATAAATGTATGTATATTTTTCATTAAGTTATTATAAGTTTTCTTATTTTATTTACTTTTAAAAATATAAAAAATATTAATAAAAATATTTTCATTAAAATAATTAATGAACGTTTGGATGCTAGAATTTAGTTTTCTCATAAAGTTTCTAACCTTTAGTTACAATCTCATATTAATTCTCCTAATACATTTCTTCCAACTCTATTACTAATCTTTTGGACATACACTTAGTTCTTTATCTTCTTGTTCTCCTTCACTTGGTTCTTAATTTTCTTCTTATAATTCTTGATTGGGTTTTTTTATTATATATTTTCCCCTTACCTTTAATCAATTTTAGTAAAAATATAGAATTTGTCTTGATCCTTTACTCAATGGGTATACTCATAGTGGATGGGCCTTGGGGACATCACTACTATATTGTAGAGCCCAGAGTGTGAAAGAGACACTTCTTAATTTAAATTATAAATGTTGTAACATGGGGATTCATTATGTAGATATGTGGCATAACATCTTAGTTCATGGGATATTAAACATATACCTAATTAATTTTCTATCTCCTAAAACTAATCCATTGAAACCCTTCTAAATACACCTTTCAAATTACCCATGCTACCCCCCAACCATACCTCAACCAGTTAATTCCTCTAGATGTTCAACGTATCCAGTTTTTTTGTGATATTTTCATACACCTAATATGTATATCCAAATTTATTATATAATTTTCACCTATTAATATTTATTATGCTTCCTATATCCTTTTACTTTGAAAAACACCATGATTTTATTTTTTCAATCCATCCTTAGACTAGATCAAGCTTCTTCTTCCCTCTTCATGCTAAAGTAACTATATCCATGTCATAGTTAAATTAAGATAAAATCCTCAGTACTTATATTCATAAGTCTACTAAAATATCTCTCTCATACCCTCATTACAAAGAAAAATATTGTTAAACTTTTGTTTACTTTTTAAACCCCCAAAATGAATAAAAATGTTAGAGCATTTCATTTCCTAAATAGTGCATCCCTAATGGGTTGTAAGGAATAAGGTCATGTTATAAAACATTGTGATTAATGAAGGTCACCTTAAATATTTAGACCAACATAATATTAATAAAATTAATCCAAAATTATGAAGGGATCAAAATGAAATACATATTCATAACCAAAACATAGAGATATAGTGAAACTTGACTTCAATTAATAAATAGAAAATGCTAAAAACATATACATGCAAAATGAAAGAAAACTAGCTCGAATGGTGGTAGGTTATCTCTAAGAAGAGATGTGATGGCTATTTTCCTTCACTGAACTATGTTATAATGAGGTCTTGAGGCCTTTTTATCATGAATATGTATTGAGAAACCATAAACATCCAAAAAACTAACCCTAGGAGATGGAGTTCCAAAGGCTTATGGGCCCCAATGGGGTAAGTTGGAATGCCAACTTCGTGGGCAATAACTTTGGTGTATGATATTTGTTTGGCATGCACGATGGTTCGTTGGAAATTTCTATCTGAGGAGTGCATTTTATGGTTTTTGATGGAAATTTATGATTTATGTCGAAAATTTTCCACAAAAAAACATTGTTTAGGGCCTCAAAACAACTCCAAAATTTCAAGCCCTAAATATTGCTAAAATAGGAAAATTGTGCTAAGTTAGTGGAATAGGTGGGTGACGACTAATATCCACTTGGATCAGTCCTACCACCTTAGGAATAAATTATCTCCATTGTGTTCAGTGTCTCCGTGAGATGGGGAAACTTCTGCTAAACATGGCCCCTAGTGAGCCACTTAGTGCAAGAGATGGCTTGTTTTGACAACTTGATATAGTTGGATCCTTTGTTGGCAAGTGATCTTAATTTGTGTGTCCATGATCTGATTAGTTCAGTATTTTTCAATCAAATCTGGGTTGAGATCTTTCTATGGTAGCCACTGTGTGATTTTTGATGTGTCCAACAATTGTGGCAATTATAGCCAACGGAAATCCACATTGAACACTGGGTGCAAGCCAAGGAAGGGGGGGATACTTAGCTCAAAAGTGTTGTCACTCTCAACCTTTTTTATGGTGTAAGATTCATAGTAGAGTGGATGAAGCTCCCAAAGGGTCCCTGCAAGGCATTTATTCTGCAAATGCAACCAAAGCATGTCTCCCACTTAAAACTTGTGTGGAACTTGGTGATGATCATGGCATTTTTTATACTTGGTATTCACTTACTACAATATATCATGGAACTACTGAAGGATCTGCTGAATTTTTTCAATAAAATTTGTATATTTTTCACATTCATATTGAACATGTGCATATTTTTGTTTGTGCAGCCTCAAGGGGCAGTGTGACATCAATGGGGCCTAATGGTTGAAATCCTAGGCCCACCTAAAAATGGTTTTGGCTTATTGAGCCGTGGAGAGATTTTTTTTAGTTTTGTTGAACATAGGGGATACTCTCATCCCATGTTCATGGATTCTTGAAGTTGTACCTATGAAAAATGTGCATGATCATCCTATTGATAACCTCTTTTTATCCATCATTCCAGGGGCGAAAGATAGTTGATTTGGTGAGTTTGGTGTCTAAAAATGACCAAAGGCTTGACCATAATACACTTAGGAACTTGTTATATTGATTTGATATGATTGTCTGCGGGATCCAAAAATGTACCCACACCCATTTGAATAAGAGATTGGTAGTAGTTTCTACTATGATACTCTTCTTGTAGGAAATCAGGATGGCCATCTTAGAAATTCTACTAACAACCACAAACACATAGTCATTACCATCCTTGGTAGAAGGAAGGTCAAACATATATTCCATCAAGATCGATTCCCAATGCCAATTAGGAGTAGGAAGAGGGGTGTATAGGCCTTACTTCTTAATGGTTGGTTTGGAAGTAACAAAGGTAGTGAAAGACCTGATATACCTAAAAATATCTTGTCGAATTTTTTACTAATAAAATTACTTTTGTAGTTGTTGGGGTTCCTATGTTTTGGCAGATTTGGCAATACCAAAAGATAAGACAACATCAAACCACTTTGGGACCTCTAGATCTAGCCCTCCTGGGTCCAGAGAAGGATCTCTCTATAAATTTCAAAGAATGATATATCTTTGAAGCTCAAAATGAGGTAGTAGGCTAGGTATGAAGCACAAGGGTTTTTTTAAAATGATTTGGTTGTTGGGTTGAAGATCATTAATTGAGAAGGTCATGGAATGAAAGGACCAAAGTAGCAGGATGTTTCGGTAAAAGAAGATAGGTCCAGAAAGTGCCAATCCATTGTGCTATGGAGTCATGAAAGGGAATTACTTGCATAGCAACTGCACAAGGCTTTCCATAGGGAAATTCATCTATACTAAAGGATCTTTTAAATAGATGGTGGAATGGAACATTAAGGAGTGAAGGTGAAAGAAGGAAAGAAACCCAAGTGCAGTCTAGAGATCAGGTCAGATATCATTTAAATCTAGACCTGCTTTGACATACCTCAAAGGAAACTCTCAATGAAGGCACAAGGGGTAGCTTAAGACCAGGTCAGAGGTCATTTAACTCCAGGCCTGATTTCAGCATACTCCAAGAGAAAACAGAGTTAAGATTTAACACAGAACTAGGCCTAAGATCAGAGAAGGAATTTCAACCTTCAATGCTTTTGAAACTAGCTCAAAGGGATCTTAGAAAGGCCAACTTTTGGAAAAGGACCCCAATGGACAGGGCTTACACTAAATCCCCGGTATCCCAATTCTTCCAGCTTAAACCCAACAAGAACATCTAAGCAACAAGCTCCAAATTCATACATCAGTAAGCATGGGTTAGACCCATCTTCAACTGGTTAAATTATATGAATTTGCGCTTAGATTCACTATCAGCAGAAAACATCAAAGATAAGAAGAGTAGTGGGCATTAAGGTACCATGCAGGGGTATATCCTAAGCTTGATTTACTGATTCTTATCAGAGAATAAATGGATAGTATGATTTAAATAAAATAAGACAATGCCATAAGAGAAACATCACCCGTAATATAGACTAGGATCCTGTGAAATTTGCTTGTTCAATTGATGTGCAAAACTAGTCCCATACTCTGAGCTCAATGGTTGATTACAGTCCAAACTTCTCCTCCTAGCCTACTAAATTACAAGCTACTAAGCTACTTCCCCCAAAAAATTTCTAACAGTCTATTGAATCCCTACAACTAACAACAACAACCTTTACAATGCATTTTACAGGGGTTCTTATAGGAGAATGAGTAACTGTGGTAGTAGATGTAAAATTAATTGATTTCATTAATACAGAGTGGAGGAAATGTTCGTGCCCACTCTGCTTAATGGCTTTGCACTGTAATCTGTAGTCTGGTTCGAAGTATTTTTCAGGCTAATCATAACTTCATAGGTATTTTCTTTGATGTACTTTTCGGCTGTAGTACTCTGTTCTGTCTTCTGCAACAAGTAAGGTGACTGAAGGTCTTCTAGTCTTCCATGCTTCCATAACTGCTGTCCTGGCAGCTTTGGAAACTTCTGTCAATGAAATAAGCTTTAAGGGCTCGAGGAGGCATGGAGAATGCCATCGGGAGGTGTCCTACTGGAGAAAAATTCTCTGCTGATGTCAAAACACAAATATGGCTTGTTTCATGTGTGCTTTAGGCCTTTTTAGACCTCTTAATCATCTTCGTGTTTCTTATCTGCGTCTATGTCCTTTAATCATTGGATTATAGCATTAATCTTAATAACAGGTTCTTTAATCCATTAATTCCCTTTGCTGATACTCTATGCTGCTACTGTGATGGTTTTTCTGCGCTCTGGGTCACAGAGACTGTGACTGTGGAGACAGAGTGAATTTCTTCACTCTGTAATCCCTGCAAAACATGATACACCTATTACAAAATCCAGGGGAGTGGTGGAAAGATGTTGTGGAGGCCTGTGGAATGGTGGTGTAAATGGTGGATGCAGGCGAAAAACCAATGGAAATCTCTGCAAAATGGTGAAAGAATGAGCTGCCGGAGGTTTGGTGCAGAGAGGGTCGCGAACCATCTGATTAGATAGGGAAATAGAAATCAACGGTCAGGATTGGTGGATGGAGGTGTTAATAGTAAGTTAGGCGGAGAATCAAAGCCTTTAGTGTAAAACACAAAGGATTAAATTTTGGGTGAATACAAAGGGAAATGGGGCGAAATGTATGAAAGCGGGGCCTTTAGTGGTGGGACCTGGCAGGTGGAGGGCGAAGTGGTATTAGTGGGAAAACTGTCAGTGTCGCGTGGCTCAGGGGTGGTTTTGAAAATCTAAAAAAAAAAACGCAATATGCCCTGCTGCTTGACGCATGGCAACCCATATCGCGTGATTTCTAAACGTTAACTGTCGGGCATAAAAATAATGCAATATGTTTGTAGGCTGTTGGATGATGGGTGGCTAGATCCGACGGTGGAGGAGCGAGCGCGATATGGGAAGGTGCACGGGCGGAAGTGGGCCAATGGGTTCACTGCGGACCATTGGATTATGTGGATGGACGGTCATGATTGAAGGTAAGAGCGGAGATGATTTGGGCCATTGGGTTAGATTGTGGCCGTAGGATCTATATGATAGACGGTCCAGATTTAAAGAGGGAGTGGAAGGAAAAAGGAGAAAGCGAGTGGGTGGGAAGAATAGGAGCCGTTAGATCTCAAGAGATCAACGGTGGAGATCTAATCACATCGGAGCAAGTCAGGAGGCCAAAATTCCGATCGTTGGAGTTGCGATTGCATGCTAGCCGTCTAATCTGGAACCAGATCGATGGTCAATACTCAATCGGGGGGTGATGGAGAGGGGCGATGGGGCACGATGCGATTAGCGCTGGGCTGTCGGATTTGGAACGGATCAACGGTGGATATAGTGTTCAGAGTTTGACAAAGGGATGAGGCGGGCACGGTGTGGAGTCAGCGCTAGCCGTTAGATCTATACAGATCAATGACTGAGATCACAGCGGAGGCCAATAGACCAAATGACCATCGCATCGGAGAATTTCACTTAACAAAGGAAAAGGCTCACATGGAACGCTTTGATTGCGATTAGCGCCCCGGGCTTTAGCGCCTGGTCTCGAGCGCGGGTCATATGGTGGGGAAGTCATTAGGGGCTTAGCCGAAGGGGGCTTAAGGCCTCAAATGAAAAAGGGGGTTTTTGGCTTAAATTAAGTGCTTTTTAAGGCCAAAAGGAGGGTTCCAGTAGAGGGAATAAGGGGTTTTAAACCAGCTAAGGGAAGTTATAAGGTTTAAAAAAGGGTTTTGGGGAGATTTAGAGGGTTAATGAGGGAAATTTGAAAGGGGAAAAAGGTTATGAAAACAAAGGCTTTGAGAGGACAAAATGGGAAAATGGAAGCCTTCTTGAAGCATTCTTCTTCCACAAACAATGAGGCTTTTTAGGGGAAACAACAGTGAAGATTCTTCAAAGGATGAACAACACAAAGAGGCTTCAAGAATGATATGTTTTCAAAGGAAATGTATTTCTTGAAGGCTCAAAACAATTTTAGCCACCTGTTTGCTTGTAAAATTTTTATAGGTGGCTAACAGTGGCTCCACATGGGGATGGCATCTTCTTGAAGGTGTCAAAAATTCAGAAAATGATCTTTAGAGTAGGCCAGATGCCTGCTACTTGACACATCCTTTTATTTTCTTGGATCAGCTACCACAAATCATGAAAATATCATATCAGCAGTAATATTCTCCCAAACAACTACCTACTCATTCTATTTTCCTAACAATTTTTTTTATTTTTTTTTCTGGGTGCATTTGGACCTGCAGACCCTTTACATCATCAATTTTTACAAACAGGAAATAAACCTATTATATTTATACCCTTAATACTCCATGAGACCAGATTAAACAGTTGGTATCATAGCTTCTCTACCTAAACTACTATCTGCTAGGATTAAACAGTCTAGCAGATTTCTTCCTCTACATTCTAAGACAGAAATTGAAAAACAACCAAACTAGGATTAGACTGCCTGGTTTGCTGGAATTTACAGAAATTAAAAAATAACTGGACTTTACAGAAATTAAAAACTAACTAAGTGCTCACAAGCTGAGCTTTATTGAAGTTTCCTACCTACCCTACTCTACTTGGAAATCTCTGATGCTCTAGGTGATACAATAATGCCAGTGCAGCCAATCAAGTACTAATAAAAAAGGATAGAATAACTGACTGCTTGTCAGAGATGACCATAGGGTACTCTACATGTGGGTCTTCAAAACCAAGGCCACCATCAGTGGTGACCATTCCTGATGAACTTGGCCCCTGTGAAAGATCAATGCTGGAGAATTTGAGCTAATCAGGGCCTCCATATACTCTGCCACAGGATCAATGAACACATGATGTACACTTTCTTCTTTTAGGCCTTTCATGACTGGTAGGCCATCTTCATCCTTGACAGCTTTGATCACTGCATCTTCCACTGCATCTTCAGTGTGGCTCTTGAAAGCCAGATCATCTTCTCTCTACACATCGAAAGGCAGTGGAATCTCCTCTTTTTTAGGGGGGGGGGAGACTTTCCAAAATTGCTCTAGGGTCTCTAAACTGATATGATTTTTCTTGTGAGTTCAATATTTCAATCTCAACTTCACATCTTTCAACCACCAATTCTAGAAAAATTTTCTTAAGCACAGGTTTGAATTTTGAGCTGAGAAGAATAGCCCTTGGAAGGTCCTCCCATTCCAGTTCTGCCAAGTCACTTGACATTATATCACGACACTTTTCTATGAAACTTGGATGCATTTTTGAAAATTTCTCAGGGTCTTCCATTAGTGAAGTGACTTGGTATTTAACATGGATGATGTTGTAATGCGACTGGTCTCCCAGTGGAGTCTTGTGAAAACAAAGATAATCAGCAGGCCTACTGATCACCAGTGGAGTCTTTTAATCATTAAGGAACTGTGGAGTCGCCAGGTGGATTATTTAAGATGTTCAAGGAGATTTATTGTCCACGACAGTGATTTACTGCCAAATCGAAGCTATTGGTCTTTTCTTCCCCAATGGAGTCACCATTATGTTAAGGTTCCTATGTTTTGTCAGATTTGGCAATACCAAAAGATAAGACAACATCAAACCACTTTGGGACCTCAGGATCTAGCTCTCCTGGGTCCAAAGAGGGATCTCTCTATAAATGTCAAAGAATGATATATCGTTGAAGCTCAAAATGAGGTATTAGGCTAGGTATGAAGCACAAGGGTCTTTTTAAATGATTTGGTTTTTGGGTTGGAGATCATTAACTGAGAAGGTCATGGAATGAAAGGAACAAAGTAGTAGGATGCTTCGGTAAAAGAAGACAGGTCTAGAAAGTGCCAATCCATTGGGCTATGGATTCATGAAATGGAATTACTTGCATAAAAAATGCACAAGGCTTTCCATAGGGAAATTCTTCTATACTAAATTATCTTTTAAATAGATGGTGGAATGGAACATTAAAGAGTGAAGGTGAAAGAAGGAAAGAAACCCAAGTGCAGTCTGGAGATCAGGTCAGATATCATTTAAATCTAGACCTGCTTTGACATACCTCAAAGGAAACTCTCAATGAAGACACAAGGGGTAGCTTAAGATCAGGTCAGAGGTCATTTAACTCCAGGCCTGCTTTCAACATACTCCAAGAGAAAACAGAGTTAAGATTTAACACAGAACTAGGCCTAAGATCAGAGAAGGAATTTTAACCTTCAATGCTTTTGACACTAGCTCAAAGGGATCTTAGAAAGGTCAAATGTTGGAAAAAGACCCCAGTGGACAGGGCTTACACTAAATCCCTGGTATCCCAATTCTTCTGGCTTAAACCCAACAAGAAAATCTAAGCAGCAAGCTCCAAATTCATACATCAGTAAGCATGGGTTAGACCAACATCTTCGACTGGTTAAATTATATGAATTTTCTCTTAGATTCACTATCAACAGAAAACATCAAAGATAAGAAGAGCAGTGGGCATTAAGGTACCATGTAGGGGTATATCCTAAGCTTGATTTACTGATTATTATCAGAGAATAAATGGACAATATGATTTAAATAAAATAAGAGAATGTAGTAAGAGAAACATCACCCGTAATATAGACCAGGATCCTGTGAAATTTGCTTGTGCAATTGATGTGCAAAACTAGTCCCATACTCTAAGCTCAATGGCTGATTACAGTCCAAACTTCTCCTCCCATCCTACTAAATTACAAGCTACTAAGCTACTTCCCCCAACAACTGTTCTAACAGTCAAATGAATCCCTACAACTAACAACAACAACATTTACAATGCATTTTACAGGGGTTCTTATAGGATAATGAGTAACTATGGTAGTAAATATAAACTTAATTGATCTCATTAATACAGAGTGGAGGAAATGTTCGTGCCCACTCTGCTTAATGGCTCTGCATTGTACTCTGTAGTCTGGTTTAAAGTCTTTGTCAGGCTGATCATAACTTCATAGGTATTTTCTTTGATGTACTTTTCGGCTGTAGTACTCTGTTCTGTCTTTTGCAACAAGTAAGGTGACTGAAGGTCTTCTGGTCTTCCATGCTTCCATAACTGTTGTCCTGATAGCTTTGGAAACTTTTGTTAATGAAATAACCTTTAAGGGCTCGAGGAGGTGTCCTACTGGAGAAAAATGCTCTGCTGATGTCAAAACATAGATATGGCTTGTTTCATGTGCGCTTTAGGCCTTATTAGACCTCTTAATCATATACATGTTTCTTATCTGCATCTCTGTCCTTTAATCATTGGATTATAGCATTAATCTCAATAACAGGTTCCTTAATCCATTAATTCCATTTGCTGATACTCTATGCCATTGCTGTGACGGTTTTTCTGTGCTCTGGGTCAAAGAGACTGTGACTGTGGAGATAGAGTGAATTTCTTCGCTCTGTAATCCTTGCAAAACATGATACACCTGTTATAAAATCCAGAGGAGTGGCAGAAAAATGCTATGGAGGCCTGTGGAATGGTGGCGTAAATGGTGGATCCAGGCGAAAAACCAATGGAAATATCTGCAAAATGGTGAAAGAATGAGCTGTCGGAGGTTTGGTGCAGAGAGGGTCGCAGACCATCCAATTAGATAGGGCAATAACAATCAACGGCCAGGATTGGTGGATGGAGGTGTTGATAGTAAGTTAGGCGGAGAATCAAAGCCTTTAGTGTAAAACACAAAGGATTAAATTTTGGGCGAATACAAAGGAGAATGGGGCGAAATGTATGAAAGCGGGGCCTTTAGTGGTGGGACCCGGCGGGTGGAGGACTAGGTGGTATTAGTGGGAAAACCGCCGGTGTCGCGTAGCTCAGGGGTGGTTTTGAAAATATAAAAAAAAAAACGCAATATGCCCCGCTGCTTGACGCGTGGAAAAACAAAACCACCCATATCGTGTGATTTCTGAACATTAACTGTCGAGCATAAAAATAACGCGATATGTTTGTAGGCCGTTGGATGATGGGCGGCTAGATCCGACGGTGGAGGAGCAAGCAAGATATGGGAAGGTGCAGGGGCGGAAGTGGGCCATCCGGTTCACTGCAGACCATTGGATTATGTGGATGGATGGTCATGATTGAAGGTAAGAGCAGAGATGATTTGGGCCATCGGGTTAGATTGTGGCTGTAGGATCTATATGATAGACGGTCCAGATTTAAAGAGGGAGCGGAAGGTAAAAGGGGAAAGTGAGTGGGTGGGAAGAATAGGAGACGTTGGATCTTAGGAGATCAACGGTGGAGATCTAATCACATCGGAGCAAGGCAGGAGGCCAAAACTCCGATCTTTGGAGTTGAGATTGTGTGCCAGTCGTCCGATTTGGAGCCAGATCGACGGTCAATACTCAATCGGGGGGTGATGGAGAGGGGCGATGGGGTGCGATGCGATTAGCGTTGGGCTCTCGGATTTGGAATGGATCAACGGTGGAGATCGTGATCGGAGGCTGACAAAGGGATGAGGTGGGCGCGGTGTGGAGTTAACGCTGGCCGTTAGATCTATACAGATCAACCGCAGCGGAGGCCAACAGACCAAATGACCATCGCATCGGAGAATTTCACTTAACAAAGGAAAAGGCTCACATGGAACGCTCTGATTGCGATTAATGCCCGGGGCTTTAGCACCTGGTCTCGGGCACAAGTCATATGGTGGGGAAGTGGTTAGGGGCTTAGCTGAAGGGTGCTTAAGGCCTCAAATGAAAAAGGGGGTTTTTCGCTTAAATTAACTGCTTTTTAAGGCCAAAAGGAGGGTTCTGGTAGATGGAATAAGGGGTTTTAAACCAGCTAAGGGAAGTTATAAGGTTTAAAAAAGGGTTTTGGGGAGATTTAGAGGGTTAATGAGGGAAATTTGAAAGGGGAAAAAGGTGATGAAAACAGAGGCTTTGAGGGGACAAAATGGGCAAATGGAGGCCTTCTTGAAGCATTCTTCTTCCACAAATAGTGAGGCTTTTTAAGGGAAATATCAGTGAAGATTCTTCAAAGGATGAAAAACACTAAGAGGCTTCAAGAATGATATGTTTTCAGAGGAAATGTATTTCTTGAAGGCTCAAAAACATTTTAGCCACCTGTTTGCTTGTCAAAAATTTATAGGTGGCTAACAGTGGCTCCACACAGGGATGTCATCTTCTTGAAGGTGTTAAGAATTCAAAAAATGATCTTTGGAGTAGGCTAGATGCCTGGTACTTGACACATCCTTTTATTTTCTTGGATCAGCTGCCACAAATCATGAAAATATCATATCAGCAGTAATATTCTCGCAAACAACTACCTACCCATTCTATTGTCCTAACATTTTTTTTATGGGTGCATTTAGACTTGCAAACCCTTTACATCATCAATTTTTACAAACAGGAAATAAACCTATTCTATTTCTACCCTTATTACTCCATGAGACCAGATTAAATAGTTGGCCTCATAGCTTCTCTACCTAAACTACTATCTGCTAGGATTAAACAGTCTAGCAGATTTCATTAGGGAATTTTGAGGTCTAAAATGGGCCTCCTAAGGAAATTATAAAATAATAGTGGAAAAAATCAAATAAGATTTGATGACATCATCAAATTTTAGAGGGAAAAATGAAAAAACTACTTTTTCAATTCATATTTTCAACTTATCTTCCAAAGTTTTTACTCAAATTTCGAGCGGGAGTACTCGTTGGATGCGAAATTTAATTCCTCATCCAAGGAGTACCCATGTTGCATACTTTCGATGGGTCCTACTACATGAAAAATGAGAAATACATAAAAAAACGTGATTACAATCACTTTTTTTTTATGTATTTCTCATTTTTCGTGTAGAAGAGTTCATCGAAAGTATGCAACATGGGTACTCCTTGGATGAGGAATTAAATTCTGCATCCAATGAGTACTCCTGCTCGAAATTTGAGTAAAAATTTTGGGAGATAAGTTTAAAATACGAGTTGAAAAAGTAGTTTTATTATTTTATTATTTTTTAATATTTTTACTTTTTTACTCCAAAATGGTGAATCATCCATTATGGATGACATCATCATCT
Organism: Pinus albicaulis; assembly: GCA_034641835.2. Taxonomy (NCBI): domain Eukaryota; kingdom Viridiplantae; phylum Streptophyta; class Pinopsida; order Pinales; family Pinaceae; genus Pinus; species Pinus albicaulis. Next base: position 1,870,803,702 of record CM076575.1, on the reverse strand, counting down.
TGAATCCTATTGGTTCTTATAAAGTTTATTTTGGTTGTACATTTTTCTTAGGAGGCCCATTTTAGACCTCAAAATTCCCCTAATGCTTCCTCTACATTCTAAGACAGAAATTGAAAAACAACCAAACTAGGATTAGACTGTCTGGTTTGTTGGACTTTACATAAATTAAAAGCTAACTAAGTGCTCACAAGCTGAGATTTATTGAAGTTTCCTACCTACCCTACTCTACTTGGAAATATTTGATGCTCTAGGTGATACAATAATGCCAGTGCAGCCAATCAAGCTAAAATAAAAAAGGATAGAAGAATTGACTACTTGTCAGAGATGACCATAGGGTACTCTGCATGCGGGTCTTCAAAACCAAGGCCACCATCAGTGGTGACCATTCCTGATGAACCTGGCCCCTGCGAAAGATCAATGATGGAGAATTTGAGCTAATCAGGGCCTCCATATACTCTGCCACAGGATCAATGAACACAAGATGTACACTTTCTTCTTTTAGGCCTTTCATGACTAGTAGGCCATCTGCATCCTTGACAGCTTTGATCATTGCATCTTCCACTGCATCTTCAGTGTGGCTCTTGAAAGCCCGATCATCTTCTCTCCGCACATCGAAAGGCAGTGGAATCTCCTCATTTTTAAGGGGAGGGAGACTTTCCAAAAATTCTTTGGGGTCTCTGAACTGATATGATTTTTCTTGTGAGTTCAATATTTCAATCTCAGCTTCACATCTTTCAACCACCAATTCTAGAAAATTTTTCTTAAGCACAGGTTTGAATTTTGAGCTGAGAAGAATAGCCCTTGGAAGGTCCTCCCATTCCAGTTCTCCCAAGTCACTTGACATTATATCACGACACTTTGCTATGAAACTTGGATGCATTTTTGCAAATTACTGAGGGTCTTCCATTAGTGAAGTGACTTGGTCTTTAACATGGATGATGTTGTAATGCGACTGGTCTCCCAGTGGAGTCTTGTGAAAATAAAGATAATTAGCAGGCCTACTGATCACCAGTGGAGTCTTTTAATCATTAAGGAACTGTGGCGTTGCCAGGTGGATTATTTAAGATGTTCAAGGAGATTTACTGTCCACCACAGTGATTTACTGCCAAATTGAAGCTATTGGTCTTTGTTTCCACAGTGGAGTCGCCATTATGTTGGGGTTCCTATGTTTTGGCAAATTTGGCAATACCAAAAGATAAGACAACATCAAACCACTTTGGGACCTTAGGATCTAGCCCTCCTTGGTCCATAGAGGGATATCTCTGTAAATGTCAAAGAATGATATATCTTTGATGCTCAAAATGAGGTATTAGGCTAGGTATGAAGGAAAAGGGTATTTTTAAATGATTTGGTTGTTGGGTTGGAGATCATTAACTGAGAAGGTCATGGAATGAAAGGAACAAAATAGCAGGATGTTTTAGTAAAAGAAGATAGGCCCAGAAAGTGCCAATCCATTGGGCTATGGAGTCATGAAAGGGAATTACCTGCAAACAACTGCACAAGGCTTTCCATAGGGAAAGTCATCTATACTAAAGGATATTTTAAATAGATGTTGGAATGGAACATTAAGGAGTGAAGGTGAAAGAAGGAAAGAAACCCAAGTACAGTCTGGAGATCAGGTCAGATATCATTTAAATCCAGACCTACTTTGACATACCTCAAAGGAAACTCTCAATGAAGACACAAGGGGTAGCTTAAGATCAGGTCAGAGGTCATTTAACTCCAGGCCTGCTTTCAGCATACTCCAAGAGAAAACAGAGTTAAGATTTAACACAGAACTAGGCCTAAGATCAGAGAAGGAATTTTAACCAATGCTTTTGACACTAGCTCAAAGGGATCTTAGGAAGGCCAACTGTTGGAAAAGGACCCCTACGGACAGGGCTTACACTAAATCCCTGGTATCCCAATTCTTCCAGCTTAAACCCAACAAGAAAATCTAAGCAGCAAGCTCCAAATTCATACATCAGTAAGCATGGGTTAGACCAACATCTTCGACTGGTTAAATTATATGAATTTTCTCTTAGATTCACTATCAGCAGAAAACATCAAATATAAGAAGAGCAGTGGGCATTAAGGTACCATGTAGGGGTATATCCTAAGCCTAATTTACTAATTCTTATCAGAGAATAAATGGACAGTATGATTTAAATAAAATAAGACAATGCAGTAAGAGAAACGCCACCTGTAATATAGACCAGGATCCTGTGAAATTTGCTTGTTCAATTGATGTGCAAAACCAGTCCCATACTCTGAGCTCAATGGTTGATTATAGTCCAAACTTCTCCTCCCAGCCTACTAAATTACAAGCTACTAAGCTACTTCCCCCAACAACTGTTCTAACAGTCGAATGAATCCCTACAACTAACAACAACAACCTTTACAATGCATTTTATAGGGGTTCTTATAGGAGAATGAGTAGCTGTGGTAGTAGATGTAAACTTAATTGATTTCATTAATACATACTGGAGGAAATGTTCGTGCCCACTCTGGTTAATGGCTCTGCACTATACTTTGTAGTCTGGTTCGAAGTCTTTGTCAGGCTAATCATAACTTCATAGGTATGTTCTGTGATATACTTTTCGGCTGTAGTACTCTATTATGTCTTCTGCAACAAGTAAGGTGACTGAAGGTCTTCTAGTCTTCCATGCTTCCATAACTGCTGTCTTGACAGCTTTCGAAACTTCTGTCAGTGAAATAAACTTTAAGGGATCGATGAGGCATGGAGAACACCGTCGGGAGGTGTCCTACTGGAGAAAAATGCTCTGCTGATGTCAAAACACAGATATGGCTTGTTTCATGTGCACTTTAGGCCTTATTAGACCTCTTAATCATATTCATGTTTCTTATCTGCGTCTCTGTCCTTTAATAATTGGATTATAGCATTAATCTCAATAACAGGTTCTTTAATCCATTAATTCCCTTTTTTGATACTATATGCCGCTGCTATGACGGTTTTTCTGTGCGCTGGGTCACAGAGACTATGACTGTGGAGACAGAGTGAATTTCTTCGCTCTGTAATCCCTGCAAAACATGATACACCTATTATAAAATCTAGGGCAGTGGCGGAAAAATGCTGTGGAGGCCTGTGGAATGGTGGCGTAAATGGTGGATGCAGGCAAAAAACCAATGGAAATCTCTGCAAAATGGTGAAAGAATGAGCTGGCGGAGGTTTGGTGCAGAGAGGGCCGCGGACCATTCTATTAGATAGGGAAATAACAATCAACGGTCAGGATTGGTGGATGGAGGTGTTAATAGTAAGTTAGGCGGATAATTAAAGCCTTTCGTGTAAAACAAAAAGGATTAACTTTTTTGAAAATACAAAGGGAAATGGGGCGAAATGTATGAAAGTGGGGCCTTTAGTGGTGGGACCCGGTAGGTGGAGGGCAAGGTGGTATTAGTGGGAAAACCATCGGTGTCGCACGTCTCAGGGGTGGTTTTGAAAATCTTCAAAAAAAAATGCGAAATGCCCCGCTGCTTGACGTGTGGCAAAAAAAAACCACCCATATTGCGTGATTTCTAAATGTTAACTGTCGGGCATAAAAATAACATGATATGTTTGTAGGCCGTTGGATGATGGGTGGCTAGATCCGACGGTGGAGGAGCGAGCGTGATATGGGAATGTGCATGGGCGGAAGTGGGCCATCGGGTTCACTGCGGACCGTTGGATTATGTGGATGGACGGTCATGATCGAAGGTAAGAGTGGAGATGATTTGGGCCATTAGGTTAGATTGTGGCCGTAGGATCTATATGATAGACGGTCCAGATTTAAAGAGGGAGCCGAAGGCAAAATGGGAAAGTGAGTGGGTGGGAAGAATAGGAGCCGTTGGATCTCAAGAGATCAACGGTGGAGATCTAATCACATCGGAGCAAGGCAGAAGGCAAAAAATCTAATCGTTGGAGTTGCAATTGTGCACCAGCCATCCGATCTGGAACCAGATCGGCAGTCAATACTCAATCGAGGGGTGATGGAGAGGGGCAATGGGGTGCGATGCGATTAGCACTGGGCCGTCGGATTTGGAACGGATCAACGGTGGAGATCATGATCGAAGGTTGACAAAGGGATGAGGCGGGCGTGGTGTGGAGTCAGCGCTGGCTGTTAGATCTATACAGATCAATGGCTGAGATCACAGCGGAGGCCAACAGACCAAATGATCATCGCATCAGAGAATTTCACTTAACAAAGGAAAAGGCTCACATGGAATGCTCCGATTGCGATTAGCACCCAGGGCTTTAGCACCTGGTCTCGGGCATAGGTCATATGGTGGGGAAGTGGTTAGGGGCTTAGCCGAAGGGGGCTTAAGGCCTCAAATGAAAAGGGGGTTTTTTGGCTTAAATTAAGTGTTTTTTAAGGCCAAAAGGAGGGTTCCGGTAGAGGGAATAAGGGGTTTTAAACCAACTAAGGGAGTTTATAAGGTTTAAAAAAGGTTTTTGGGGAGATTTAGAGGGTTAATGAGGGAAATTTGAAAGGGGAAAAAGGTGATGAAAACAGAGGCTTTGAGGGGACAAAATGGGCAATGGAGGCCTTCTTGAAGCCTTCTTCTTCCACAAACAGTGAGGATTTTTAGGGGAAACAACAGTGAATATTCTTCAAAGGATGAACAACACAAAGAGGCTTCAAGAATGATATGTTTTCAGAGGAAATGTATTTCTTGAAGGCTCAAAAACATTTTAGCCACCTGTTTGCTTGTAAAAAATTTATAGGTGGCTAACAGTAGTATTGCCACTATCTTCTCTACACCAAATTTCTCTTCTCCACGACTACAATGTGCCTACCATATTAGCCTGGAAATATTGCTTGGTGGAACAAAAAGGTCTCATAGGTAGAACAACAATTCATCATCAAGGTGGAGAGTCTAAACTTTCTTTCCTGCCATAAACATATGGTATGTGGCACTGAATTATGAGACACTATTACATCGATGTGTCCATATATATGTTTCATTCCCACGAGAGTTGAGAAAAGTGGTTAGTTCCACAACTGAGGGTAGACTAAGGCAATATGCGACATGATTGGTGGTACCCTTATTGTCTAATTTAATGTTTAAATGGAATTTTTATAGGTATGTGGACCGTTTTTTATAGTGATCATTCTGTAACTTCCCTTTTGTCGGCATAAATTAAAGAGGCATGTGTTCTTTGTGGATGATCATCTCCTTCCCCAAAATATAATGTTTCCATTTTTGGTAGGCCTACATGATGGAATATATCTCCTTATCAAAAGTGGGGTATATTTTGATAGTATCAGAGAGTCTCTCACTTTGATAAGCCATTGGATGTCCTTACTGAATGAGGATTATGCCAATATCATGGTTAGAGACATCAGTTTCAATATCAAATGGATGTCGTAGGTTTCACAGGGTGGGGAATGATGTAGAGAAAAGATGGTATTTTAGTTCATTGAATGCCTTACGTTGTGACTAAAACCAACAAAAATAATTTTTATTTTCCCCTTGGTCACTTGCATTAAGGGCCAAGAAATATAAGAGAACACCAACATCAGTATTTGGTAGAAATATCAAGGCCCAAAAAGCTACAAAGCTTTTCCAAAGTCATTGCGGCCGACCAATCCTAAATGATTTGGATCTTGGATGGATCCACATGCATGCCTTGATCATTTATAATGTAACCTAAATATTAGACCTTGTCCAAGAAAAAGGATAATTTTTCCAAGTTAGAACAAAGCTTTTCATATCGCAAAGTGTGAAGTAATTGTTGAATATGATGCAAGTGCTTTGCCCAACCCTTGTTGAAGATGAGGATATCATCCACATATAAAACCATGAAAGGTGAAAGGCATCAAGATGTCATCCATCAACCTCATGAAAGTTTCTAGGGAATTCATCAAGCCAAAGGGCATGAAAAACCATTCAAAATTACCCTTCTTGGACTTGAAAGAAGTCTTCCACACATCAGTTAGTTTTATTGGGACTTGGTGATAGGTAGACTTCAAATCAATTTTACTGAGGCACCTAGATCCATTGTGTTGGTAAATAAGGTTTTAAATCCAGGGAATCAGGAACCTATTACTCACTATTATTTTTTCAGAGCCTTATAATCAATGCAGGGACTATAGGTCCCATCTTTCTTTTGCACAAATACAGTTGGGCATCCACGGGGTGAAGAAATTGGTCATATGTGCCATTTTTATAGCAATTCTTGGATTTGTTTCTTGATTTCCTTATTTTCCATAAGAGAATGAAGTTATATTTGACCATTGGGTAGAGGTGTTCTAGAGGTCATATAAATTGAATGCTTGACCTGGTAGTGCAGAGGTTTTAATGGTCCATCCCACCCCCTTGGACTTCCCAAGCTGATGGCAAGTGTTACTTTTAACTAACTTGACCTCTATGGTCACACTATGGAAATAAGTTTGCTAAATTAATTCTTCACCAAGCTTTGAAAAATTAACTTTGGACAACACCATCACATTCATCTCATCAAAAAAATTCCGATGATATAAATTTTATTTCAATCCAACTCTGAGATTGAAAGTTATGCTCCATTAAATATTAACTAGTTACCTCTTGCAACATCTGTAAGATGATACCATGTGGCACCCACATGTCACCCACGTGGTCCTTCCACATAACCCACAACATCTCCATGACATCCATGTAACCACAATAGTGAATTTTTGGCACTTACCACCTCATCCTCACTTCTGGGTCTCACAGAGCCTCACTTCTTCGTGCATTGAATAGAATTCCTTTACATATGTGTTGTAGTTGGATATGAAATCTAGGGTTTATCCTATTGAAATTTCAGTGTATTTTCCATTTTTTATCAAAATTTGATCGTGTGTGCCAACTTATTTATAAATTAGGCAGGTAATTGCTTGAAAACTTCTACACTTAAAAAAAATTGATTATCAAATCCTTATGTTCACGTCTCAACATTTTAAAAGTAATATTATTTCAAATTTAATTTAATTTGATAATTCTCATTAGATGACGGCTTGTGGTTCAAGTAAGTCAAAGTCACATGCTCGACATGATCGAATGAAGAAAAATATTTTAATTTTATGCAACTAGCTCATAAAATAGAAGAAAAGATAGATCAATGACTTGAAAATTAGCCTCTTCGAGGGGGAAACCTCCTTTACATCACATAAATGAACAATTATTTGATGATATAAGTGACAATACCTCATTAGTATATAAAGGAGTCTAAGGGGTCACAATATAATCATAGCATACATAAAAATAATAATGTAAGGGAACAATAATAATAATAGTAGGGTTCTATGGGGAACAACAATAACAATATGGGGGCTAAAAGGACACAACAATAACAATAGGGGGCTACATTCATAATAAAAATAAGGGGAATATACTAGTATTATAGGAACCTAACATGCCTCTGTCCTTCAAAAAGTGTTGTCCTCAATGCTTGGGTAGTTTTGGATGCTTCTATATAAAATTTTCATCCTCCCATGTAGAATATTCAATGGGTAAGTTCTTCCACTTAATGAGATACTCTGAAATTGATCAATTTCATAGTTTTCAGGTTCTTGTTTCCATGACTACTTCAGGCTCCAATATGATTTTTCCTTCTCCAAATTCTGGCAATATCGTTTGAATTGGAATCTTGTCATTGATAACCTTCTTTAAGCATGAAACATGGAAAACTAGGTGTACTTGGGAAGATGCAGGCAACTCCAATTTGTATTCCATAGTACCAATATTTTGCAACACTTTTTAAGTACCATAATAATTGCGTGATAATTTATTATCCTTCTTAGCTTGCTTGAAGGAATTTTTTTTGTATTTTTGTAGCCCTAAAAATATCCAGTCACCTACATCAAAATTTGTTTCACTGTGATGTTGATATTCCTATTGTTTCATCTGATTATGTTCAAGAGTGAGGTTATCCTTTAAGAGTTGGAGAACTTGTTGTTGATGCTCGATGTGATCTCCACTGTTTTATCCTTATAATTTTCTCTTAAAGATGATGTGATGGATGGTGGATGATATCCATAAAGTGCCATAAATGGGGTCATTTTTGCTACAGTATGGAAGGAAGTGTTATACCACCATTCACCCAGAGGTAACCACTTCACCCATTGTGTTTTTTTATTAGACACAAAGAAATGAAAATATTCTTCCAAACATGTGTTCATTATCTCAGTTTTCCCATCCTATTGAGGATGATAAGATTAGCTATGACCTCATTGAATACCAAGACCAGAAAATAATTTTGTCCAAAAATTTCCACTGAAAATGGGATCTCTGTCACTTACAATAATCTTTGGGTTTCCATGTAGCTTTTGAATTTTTTCCATAAATGCGGTAGAAACTATAATGGATTTAAATGGATGATATAATGCACAAAAGTGTGCATACTTGGTAACTCTATCACCTACCACCATGATGACACTCTTTCCTTCATACTTGGGTAAACCACTAATAAAGTCCATTGAGATCTCCTCCCAACACTAACTTGGAATGGCTAATGTTGTAAAAAAATCAGGGTCTTAATTGTCTCAACTTTATTTTGTTAGAAAACCAAATATTTTGCCACAAAATTATGAATATAAAATTCAAGGCCATCCCCAAAAAATTCCTTCTTAACCCCATGGTAAGTTTTTAAAAATCTTGAGCGCACTCCTAAGAGGGAGGTGTGCAATTCCAAAGTAATATTTTGTTTGAGTTGGGATTTTTTACGAAGACATAAGTGATATTTGTACCATAATGAATCATTTTCCCATATAAATGTATTATATAAACTGGGATCTTGTTGAAACTTTTGAATGAGTGTCCACACCTCTTTGTCATTCTTCCATTTATCCCTTGGTTTGTTTATCTAATTAGGTTGGATAATATAAACGACACAAATAAATGCTTCCACATGCTCATGCTTTCTTGAGAGTGCATCTGCAACAACATTTTGCTTCTCTTTTTTGTAGATTAATTCAAAATCGTAACCCAACATATTTGTGACCCATTTTTTCTACTCTTCTAAATATAATATTTGTTCGAAAAAGTATTTAAGACTATCGTGATATGTTTTTACCCTGAAGTGTCTTCCCATTAGGTAAGGGCACCATTGCTTTAGTGCATCTAGTATTGCTAACATTTCCTTCTCATAAGTAGGTTTGTGTAAATAACTTCCCTTGATTGTACATCTTTCAAAATAAATGGATCTTACTTCTTTCATTCAAACAACACCAATTCCATTTCCTGAGGCATCACATTCCACAATAAATGTTTTTATGAAGTATGGTGTAGCTAAGAGCGGTGCTTGGAACATTTCCTCTTTAATATGTTAAAAGGACTTGGTTGCTTTTGGAGTCCAATAAAATGAATATTTCTTCAATAATTTTTTTACAGGTGTTAATATTATCCCATAATTATTAAAAAACTTATGATAATAGCCTGTCAACTCAAGAAATCCTCGAAGATGATTTAGGGTTGTGGGAATTTTCCATTCTTAATGGCTTTAATTTTTTTAGGGTCTACTTTGACACCCTCATGTGATACAATATGACGCAAATATTCCACTTAATGTACTCCAAATAAACATTTGGAGATTTTTTCATATAATTGTTTCTCCTTCAATAGTTTGAGCACCCTACCAACATGTTGAACATGATCCTTCCAAGACTTGTTGTAGATTAGTATATCATCAAAAAATACTAGCACAAATTTTCTAAGGAAGGGTTTTAAAATGGAATTCATAAAACCCTGAAATGTGGAAGGTGCATTAGCAAGGCCAAAAGGAATGACCAAAACTTCATAATGATATTCATGAGTTCTGAATGTTTTTTTAAAAATGTCTTTTGTCTTCATTCTAATTTGATGAAATCCTGAATGAAGATCTGGATTGGTGAAGGAAATTTCTCCATGTAATTCATCCAACAATTCATCAATGATAGGAATGGGAAATTTATCTTTTATAGTAAGCTTTTTGATATCCCTATAATCTGGATAAATATGCCATGATCCATCCTTCTTATACACCGATGCGACTAGAGTAGAGAAAGAACTTTGACTAGGTTGAATTATACCAGCCTCTACCATTTCTGCAATCATACGTTCAATTTCACTTTTTTGGTCGTAGGGATATCTATAAGGCTTGATGTTTTGAGGAAAAATTCCTGGAATCAAGTGAATGGCATGATCATGATTGCAAATAGGTGGGAGGCCTTTTGGAGTCTCAAATACATTGGAATGATTTTCCAAGACTTTTTGGAGATCTAGAGAAATATATGATTTTGATGTTTGAATCTCTAGTGAACATAATTGTGAAATTATGCCCCTTTGTTACTTATTTTAAATATTTTTCATGCCATTAGAGTTGGTTATATTCCCTAGTTTCCCTACAGTGCCCCTTAATTCAATTTCCTTTCCTTCCCTAAAAAAAATCAAGAAGAGTTCTTGAAAATTAAAATTTATCGTCCCCAAAGATTGTAACCATTAGAATCCTAGTACAACATCAACACCACCCATTGGAATAGAAAGCATTGTATTATTCAATACATATTCCCCCATGGTTAGCTTGATATTATGGCACTTTCTAGATCAATTTATAGTTCCTCCAATTGCAACCATCACTTGAGTCTCTAGTGTTGGATATAGAAAGAAATTCAATTTCTTGAAAACCTTACAATGAATAAAATTATGGGTACTACCCAAATGAATCAACCCTAATACCCTTTTCTTATTGAGATATCATTTTATCTTGAGAGTTTTAGGCGTGGTAATTCCCGCCAATGCATTAGAAGATATTGTTGGATTCATTCCTTCTTTCTCCTGGGTTGATTCCTAGTGTATATACTCTTCTTTTGATGTTTATTGTTCCTTTTCTTCCTCCTATTCACCATCTATGTAAAATAATTTATTCTCAATACACTGATGACCTTTATTGTATTTACTCTCATAACTTTAACAAAGCCATTTTTCCGTTTTTTCCTCCAATTGTTGTGGTGTCAACCTTGTAGGTTGTGTAAGGCTAGGAGTACTAGCACTTCCATCTTTATAGTTGTGAGTTCTAGACTTCCTTGTTTCCATAATTTTGCTTTCAACTTTTATTGCCACCCTAAATTCCTTCTCCAATTAATCAAGTTCCAAAAGGTGAACTTCATGTTGGATATTATGCTTCAAAGTCCCTATAAATACATCGATCTTGTGCTCCTCTCGAATATCAGTTACCTTGATATTAAATTTTTGGAAGTCCTAAATGTGCTCTGTGATTGGACCCTTTTGTTTGAGATTTATCAATTGGATAAAGAAGACATTTCTCTTTGTATCCTCATAATGTGCTATCATTTCCTCCGTAACAAATGACCAAGTGACAAGTGGTTTACGAGAATAAAGCCATCGATACCATAAGAACTAATTGGGTTCTAAAAATAAAGATGCAATGCGTGCCTTTAGTGTGTGTTTCACATCATGTAGATCAAAATATTTCTCCATCTATAGTATCCATGTTATCAGATCCTTACCATCAAAATTACTCATATTTATCTTTGGAATGTGTTTGGTCTTCAATCTAAAGTTAGAGTCTCTAAAATCATGATTAACATTCCTATTGTTCTCATCATGAGTTTCATGGAATACATTTTCACCATTAGGAATTATTTTTTGTAGCAGTTGTCAAATCTTCCATGTATGATTTCAAGCCATACATATTAGCTTCCATGTATGATTTTAAATCATCCATGTCCCCTTTTATTTAATCTTTGGTTTCCCTTTGTGAGAGAAATATTTGTCGCACTTGGTCCCGTAATTTTGATATATCATGTTGCAATTCTTCCTCTTCATGTGTCACAGTAGAGATTTTTGAGGGCTTAATGGGTGTAGAATTATTTTGTTTGGGAGTATTTTTGGAATCCAATACTGATATCTATGCTTCAATATGCCCTTGGAATCACTTCAAACTGATTTTTCAAACAAAATTTATGCAATTTAAAAAAAAATTCATGTCACTTTTTTTTTTTTTTTTGGAGATTGATTTTGAAATGGTTGTAACTCTATAATTTTAGCTATCCAATGTCTGAAATTTCATCTTTGGTATCCATATGGGCCTTCTTTACAATGCCACAAGTCAGACCTATATTGGATTTCTCAAGATAACGTTATGCCAAATCTCCCACAATGACCTGGTTATGGACTGGTTTAGTAGAGAGAACTTATACAGAATGACACATGTCAATGTTTCAACCTTCATTCCTAAAATTAATACAAAAACAACTACATGAAGTATGCTTTCAGTCTCTTTTTACAAAATTAAAATTTGATGCTCATAGATAAAGTTACGATGATTGATGAGTCCCATCAATAGGCATATCTTGAAGATAATTATGCTATCCTCCAGCTTTAAAACTCTCATTTTCTCACATTTTTTCACAATTTTTTTTATAATATGCTTAGTAAGAAGAGTAAAAGGTATTTGTCACAGTATGTGGCCTAATATGGTTTAATTTCAGGAAAAATAAGCATTTTTGAGGCATCTACTATGCAGAGGCTTGACGGAGACAACCTGGAGAGAATATAGGTGGTTTGTCCACTTCCTTAACTCCTAACTCATATTAGGATAATGACAGCCTCTCTCACCAGTTTGAATTCATTGATAGCAGAATAAATCCTAGTACAGGTGAAGCTCAAGAGGGACCAGATCCACCATTTCTAAGATCAATTAGGGAATCACTCCTATTTTCAAGGGAGCTGCCATCAGCTACTCTTTTTTATAAATAAACAAGATGAAAGTATCATTAGGATTTGAAGTTTTTATTTAGGTAGGAGTAGCTATTGAGCTCAAATATTGACATTGTCATTTTTAATTTTTTTGTCACTGTATGAGACTATTACTTTCTGATAATGAGAAGTTGGTTATTAAGGTGCATCTGAGTTAGTTTTAGAGGGTCCAAACCCTTGGGTTTGGGACCAACCTAGAGGATTTTGTATCTCTTTTGTATTTATGTTTTGTTCTTAGTTCCAAACATTTCATATCTTTCTTTCATTACAGTATATGTTAAGCTATAAATGTTTGGGAAAAATACTGGGGGGGGGGGTGAATCAGTATTTTAAAACTCACTTAAACTTTTATTTTTCATATTCTGATTTTTGTACGCGACTTGACTAAAGAAAACTAGTGTATGTACGCGACTATTATTAAGGAAACTAGCATATATCCAGTAGACTTATATATCAGTTTATTCTGCATATGTTTAAATTAAAACAATATATTAGTGATTCATTAGACATATGATAAGAAGTAAACATGTGTAATTAAAACAGAATAAATCATCTCATATAAGAAATCCACATGAACACAAGGATTTAAGGTGGAAACCCAATGTGGGAGAAAACCACTGTTGATGTTGTCTCTGTCTTCAATATTTATTATAAATAAAATTTCTTACAATATTGTACTGGCTCAGCCTCATACCTGCATGCAGGAACCCACCTACAGAATGCTACAACCTTTTCTTGTTCTCCAACTCCTATTGTAAGGGAGCTCCAACCCCTTGATCTTGTTTACTAGCACCCACTGGAAGGGAGCTCCAACCTACTGATATGATCACCAACTACTACTAGCAGGAAGCTTCAACTTCCTCACCAAAGGCTCCAACCCTCAACACCATTGCGGACCATGTTTCATAAATTTCACATTGGATCCACCTCCTTCAACACATCACAACCTGTATGCCACGTTTCATCAAATTTTCAAACTGAACCCAACACACTCACTTAAGCCCAATACCATACATAAAATATGAAACATATCATTGTACCACTTCATTCAAATAATCACTGAATCATGAATCAACCAAAAAATCATTTATATTCAATTATATATAGCTAGCAGCATCATTAATACTAAAACAACCTAGATATATATGAAGTCTTCATTGAAATACAACAAAAACACAACAATACTGTATAAACTGATCAAACATATTCTTCAGCAGAAACCCTAGTTTTCATACATGCTTTCGATAAACCATTTCCATGTGTATACACACTTATCTAGAACCAAACCCGGGTATAGATATCAAAATACATCAGAAAACATATGCTACTATAAAGAACAGAACCTGTGTGTGTACATTCTTTCCATGTGTCAAACTTGCATACAGATATGCAACTAATTCATGAATGTTGGACACCTAGTCGTCAACGAGTACGTGTGGAAGCTGAATGGACAAAAGGATTCCAAGTGACCTTGGAATGCGGAATCCAAGCATCACATCAATGTAATATAAATGTACATCTATGAGCAAATAGAAATGAAATCAATGCTTATCTTTCCCTTTGTGTGTGTTTTACCGTGCATTGTTTAACATGGCATCAGAGCTGCAGGTGAGACCCTAACGTTTTCAAATTCTGCCAGATCCATTTTTAGGATTTATGCCCTTGTAACTCCTATCAGTTTTCTTCCATATTCCCTTACATATTCTCTGCAATATTTTGTGCATTCAAATCCCTTGGATTTGCATTGAAATTCCGTTGAGGAGGAGAATTTTATCCATGCCTAATTTATGTTCTAGAAAATGGTGACTGCGATCGAAATACTGCACTACTCGTGAGTATGTAGGTATGATTTTATTGATGAGTATGGTGCGTAGGGTGCTTCTTTAGATATGAAAGCATTCTATTATTTTGTGTTTTGATGGTCATTGAAGTGAAAACCGTGAATGTTGTGTAATGTCCACATGGCTATTGCAATATCACACCATAAACCACCATTCATGACTCCATTGTCTACGTTGTATTATACGACTCATATTGAAACCACCCTGCACACCCTCGGCCCCTCGGTCTCACCCTCTAGTTAATAATTTGTGACTCTGTGGTTCTACCGATTTCCATTTGAGCACAAGAGGGTCTGCATTCATTGAGTGTTGGTATCCGCTACTTCTTCAGGTTAAGAGAAATCCCAAAAAAGCCCTTGTGGGTTCGTAATGTGTTTCAAATGAAAATTTTCTTGAATTCAGTGTAAAGTTGTTCATTGTAGCAGAGATCGGACATAAAGATAAAATATTGTTTGAGCATCTATCCAGGGGATATAGACATGTGGGACAACTATTTTGGATCAATTATTAAGTTCTAACCCTTTTGAATTGATTGTAATATCTAATCATAGGCTCTGGTTCGGGCAATGGCCTACTGAGTTGGGTTTTGGTATACTAGTGGGAGTTTCCCACAACTTCGTCACACCGCTTCACCTCCCGGTTACCAACACCCCTGCGTGAAAGGGCCTACTAGTTGCCCATCACCAGCTAGAACATTTCCCCTTGAGAGAATCAATTATCACATGGTCCACCGCTTGACATGTTTGCCCCTGAACAATATCTAGATCACCTACAATACACTGGAAGAGAAACTATAATCTGAAGAAGGCTCACTTGGTGTAGCATTCACCCATGATCGATGATATCAATGTTGTGTCGAATTAGGGAAAGGTGAATAGTGGGATGTTGAAGATGTACAAGGCCGAGGTGCTGGAGAAGAAGGGTTGCACATTCAATATGGAAAGAAGTTGAGGTTCAAGAATGGTTTTGAAGCTTTGGTGGAGGTCGCGGATGACCCCCAAGCAAACGAGCTCTTCATTGTGAGAGCTTAAAATGAGCATTGTGACCCTCAGCAGATCTTACACATATGCCCAAAGAAATTGGTTGTAAGGAAGTCTGCTCAAAATCTATAAAATATCAGTATGAAGCTTTTTTTCTTGGGTTTCGATCATCTATTGGAGCACTATATTCGATAAAAACCTTCAAGTAACAATTGAGGAACTTCGGGTAGTCCTGCACCTCTTTCACAACTTCATGCCATTTATTTATAAATAGTAGTCAATCATATAAATTTATTCATTGGTGGAAGTTGGAGCGTGTTTACTAATAAATTAATTTTTAGATTTATAATTGAAAATTGATGGCTCTCTCTTCTGACTTAGAGGTATTTACTGCCCCGGAATAACGTTGTTCGTAACATGTTCAGAAGTTTCTTTTCTCTACTTCTTTAGAATCATGGCTAGCATGTAAAATGTGATGAAGCCCATTGCTTGAAGTGTGGGATTTTATTGTGCATTGTGTACTATTCCCAAATGGGAAAAGCAGGAATATAGTGAAAAATGTTGGAATAGAAATGTAAAAAATCATTTAAAATCAAGAGGCAAATATGGAGACCTTCTAATCATTATAAAAACAGCAAAATATGCATAAGGAATGGGCCATAAGATGTATAAGAAGATAGAACAAGCCTCCAATGGACAAAACCCTCAAAAGAGGTGCTACCACTATATATCAAAGAGCCGGAAGACTACTATAGCGTTGTTTAAAAAGGAACTGCTACAGAAAATGAGTAAAAAATATAATGGGCTGCTATATGCCACAAAATATAGATCTAATATATATCTAGGCACTATACAACCTCCAATGAAGAACCCCTCAAGGGTTTTCAGCAAAACTCTGTACAAGATCTGAATCAAAGCCCTAGGTTTGAAGATTCATTGCAATATGTAGATCTCGAAAGTGTGGTTGATATGATATAAAAAGTAATGCAGCCTCCTCCAATAGATTTCCTAGATGAAAAGTTGATCCCTTCACTAGCAAACCCCCTCTCCAAATGGTGTGCCAAAACCACCCAACAACTCCTCCCTCGAAATAACGTAGATCTGGAAAGAAACTGAGTTGTAAGGGAAAATAAATATGTGCCTTGATGCCAAGATCTGAAAATATGCACAAGGGCCTTCCTTACTGTCCTCCCAATGGAAAGGAACCCTTCTCCACTGAAAATAAGTAATGAAGTGACCCAAAGATGGTCTCCACTGCTGCAACCTGCAAAACAACTCAACCCTCAACAAGATCTGCGTTGTAGATGTAAGGTGAAGCTTTGGCTAAATGCCTGATAGTAGAAGTGAAGTACAAGACTCCTCCAAGGGCTTCTCAATGGAAGAGGTGGGATTCCCGATCAGGAACACCCAATGCTAAACAACACTTGCAATCTTAGTTAAACAACCAAAGAAAGATATATGTCTAAACAAACCATATATTCAGAAATATCATATACTAATACATCATGAATATGGATGCCATCCTCTTCCTTTTATAAGATATGAGCTTCCAAACCCTAAGCCCCATTCATTTATGACCCTACTTCCATGGAAGGTGTCTCGATCTAAAACTGCGCTGTCCCTTATTGATTGAGACTCCTCCATGATATCGTTGTTGATTTGGTCAAAGTTGACCCAGTCAAGATGTTCCAACAACTTTTCACACCTAATGGTGGTTAATTAAGATTCCAAGATGTTTTCCTTTTACATTGGCATTGATTTATTCATTATTAAGGAGACTTATGAACCTCCATTGTCCTCTTATTGATAAAACAAGACCGCAAAACAAAAATTAATATTCCAACTTATAGCTCATGGCTAATTAGGAATATTACAGTCCTCCCTTCCCAAATTTTGCTTGTCCTCAAGCAACTAACAAGGTGAGTGTTGCAACTCATATCCTCCATCATTGGTGGCACCATCATGTGATAATCTTCCCTCATAAGCTAAGTGTCTCCCAATCCATCCCTCCATGAAATGCTCCTCCAAATTCATCATGAGATGCAAATGATCCATCCCACAAGGAAGCAATAGATCCAATGAAACAAACATGGTTTTCCCAATGTTCTCCCCGAAACATGTAGCATAATGAACATGGATAATATCTCTCCCATAGGGCACATACAATCCTCCCATGCTCCTTCCAATCATTCCCATAAAAATAATAAGTACATCATCAATGTATGGGATCAAAATTAAATACGTACAAACAAAAATATGCAAAAAATGGAGGTGGGTCATAGTCCCACATGTGGAACCAGCGCAGTAAATCTCCTGACTGCATCAGATAGTGATATGGTAAGTGGTTTCCCCACCACTTACTTGTTGCCCAAGTCTTCTCACAATGGGTGAAAATGTGAGATATGTTTGGTGCCTTTGGAGTGCACCCACAATGATACAACATTTCGCTATATCCTTCAAGGGAGTGGCCATGTTCAGAAATGTTTATGGCCCAAAATTGGTCATGAAGTTTATATGGAAGAATGCTCCTCCTTGGAGCTATGGCCTGCATATACATGGTAAAGGAATGCAAGTAACCATCAAATGAAACATCATGTATTTAAGCATGTTCCTTACCAAAATTTATACTCATACAAATGGAGTGGTCCATAGATATATCCCCTCTCATTCCAAAAGAGGAAAGAGGTGGCTGTGATAACTCCTTCATTGAGTCATGTATCTCCTCCAATTCCATATGGTTCATGCATCTTTGAAAATTATGATATAGTTCCTCTTCATAACCTTCCCAAGTGTAGCTCTCCATGATGGTGTTGTAAGCTCTCATGGAATAAGTATGGCTGAAAAGGAATTCTTCATATGCCCTTTGTAGCAACTTATCCTTGAGCTTGGAGGCTCTAGATAAGAAGATCCCACCATGATAGTAGATGACTTCTTCTTATACTGAATATCCCCCTTCATGTAGCTGGCCATCAAGTATCATGCATGTAAAAAGATCCTTTGAATAATCCACCAACAGTTGGGATTTAAAATATGGATCAATCTGTTGGAAATACTGAGAGGGGGGGTGAATCAGTATTCTTTTCAATTAGAGCATTAGTTAATCTTCAATTATTATCACTATTTGTAAAATGATAGAAATAAACAAAAGGAACACAAATGCACACATTTTTTAAGGTGGAAGCCCACTCCGGCACAAAAACCACCTAATGCTTTTCTAATAATTCTTTAATATTCAACTCCAATTGAAAATAAAGCTCCAACTTCCTAGAATCTAGAAAATCATTCTTCTCCAGCTCCCATTGGATGGACGCTCCAATGCCCAAGATTCTTCAATAGTCAATTGAACGTATGCCCCAACACCCAATGAGCTACAACCCACCCTAGCACCACCCTACCACCCTATAGAAGAATAAAATAAGAATGGATTCCCGTACCAGGAAAAATGGTCCACTTTACAATGATATAGAATGATGTAGAAGAAGAAGACACACTAGACCATAAAACCAACTATGACACAACCACCTAATGATGATCCTAGACCTCCTGACACTACCTCTTCAACTCTTGGCAGATAGACACTAGTACAATTTTTACAATAATGTATATACAATGACTTAGTGCAATGGTACATTTACAGTGACTGTATGCAGTGCTGCCCACTTGAAGACTTCATGTGATGAAATTCTTACTTTCGTTCTGCACCTTGGTTGCTTCTCTTTTCATGCTACCATCTGCTACACCTTGCTTTGCTTTGCTACCTTAGAAATTCACGTCCTGTGCAGCCCTTGACAACACATGATCTAGCCTTTTATTGCCTTCTAGGAGCTCAATATTGAATCTGGTGTATCTCTGTTATTTCAGATCCCCAATATGTGAGTTTTAGTCTTGTAGTATTCCTCTGAGTCGTCTTTCCAATTCCATAGGTCTGACCCAATTTGGATTCTTCAAGGGAGAGTTATGTCCAATCTCTCATAATTCCATAATTATGGACTATTTCAGTAGAGCGAACTTGTATGGTGTGCCATGTATCAATTTTTCTTCATTCAACTCTAAAATTGATAGAGTGAAAACTACATTCTGTGCAATATCTACCAATTTTTACAGAATTCCAATCCGATACTCAGAGAGAGAGTTATGACTATTTTCCCAAGGTCACTTTTTTGAGATGAATTTCAGGAGCTTGCAAAAACACTGACTTCCACAGATCATATCTCCGAAAATGTTGCGTAACTTGATCTGAAATTTTTACAGAAGCTTCCTTAGGATTACAGCTTTGCCTCATAAACATTTTAGCTTTTGAACCTTCATAGAAAAAAATTTAGAGTGAAAATTCCATGATGACCTGTTTCCGATGGCGAAATCCCTTGCATAAGGAGGATATGAGGATCAAAATTTATATATAAATGCTTAGATTGAGAGGGGCTTCAACAAGAGAATGTGGGAGGGATTTTAGGAGCTTAAAAAATATTAATTATGAATTTTCAATGACCCATGCCACAACCCCATGGGTTTTTAGCCCACTAACTGGGGGTACAAACTTCAAACATGAATATCTCTCAAACCGTGAAGAATTACGTGACGTGCCATATACCAACGGAAAAATATCGACAAGTAGAAACCATAAAAAGAATTATTGACCCATAATATATTAATTTGGTAGGTCAAAATTCCCATGAAATATTGGGGTAGCCCTTGGTGCTGCTTGGGTTGACATCAATGACAACCGCTGATCAACACAATCTTCCATAGTGACAGTGCTGATGATCTATCGCAAAGAACATATGTCATATGGCTGGCCTTCTTCTTGACATCTCCCATGCCAAAGATGTATGTTGGAAGGTTGCTATCCTTCCCATTCTTCTCCTCCCACAATATAGAATCTGAAATGAGAGTGGGTAATGATGATGTTGGGAGAATGTCTCCCTCCTCATTGAGTCTACCCAAGACTCTTAGCGTTGTATCATGGCCTCCTAATGCTCCCATTCCTCCCAGATCTATGAATGGTGCATCATGATGTGAGACATGTCTCACCAAATTTGGATCAGATGGCCTCCCTAGTGGTTTGCCAAAAGATAGTAATGTCTCATGGACCAATCTCATCTGCATAATAGATGGGACTATCATGTCCCTGCTTCCACTACCAAATCCAACTTTGTTTCTTGTTTGGAAGTTTCATGATATTTGGGTACCACTCTTAATGATGCAAGAGTCCCTCTAACTGGAGCAATTGCTCCATCCTCACCTCCTGGTGGTGGTGGATCATCTCCTGCTATTCTAGTGTTGTGACCCCTCCCTTGTTCTTCTTCTTCTTCCTCATCATCATTTGAGAAGACCTATATGTAGTGCGCCTTTCCTGCTGCACATTTATGTCTGTGTGCCCAAGATTCTTGGCATGTGAAGAAAATATTCCTTCTCCTCAAATCTCTTCGGACATCATCATCAAGAGGTTTTTTATTTTGGCTCTCCTTTGAAAGAGGAGCCTTCTCATCTTTTACCTTTGATGGATAAGAAGGCTTATGTTGAAATGTTTCCTTTGCTTTTGGCAAGGCATCTTGAAGATCTCTAGCCCTTTCAATGACATATTGAAGGGTAGCGGGCTTGGTAGACTTAACCAACCCATGAAGAGGTTCACCTAACCCACCAATGAACATAAAGACCCTTCTTGTTGCAGGTAAATCAGGAACCATAACATAAAGTTTTAAAAACTCATAAATGTAAGTTTTTGGATTACCTGATTGTTTAAGCTTTGCAAGCCCCATAAATGGTGCTTCAGGATCTCTTCTATCAAACCTCTCCACCAACCTCCTTGTGAAATCTGAATATGCAGTCACATTGGCATGACCCAATGTAGACAAGCCATGGAACCACCAATCATGTGCTTCATCCTCAAGGTGTAGTGCTGCTATCTTAATGGCCTCCATCTCTGGTACTTTGTTCAGCTGGAAGTAGATGTCAAGATTATCTACTGTTGAGGTGATAAATCCCCTTTTCTGACAGAGGTGATCCCATTAGCCCTAGAGTGGGTCTAGCAACAATCGAAACACACAATGACGTTGGTTCCTAGTTACAAGAAAGACAAATATTGCGATAAGTAGCCTACCTCAAATCCCACGCTGCTGTTATCGAGGAAGAGGCGGTGCTCTTCGTCCCTAGCCTAACAAATCACGGTCCTTCTGTTCGCTCTGTTCGGACACCTGTACACATGTAGAGAAATGATGACATACAATGTAATACTTAAAGCATGTAACTATATATCAGTCAGAGAGGATATAATTCGTTGCATTCCTAAAAGAGTAAACACAAGAATGGAACCAAAATCAGAGTCGCTTATATTAAATATGACAAAAAGAGATATTACAACCAAATGCTCTGATGCTATGATCTTCCTTCGACAGGGCTTGCAGCGGAGCGCGTCTTAATGAAGCCTGTCGGGAATCTGGACAAAGCTCTCTCTCTTACGGGGTTCTCCTTGGCTCTGCTCTCAATAGTTGCCCAGCTATAGTTTTCCTCCCACAAGTTCAGCTAGCTAGAAAATAGAGAGGGCAGGCTTTTATAGAGGGAGGAGGAGAGGTTAGGCTCCCTATAATCATGGGGAAGAGTCATATCTCTTAGGAAGGTTCCATGAGAGGTCGAAAACCACTTCCTAATCAAGGAGATCCGGAGGCAAACAACCCAAACTCATTTTGGTGATCCATTCTGAGTTTGTTAAAACCAAACTTCCATCTTCTATATTAAAAAAATTCCTTAAAAGGCTTGGCATGGGCATGACACATGGATAGAGTGCCAACTGGCACGCCCACTATGGTGCATTTTCCCCATTGGCGCGAGGGATGAATTGGCTACCTGCACCAATGCCAAAACATGGATTTTTAGGGTTTTCCAAAGGAATTGTTCTTCAGGAGAATTCTTATCCTTATGTAGAAGGATGCCATTAAGTTATTTTCAAGACATTTTACTGCTCACAGGTCATGGGAATAGTCCTTTAATGTGAGGGAAGAGGGATTGCAGGGACAGTGACAAAATGTTGTGTAACAGATGCCCCCTAAAGCATGAGGTCCGAGAGAGAGGGAGGGGTGAAATTCTTTATGAGAATGCGCCCAACTGAAAACACTGCCGTCAAAAAAATTGTGAATACAAATACAACTGATATCTCTGATACATGATATGTGGTATGGGTGCAACCATCCGTAATAGAGTCTACAAAAATCGGGATCCAAGGTATGGATGCAGCCATCCAGTAAATAAAGGATCAACAAGTAGACTCAGGTATGGTCGTAGCCATCCAATCGAATGAGTCATGTAATAAATCATAATAATCCACAAAGAATCCACAGTCTGGATGTTTATTAGAGAAAATCCAGGGTCTAGCGCTCCATCTCGACCTAAATAGAGTACAAGTTCAAGCATGCAAATATGTGAGTTGAATTCAAACATGTGAAAACATCATCTGATTACTAGCCAATAATGAAAGCTGTTAACAGACGTGAGAAAAACCGCCAATAATGATGATGGTTCTCAAGGTACAAGAGGTACAATCCAAGGAATGTGAACAGTGAGCTGGCATTGAACACCCGCAGAATCATCTGATCGAAGGTCAATAATGAAAACCTTACGTTGAATGTGAAGAACCTGCCATTGAGGCATGCAGGCTCCAAGGTACCTAAAGGGAGTCTCTAGATCAAATTCCTGGATAATGAGCTGAAGTTGATAGGAAGTGACCTCGATCGAAGGCAGGCTATAGTGTTTCCCACATCATCGACATGAGACAGAGGGACATAATTTTTGTGAATCAAGACTAACAGAGAATCAGAGAGAGGTTAAAACTGCAGAGGCCAACTTCTCTTGAACATATTGGTGGCACGACTTTGGATTTCGTAGTATTTGACATCAAAGGATCTAAGGTCATGGTGACGTGGCAAAGAGCAGATGAGCGATCAAAAGAGATTACCCAAACCCATGGAGGCAAGCAGATAACAAGATGATAAGTCCCCAACCCGACACGAATGTAGACAAGTGCCATGTTCAAGAGCGACATACTGCCGACACAACTATAATACTAGTTCCATTTTCCCCCACCATTTCTGGCGAGTACCTCTTTATTTTTACATAAGCTTGAAGAGGATACCATATGCTTGTCATATAAGTTTGTCCTTCAGACAAATCCAACCTAGTATATTTAACGAACCCTAGGAAGGAGGAACTCGAGTAATGTCATTACGACGGAGTCTGATGTCATCAGTTTTAACGAGTCTGACAAAGGAAGAACTCGACATATTTTCATGTTTAGAGAGTTTGAAAAGAAGGCAGAAAAGAAAACTCTAGTAGTCCCTTTTCGTAGGTAGTCTCACAGATTCGAAAAGGTAGAAAATTTTTTCTGAGAGAACCTCTTAGTCGCGATAGGCTAAGGTATCCTTTTTCGTAAATAATCCATCCTAGCCTGAAAAAGGGGTAAATTTATGCCAGGTAGATATCGCTTCGTAGCCATTTAACGAGTTCAAAAAAACAAGCGTATTGGAAATATTTTCAATTTTGGAGAGTCAGAAAAGAGCTGAAAGGTGACTCCTCCTGGAGGAACGAGTGGTGTAAAGGGCAACAACTAGTTCCGGTGATGGTGGAACTCCTCTAAACAATATGAAGGTCAAGAGGCTGGCTAACAAGACCACTCATCACAACGGTTCCTCAGGAATGGGTAAAACAACCAAGTGAAGGCATATGATCGGCCAAGTAGATACTGATGGTGGAATGAGAAAACCAAGGCTCATCTCACAAAACAGGCTGATAAAATGGCAATCACGAGAGGTAAAATGGGAATGGTTTCATTTTTACACAAGCTTGAAACAAAGATAAACTATGCTTGAAAACGGTTTCATTTTTACACAAGCTTGAAACGGAAACAAACTATGCTTGAAAAAGTAAGCATGCCCCCAGCATGGTGACTCAATTCAAGGTACATTCCCCCCAAGCTTCAGTTCATATGAATGACAGATGGAGTGAAGGTTCAAATTACGAGATCAATTGAAGGACTCGACTGGGATTTTACGATATCTTATCAAAGACTCGAATTGAATATGAAAGTGTTTCATTGTTTTAACGAGGTTGACACATTAAAAGAACTATCCTCAGATGACCTTGTTTCATTTTTTAACGAGGTTGATATAGAAGACAAACTATCCTCGGAACACCTTGTTTCATTTTTTAACAAGCTTGACACAAGAAAATGAACTATGCTCCGGACACATTGTTTCATTTTTTAATGAGCTTGACACAAGAAAATGAACTCTGCTTCGGAGACCTTGTTTCATTTTTTAACGAGCTTGACACAAGAAAATGAACTCTGCTCTGACAGACCTTGTTTCATGGTTTAAGGAGCTTGACACAAGCAGATGAACCATGCTCCGATGACAACTTATCATGATGAATAAGAATTCATGGCTTCCAAGAGGTTCTCATCTGATGGGAGAAAAACATCTCGGAAATCAGGACCCAATGCCCCTAGCACTTGATGCACAATGACACTATCACTGAATGCGTGCACGAGACAGGTAGCTACATAATTAATTTGCGGCGGGGAAGATACAACCAATGGATAAAGACCTGGTAGGCATGATTGTGGACTAGCTGCCATATTCGGACCAAAGAATGCAAGCTGATCGATGGTCATGATCCAACCTTAGTGCGGAAAACACATCACACGAAAGAGGGAGGAGAAAAATGCTCCCATGGCATAAGTATAATCGCGGCCCAAGAGTAAATTAAAGTCCAAGGGGCCAGGAACAACCATCACGTCCATATGGATAGGTTTCCCTCCCAAAGTAACAGGCAACTTCGAAAGGATCCCTAACGGTTGACTAGATCCTCTGTTAAATGCCTAAAGATTCTGCGTAACAGGAACAAGCGGCAGTGAACCGAAATCTTGCCAAGTAGTTGGGATAAAATACTAACATACGCTCCTTCATCTATAATGGTCCTGGGTACAACCAGATGGGAGGCCTGTACCATGATCTCAAAGGGCACATAAGAAGGAAGGCGATAACCTACGAATCGAACCCAATCGAAGGAAGCAAGCAAACTAATTGGAGGGGCTACCATCGAGCCGAGATGGTCTTCCCCTGGTGTTACGGGAGAAGAAGAAGCATCCTCTGCCACCTCCATTCTGGAGGCAGAAGGGGTATCCTCTGGGACCTCCATCATGGGAGGCGGAGGAGTAGCTTCCTAAGATATAGGGACATGAGAATATTTATCCAAGTTCGAGGAATCTAAAGAAACAAGAAGAACCTGAGGGATGTGAGATCCACTCTCAATAGAAAATACCTGGTGCACCGCAGACAGGGCCAGCTCAACCGATCCCACGACCAATGGCTGGTCAGGGATGGATTCATGATGGTGAATTTTTGGGGGAGCGGGATCAAGCAAGGATGACTCTTGACTGATTGTTGAATCAACTAGCAAAGGACTCGAGGAAAGCTTCTAGTAACCAGCCGGAAGGTAGGGTGCAGAAACAGTGGAGTTGTCTAACACTCTCTTGGCTTCATCCATATACAAACAAAGGTTAATGGCATGGTGCCCTTCACACAAATTACAGGGACTGGTAAGCTTACCCTGTTTCTTATGAGTCTTATCAACACTAGCTGAGGACGTGCCCCCAACCTGACACCCGGAAGCCAAAGGCTACGGTGAACGACTGCCAGACCATACTTCAAGTACCTTGGGAATGCCAGGGCAATCTCGAAAAAGGTGGTCACCTTTGCACAACATGCAAGGGAATTTTACTTTCCATGGAGGGTTGGAGGGTTTATTAAGAGCAGATTTTTTAGAAGCAACAACTGCAGAATTAGCCTCTCACTTATCTGACTTCTTCTTCTTCTTCTTAGCCACCTAGGTACTAGAATCCAAACTTTCACTAGGCGAAGTAGAAGATGAGGAAAAATAAATAGGCGGAGAAGGGGAGAGGTCCACCTTTGTACCAACATGGCATTGCTCAGGCGGAGGAGTAGATGGTACGATAGCCAGAACACTTGAGACCATAGAGGTTGAAAACAACCAAACCAGAAACCCAACAGTTAACCCAGGGAGGGATAACGTGGCCATATAAGGAGCACCAATATTTCCTAAAGTAGGAAAAGGACTTATAGGAATCCCTTTAGAGGGGACTCCTTGATTGGAAAACTCCAGAAAATTTTCCATTAGAAACGACCTTGAAATAAAACACTAAGGACAAAAATTCTAACCAGGAATATTTCGTGGGCGATTAATTTTTAAGACACTGAAACCAGACTCTGTTGTTTCATGTTTTAAGAGTCGAGAAACAAGCAAAAGGTGACTCTATCACTTTCAGGTTGGACACGAGTTTGAAAGGACAAGAGCTCGATGATATTTTCAGTTAAAAGAGTCAGTAAAGATCAAAGTGTTACTCTGGTAATCTAGGTAAATGGGTGTACCAGATATCTGTGAATTGCCATATACACCTTGGTAAAAATGAAAAAAGAAATTGACCAAGGACTTAACGTACATGTAGGTAATCTCCCCGAATGCTGTGTTTGGTGTATCATGGGTAAAAGGCGGCAGACTCAGCTTCCTATGGATAAAGGATTGCAACCTAATGGTGTCTCCCTTTATATACATGAAGGTACGGGGAGCACAAGTCTGTACTAGCACTGTCTATAGCCAGATGGCGAGCAACAACTGCTAGGCTAAATACGTCGAAACACGTCTCTACCTTAGACTACTAGATATTCCATTAATGTTTCAATGTTTCCTTAGGTTAATTCAGTAAATTTTAAAGTTTATCTTCAATTTACGTTTCAATTTCAAGGCCCTATCGAATGTTGGATCTCATAAAACCTCTAGATGCAAACTAGATGCCACAAAATATCATTTTGTTCAATGAAGAGCTATCTATGGGAGAGTTGAGAGCTTTTCAAATGACAACAAAATGAACACACAAAAACATCCACTACTGTTTCCAATGCAAGCTAATAAAACTAGAAAACTTCTCTCTAGAGTTATATAACACTATTAATGCAAAAGAGCTTTCAATTTTCACTACGCCAAACAAAATGCAAAAGATCTTGTTTTTGTATTTTTTCAATATATAAGAGCAAATGCACTAAATGAATGAAAAACTAATGAAAACATCAATTCAAGAAATGACAAAGAGAGAGCTAAAACAAACAAGTTCACTCAATCCAAACGCACACAATCAAGACTCAAACTGATGACAAAGTCCCTCAGAGCGAAGAAGCATCTTGAAAGAGACTAAAAAAAGCCATGTAATCTAGGCTTGGAGTAACACAAAGTGAAACTGAATGAAAGAGAGGATAATCACTCAACTAATGCAATGATTCAATGGAATCTAGCAAAATGAGTGCAAAGAAGAAAAAATGAAGTTGACCAGGAAAGCAAAGACCCAAAATTCCCATGGGAGGATCAACACACTAAAGCACCTAGAAGCCCTAGGGCTAGAATGAAAAACTGATAGAAAGAGGTGAACAACTGGAGGACAGGGGCTAAACACATTAAAAAATGACTTCAAAGCACTCAAGCAATCATAAAAAATGAACCAGGACCAAAAGTCAAGCTTAGAAAGCCTACAAACAGGCAAACCCAAATACCAAGCAGGGTTGGCACGCTCAACAGTGACTGTCAGGACAAAAATTGCGCCAAGCCGATTTACCCTAGTAAAATGATAAAAAAGGACAAACTAAGACTAGATTTGGTTTTCTAGGGGCTGAACAAGGGTTTAACACCAAGCAGGGTGAACCAGAAAAGCAGACTAATCAATCAAAAGCCAAAAAATAACCCAAATGGAAGAAGGCCTAACTCCCACTGATCCCTAGTGGAGTCGCCAAATTGTTGAGGCGGTAAATCCCCTCTGCGGACAGAGGCGATCCCACTAGCCCTAGAGTGGGTCTAGCAACAATCGAAACACACAATGACATTGGTTCCTAGTTACAAGAAAGACAAAAATCGCGATAAGTAGCCCACCTCAAATCCCACGCTGCTATTATCGAGGAAGAGGCAGTGCTCTTCATCCCTAGCCTGACAGATCACGGTCCTTCCGTTCGCTCCATTCGGACACCTGTACACATGCAGAGAAATGACGACATACAACGTAATACTTAAAGCATGTAACTATATATTAGTCAGAGAGGATATAATTTGTTGCATTCCTAAAAGAGTAAACAAAAGAATGGAACCAAAATCAGAGTCACTTATATTAAAGATGACAAAAAGGGAGATTACAACCAAATGCTCTGACGCTATGATCTTCCTTCGGCGGGGCTTACAGCGGAGTGCGTCTCAATGAAGCCTGTCGGGAATCTGGAAAAAGCTCTCTCTCTTACAGGGTTCTCCTCGGCTCTGCGCTCAATAGTTGCCCAGCTATAGTTTTCCTCCCACAAGTTCAGCTAGCTAGAAAATAGAGAGGGCAGGCTTTTATAGAGGGAGGAGGAGAGGTTAGTCTCCCTATAATCATGGGGAAGAGTCCTATCTCTTAGGAAGGTTCCATGAGAGGTGGAAAACCACTTACTAATCAAGGAGATCCGGAGGCAAACAACCCAAACTCATTTTGGTGATCCATTCTGAGTTTGTTAAAACCAAACTTCCACCTTCTATATTAAAAAAACATTCCTTAAAAGGCTTAGCACAGGCATGACATAGGGACAGAGTGCCAAATGGCATGCCAACTATGGTGCATTTTCCCCATTGGCGCGAGGGAGGAACTGGCTACCTGCGCCAATGCCAAAACATGGATTTTTAGGGTTTTCCAAAGGAATTGTTCTTCAGGAGAATTATTATCCTTATGTAGAAGGATGCCATTAAGGTATTTTCAAGACATTTTACTGCTCATAGGTCACGGGAATAGTCCTCCAATGTGCGGGACGAGGGATTGCAGGGACGGTGACAAAATTCTATGTAAAATCTACCCATAATTTGGTAGTGGATTTAGATGACCCATCAAACTTGGGTAAGAAAAATCTGCCAATAGTGCGGTGTAGAACATGATTCTGAATGAATCCTCCACCTCTATTGTGATGCCTAGGTCTCCTATTGTCCTTGATTTGAAAAAATTATTGAAAACTCAAGTGGTCCTTCAATCTCTAAGATTGAGACTCATACTCCATAAAATATTCTTCAAGGGATTCTTTTTCTTGGAACACTTCATTTCCACTTCTAAGAATGTAGACATTGTAGAGCGTTGGGAAACTTGTTGTTGTTGCACTGGTTGATCACTCAAGTGATGAGAAATGTCAGAGCCTTCACCATGTTGAAATCCTTTAGGGGATTCCTTGTATCTATCCATCCTCATCTCCTTTATTTCTCAAGCAATGTCTTGCATAGCTTTGCGAAGAATCTTAAGAAACTCTTTCTCTTCATCTTCTCCTCCAGATAAAGGGGTTTTACCCTTGTCTTGTTTGTCATTTGTATAATCAAACTTCTGGTGCCTTCCTCTTTGATACATCTTCTCTCTATCAGTAAAAGGATCTCCTTCTTCAGATGACATATTGGCTTTTCAAGATGCACAGGTTGTTCCAAGATTATGCTCCGATACCATTGTAATATTCCCAAATGGGAAAAGAAGGAATATAGTGCAAAATTTTGGAATAGCAATACAAAACATCATTTGAAAGCAAGAGGTCAATATGGAGGCCTTATAATCATTATAACAACAGAAATATATGCATAAGAAATGGGCCATAAGATGTACAAGAAGATAGAACAAGCCTCCAATGGCCAAAACCCTCAAAAGAGGTGCTACCACTATATATCAAAGAGTTGGAAGATTGCTATAGCGTTTTTTAAAAAGGCACTACTATAGCAAATGAGTATACAAAATATCATGGGCTGATATATTCCACAAAAGATAGATCTAATACAGATCTAGGCATTATACAACCTCCAATGAATAACCCCTCAAGGGTTTTCAGCAAAACTTTGTACGAGATCTGAATCAAAGCCCTAGGGATGAAGATTCACTGCAATATGTAGATCTAGAAAGTGTGGCCAATATGATATGAAAAGTAATGCAGCCTCCTCCAATAGATATCCTAGATGAAAGGTTGATCCCTTCACTAGAAAACCCCCTCTCCAAATGGTGTGCCAAAACCACCCAACAACTCCTCCCTCAAAATAACGCAGATCTAGAAAGGAAATATGCTGTAGGGGGAAATAAATATGTGGCATGATGCCAAGATCTGAAAATATGCACAAGGGCCTTCCTTACTATCCTCCAAATGTAAAGGAACCCTTCTCCACTGAAAATAAGTAATGAAGTGACCCAAATATGGTCTCCACTGCTGCAACCTACAAAACAACTCAACCCTCAATAGGATATGCATTGTAGATGTAAGATGAATCTTTGGCCAAATACCTGATAGTGAAAGTGAAGTACAAGACTCCTCTAAGAGCTTCTCAATGGAAGAGGTGGGATTCTCGATCAGGAACACCCAGTGCTAAACAACACTTGCAATCTTAGCTAAACAACCAAAGAAATCTATATGTCTAAACAAACCATATATTTAGAAATATCATATACCAATACATCATGAATATGGCTGCCATCCTCTTCCTTTTATAAGATATGAGCTTCCAAACCATAAGCCCCATTCATTTATGACCCTACTTCTATGCAAGGTGTCTCCATCTAAAACTGCATTATCCCTCATTGTTTGCCACTCCTCCATGACATCATTTTTGATTTGGTCAAAGTTGACCCAGTCAAGATGTTCCAACCAATTTTCACACCTAAGGGTGCTTAATTAAGCTGCCAAGATTTTTTCCTTGTACATTGGCATTGATTTATTCATTATTAAGGAGACTTATGGACCTCCATTATCCTCTTATTCATAGAAATAGAAAAACAAAAATTAATATTCCAACTAGCTCATGGCTAATTGGGAATATTACACGTTGTGAGTTGCATACGCTGGTTGTTAAAGCTGGATTGTAAACATTACTCATATGAGTTGAACTGGAGCCAAATTTTAAGGTCAAAGGGAATAGAAACAATTTTGCATTGTATCAAATAGTGTGTTAAGACTCCTCGTGTTGTTCCATGACATTTATGGTTGGTCCCTCTGTGTTGAAACAATGTCATTAGCCCTGATGGTCGGTTTTGCGAGTGTTGTATTAGAGTTGGTATGTGTTAAGCTCATCTCGTCAGAATCCATATGGTTGAGTGATGCTTAAATTTTGTTGATTTCCCTGCATTGGTGTCCCCTCACCGTGCGCACACATTAAAGTTGACATCGTATTGGCATATAAGTCTGTGCATATTACACTGAATTGATATTTTTTTTAATATAAGGGCGTCGAAGATAGTTCTTATCAGCAGATAATTCTTTTCTAAATGGCTCCAATTGGTGGAATATTAGAGTTATTGAAAAATATGATACTCTCAACTTTGGATAATACATACATAATCAACAAGGATTTTCTCCTTGATATTCACAATTGTTTACAAGACGCACAAGAAAAGATCGAATTTTTGCAACTCGAATCACAACTTCAGCAAGAATAATTACAACAGTGGAGTCTTCATTTTGAACTTGTTCTTGTTCAGAACATTGAGACAGACTCCCATCAGCAACAAGAAATTGCATATGCAGTACCCATTTTAGGAGCACATTTGCAGAAATAAGAAAAAAACCAGCTTGCACTTCCCAAGCCCATCATCAGACCTTGGGAAGAGCTTGTCCACAACAAGCACAGAATGGGTCTTGGATATGACAAGGAGTTGTCCTTTCATATTCCAGACTACTCTAAGCCCATAAAATTTCAGAGTATCGGATTTCTTTATGAAAATTCACCTTCAACTGTTCTAGATTCTGCTCCTCTTCCATAATAGCAACAATAGACTGAAAAATGCTAACACTGTGATCGAGTTGGCCATATGAAAGATTATTGTTTCGATATTCACCCATGTAATAACTGTGGTCGGCACACCCATTCTTCACACAGATGCTTCAGAAACAAGCCTCCTGCAAGAACAAAGATTCATCTTGGATGGATCGCTTCTTGGCAATGGGCATCAACAACCAAGAAGATTTTTAAGTCACATGTTAGAACTTGTTTTAGAATATTGAACAATATTGCAGTTGAGTTTTCACCATCATCTCACCTTGTACCTGATAGGGGGGAAAATGGTGGTCATCTACAAGCTTCGAAGCCACATCAAGCGAGCCTGAACCACAACCTCTCATTCCAGATTCAAAGTTGTAGCCAGAGACATATCAGTTCAAGCGAGCCTGAGCCACAACCTAACATTCCAGATTCAGAGTTGTAGCCAGAGACACAGATGCCCATGAGAATGCCTTTGGTTGGTGGACAACCTTAAACCATCTATGCGAGGTTCATATTCTCCTCTTCAAAGAATTTAGAACACTTTCTCTAGTAGAAGACTTCAGCTTCTTGCCAGCTTTGGTAGAGTTCTGGGAAATGCATTAAGCATTCTAGTGTTGGTGGTCATCCTTAAACCATCATAGGTTGTATACCTCCCTTCTTCTAGGTTGAAGGTATCCCTCTTCAAATATGAGGGACACTTCCTCTAGTAGAAGCCCTCGGCTTCTTTCCAGATTTGGAAGACTTCTGGGAACTGCACTAAGCGTTCCATTGTTGGTGGCCATCCTTAAACAACCTCTTTATGCCAACATTTCAGAGAGCTGATTTAGCCAAAGTGCTGCCATGCATAGTTTTCAAATTTGTATTACAACTCTCTTCTTGGACTCACGCATACCCCTTCCAATTAAGGGGGGGAATGTTGGACACCTAATCCTCAATGTGTAGGTGTGGAAGCTGAATGGAAAAAAGGATTCCAAGTGACCTTGGAATGCAGAATCCAAGAGTCACATCAATGTAATATAAATGTACATCTATGAGCAAATAGAAATGCAATCAATGCTTATCTTTCCCTTTGTGTGTGTTTTTCCATGCATTGTTTAACAATGAATGTGAAACACTTCAGAACTTCAGACATAACCAGATCATGACGCTCACTGTAATAAACATGCACCAAACCACATATATAAACAACACATAAACATATCATGAAATACATAGTCATTTCAGGTCTATTGAGCCTAATCCATCATTATATTACTGGGTGCATACTTATTTCAGATTAATTATTCATCAATAGCCCATACCATGCAAATAAACTTCATATTTAAGTATTCGTTAATCACCCTCAGACATGCACTCCTTAACACTTTGATCTTCACCTCATTATATAGCTTGAGCCTTAGCCAATACCATGAGCCAAAAACAAATTAGTGTCTGTGGTAATCCTTAACGGGATCAAATAGTCATTACTATGTTCAATATTGTGGGATAATAGTATGGTAAAGACCCTTGGTATTTAATGAATCATAGTGCACCAAATGTACGCGCATTTTCTTCTTCATACCTGCATGTGTACGCGAATTTGCTTCAATGAACCTGTGTATACACTACTTCGCTTCATCAAACCTACATATGTACACGCCTTTGCTTCACAAAACCTATGTATACGCTACTTCTCTTCATCAAGCCAACATATGTACATGAATTTTCTTCAGAGAACCTACATATATTTCCTGAAACTTTACCTTCATGATTCCTCTGTCACTAAATAGTATTTATTTCTCTATCACTCTGTTCCATCACTCTCTCACCTATGAACAAACTTGTGAACTCATTCGGTTACCATATACTTATCATTTTACAAGTGGGTTTCCATCAAGGACAACACATACATCATAATGCAAAAAATCTCCCCCTTTGGACTTGATGGCAACCACGTTGATGTTTGATCACCACAACCTGTAGATACCTATAAAGAACATCAAACACCAAGTTACTCTCCCCATTTGAAATCAAGGGGAAAGGGTGGACCAATTATTAAACATGGTTTATCTTTCCTTGTAGATACATGAGCACTGTAGATCTGATCTACACTGTACTGACAATGCTCCCCCTGAGCACATGTTGAATCTTTTGAAAAAAATTCAATGAAGTACATGACTTTATAGCTCAACTGAGCATGACCTTTCCTATCACCAGGGACTCATACTTACATCAATCACCCAACTAAGTGGGATTACATATTTTACTCAATCACCCAACCAAGCGGGGTTACATAACATCATCTTCCCTTCATGGGATTACATACATAAATGACTTGACCTTCAATAGTCCAAACATGAATAAATATTCTAATGATTACATCATACGTCCCTTCATGACCTTTACACTAGGACAATAATATGACATTCATAACCAAGAAAAAAATACCTCAATAGTGAGAGATAATCAAATGATCATTTGACAACAACGTAGCATCATGACATAATATAAGGAAATTGAGTACCATCCATGACAACAACAACACTATCAAGTAATCATAGAAAGGTCTTCATATATGCATCATCAATGAAACACATGATCATCTTCAACAATATCTTAAGCAAACATAATTCCAAAAATGCATTATAACCAGCAAGGCTAATGCTCCCTGAACCTATGCTACATGTTCACTGATCATATCAACTCATACATCATACCATCTTCATAAATCAGAAAATCATAATTGTCATAGATCATCATTACTCAATACCACATCAGCAGACTGTAACCATCAACAAGAAAGCTAAATAATAATAATCTAAAGCATATCATAGTATGTTCTTGATTTCGTCCCATTGTTTCTCTATCATAGAAAACTATACATGATTGTTTGTACAGGAACTCGCGTACATATGCGAACGTGTTTCTGTAATATCCGAAAAGGGAGAATGCAGTAATACTTAAACAAAATATAAGGACTGCAACTAAGTAAACAATAAATCTTAATACAAAAATAAAATTTACAGAGAAACTAAGCCATTTTATTATATTGGAGAAGATTCAGTTACACAATGTACAAAAGATGAGGAGATCTAGCTAAAGAGATGGCCTAGAATCACCCAGAAAACATGCCACAATATGCATTGCGTAACTGAAGAGCCACTGAAGCAAATACTACGCTATCCCTTCAGCAGAATATGAACATATGACTGCAAGATAAAAAGGAAAATGCATATCTACTCAAATCTGGATCTCAGATGATGCCAAGATTCAAGATCTAGCCAATGTGATGGATTCCCAAGATAACCTAGAAAGGATTTTCCAGATCTACAACTTTGGAAAATCACCCTCCTAGGATTTGATCATTGATCTACTAGGAAATACAGATCTGTAGCTAGATCTGTCATATAGATGGCTGAAATATGTTGCAAGATCAGATCTAAGCTTGAAGGGCTGACCCCTCCTTCAGATTACAAGCTAGAAGCTCTAGATCTAGCTTCTCAACCCTCCAATAATGATTACAGCTGCTGCAAAACAACAACCAATAGAAACTGCATTGTGAGGGAAAGAGAGGCCTTTTGCCTGCTAAAAAATACTACAATAAACTCCAGGCTGATGGAAAGAATAATGGCAATGTGAGGGAATGATCCCTCACAGGATTACTAGCTTAAATGCTGGTAACTTCATTCCTCCTTTTAGATCTGCAAATTGGACAGTGTAATTCCTGAAGGAAATACTACTGCTAGAACGTTAATAACTTTTGGCTTGATGCCATATCTGAAAATGAAGCTCTGGGAATGTTGATCTTATAAGCCCAAGGTGATAGGAATAAACCCTCACCAGTTCTCCAGCTGAAGTACTGAAGACAACTTCCACCTTCCAAACTGATCTTCAGAAATCTGCAATTTCTGAATATGAATGTTCTGCAGAAAGTAGGAAAAGAGATTTGGCACCAATGCCTGATGTAGAGCTACTCTAAGAAAGAGGCAGGATCCTTGATCTGCTAGGAAATATAGATCTGTAGCTAGATATGTAATATGGATGGCTGAAATATGTTGCAATATCAGATCTAAGCTTGAAGGGCTGATCCCTCCTTCATATCTACAAGCTAGAAGCTCTAGATCTAGCTTCTCAATCCTCCAATAATGATTACAGCTATTGCAACACAACTGCCAATAGAAACTTCACTGTAAGGGAAAGAGAGGCCTTCTACCTACTGAAATATGCTAAAATAAACTCCAAGCTGAGGAAAGACTAATGGCAATGTGAGGGAATGATCCCTCATAGGATTACTAGCTGAAATGCTAGTAACTTCCTTCCTCCTTTTAGATCTGTAAATTGGACAACGTAATTCTTGAAGGAAATACTGCTGTTAGGAGGTCAATAATTTTTGGCCTAATGCCATATATAAAATGAATCTCTGGGAATTTTGATCTATAAGCCCAAGGTGATAGGAATAAACCCTCACTAGTTCTCTAGCTGAAGCACTGAAAACAACTTCCACCTTCCAAACTAATCTTCAGAAATATGTAATTTCTGAATATGAATGTTCTGCAGAAAGTAGGAAAAGAGATGTGGCACCAATGCCTGATGTAGAATGAAGTACAATACTATTTCTAGAGCTACTCTAATAAAGAGTTGGGATTTCTGACCAGGAACACCGTCTGCTAAACAACACTTTAAATCTCTGCTAAACAGCCCAAGAAAGCAATGGAATGTCACATGAAAATTCCAAATCTGAAAAGATCCTTACATCAAGAATAACAAGCATGCCTCCATCCTTGCCTTCATCTTCTTTATATAATGTTTGAGCCTTCCCATGCCTTGGCCTTCATCTAAATTGCGCTTTGCATGTGGACCAAATCCTCCATGTTTGACTGCGCTGTTTGACCAAATCATCCATCATGTCTAGGTGCAATGTACATCCTCTCCATCATGTGTGCTTTAATTGCACAACATCCTCCATCACTTTATCATGAATGTTCCATGATCCTCTATTTGAGATATTCAAGATATTAGTTGACTGTATCAACCTCCATGATCTATCTCGATTAATGAGACATAATCTATAACTCCATTCATATTAGTAGTTTCTCAACTACCTCATCATGTAGATCTAGGCTTAATTAATCCACATTCACACATAAAAAGTGGATACTTATTCATATTGAGGATTATGGGTCCCATCACCCTTTTATTAGCTTAATTGTAATGTTCCCAATTTTAGCCTCAAGCTAAAATGGAAAAGTATAGTTGCACATTTTATTTTTGTTTAATAAAATGGGCAAGGAGACACCTTAGCCCCTTTTAGATGAAGAAATAACACTCCTCATGTGAAAAGGAGGAGAATAAAGCAGATAAAATAAACAATAAGGTTGTGAATGGAACCCAGCTCACTTGATTAGTCACCTTTGACTAAAGTCACCAGCGCTGCCCAAGGAGGAAGAGGCTTCCTAGAGAAGCTCCACAGTTTTGGAGGGAAGACATTCATGCAAGGGTGGAAAACCTAATTAGTGGGACCATGGTGGAGAATAGTTCTCTCACTTTATATGGAGGAGATGGAAGCCCATTTTCATTAGGTTATGATTTAGAATTTCATACTTTGGGTCTACAAAGCTTGCATCCCCGGGCTGTTTAGCAGGGTGGTGGTGCCCTCGGGCACTAGGGTGTTCACGATCGGGAATCCCTACCTCTTCCTCAAGGAATGATGAGGATTGAGCTACATTTCCTCAATCCGTCATTGGCCACAACTTCATTCATCTTCTACAACGTTATTTCTGCAGCAGAGAGGATGTTGTGTAGCTGGGTGCAGCTAGAGAGGAACTCATGGAGTCTCTCTTGTCTAGTTTTCTTCAGTGGAGGAGTGATCTATTCATTGGGGAGCTGGAAGGAGGATTCCCAGGCTTCATTTCATATCATTGTCATAAGGCCACACTTCCATCATCTCCCACTACGCAGTCCATGGAGGAAACTACGTTATTTTGTGGAGGCAGTGAGAGAGGGTTTCATAGAGCTCATCAGGAGTGGCTTTTGAGGCAAAGGGATCAGCCCTTTGTATTGGAGGCATTATCAGAGGAGGGAATTTACATTTCAGATCTTCCATAGCCTCATTATCATTTTGTATCATTTGCAGTGACAACTCACTTGTCACATTTTGTGTTTCTCCGGCATTTCTAGCAATCTTCATAGATTGGCTAGAAATCATGTATTTCAGCCCATTTCTCTGTTATTGGGATATTTCTTGTATTCCTTCAGCCATATATGCATTTTATAAATATTTAGCAGCTTATTCCTTCATATACACTGCGCAGTTGCAGCTACTCCGGCATTTTGTGGAGTTGCAGCTACTCTTGTATTTCATTGTTTATTCATTGAAGGTTGGATCTTAAAGCTTGAGTGGCTTGTCCCTCAACAATTTCTTGTATATTTCTACTGATGTATCATAATATAAATATGGATGTAGCATTTCCCTCTTATGATGTATTCAGATTTGTAGAGTTTTAGATTCATGTTCTTATGTTGCTGTAAGCTCTCTCATTGAGCATTGTTTTAGAGGCCCGGATTGGGGAGATCTGAATAACCCATCTAGAGTTATTTATTTGGGCTCATATTTTTCATAGGAGTTGTATGAGATATTTCCTAGGGCATCCCAGCGCTGGTTTTTCTTATTTTTGTTGCAGCTTACTTATACAGCGTCCTCAAGGACCCTGTAGCAGAAATTCCCGAAGTGGAATATTACGTATCCATAGGCAGAGTCTGTGAAGGGCCATCTAGCCTTAGGATTTCTCCCTTCTTTGGAAGGCGTCACATCCTGTAAATTCCCCAATATTCAATCTCTGAAATGGACTTGTGATAGTTCACTGAAGAAGGAATTGGAATATCTTAAGATATTCTCGATGGATCAGAAATTTATAGATTAGGAACATTAGAGTGGTATCGGAGCATGATCTTGGCTCAGCCTGTGCCCAAGATCTATTTCCGTTAGCAAGAGGAGCTTCTCTCCAATGAGAGGAGATTTACAGAGGAAAAAAGGAAAGAGGAATGATGGAAGAGGAGGTTTCCCTTCCTCTTTTCCAAAATATTATTGAAGATCTGATGAAAGGGAAAATTTGGAGAAATTTTCTGAAAGGGTTTGTGAATGATAAAGCCCTAGCTATTTTCATGAAGGGTGTGAGCATTCAGCCACACATGAAGATCCATAGTGCAGTACATTTCCCATATCTACTACAAGAAGGATGGAGGGAAAGAGTTGAGGCCTTTCGAGGAGCAGTGCTGCAAACTCAAAGGTATGATTCATGATAATTGATTTCAGAATTTCTATTTCATGTTCTCATGCAAATGAGAGATCATATGTGGAAGTCACAAAGATTTTTGCAAAGGGGATTGATGAAAACCAATGTGAAACATGGTGTGACAAAACTTCAAACACTTTTCAGGCATGGAAGGGGACCATGAAACAAAGGTCATTCCATCTTTCTAGAGGGGGAGTAAATCAGGAGAATGGCTTGCTAGAGGCAAGACCCCCATTGTATGAAGGGAACTCTTCCATTTGTGAGGGTGTGGAGACATTCCTTTCAAAGGAAGGCCAAGATTCAAGGCCTCTCCTTAAGGGGGAGATACACTCACATGATTGGGAGAAGAGGAGGTGTATAGAAGAACTTACAGAGTCGCACCATTGAGAGGAGAAGAAGAGTAGAAGGATAAGCATGAAGGGATGATGGGCATCCACCCTTATCTACTTCAGAGATTTTATTCACATAGGAGAAGGACTACACTTCATAGTAGAGGGAGAGAGAGGCTTTTCATTCCTGTCATATATACAGTCCACTTCCTATCTTGATGTCTCATTTTTGGAGCTTTCCATTTGGGAGGCCACATGATCTAGAGATGATGAGAGGCATCATGCTTTTTGGTTCACCACTCTTGGATTCCGAAGGGGTGGAGACATTAGAGGATTCCAGCACAGTGCAGTGAGTTTGGGGATGAGCACAAGGAGGAGGGATACACCCTCATTTCCAGTACCACCCACTCTCATCAGCATTACTGCGCAGACAGAGTTGCTGTATGGATGGAGCATAGTATCTTCATGATGTTGGATGACTGCTCCATAGATTTAGTGAGAGAGATGATACTTCCTTTTAGGGAGGACTCTTTCATGCATTGGCGTAGATGGAGGCCACTCATGCTTACATTGCCTAGGATCGAGAGATTTTTTGGAGGTGATAGTCTCTCACTGGAGGCTCATTTTCAAAGAGCATCATTTCTATTTGAGCATGAGTAGTTGCATGATGGCATGGAAAAAACTTGCAGGATGACTTTGGCATGAGGGGATGTCAAGGTAGCAAGCAACAGCATGATGGATCACCATATTGCAGAACACCAGTGCTGTCTATGTGGAGGAATGATCCAGGATGGAGGACTCATCTTTGGTTGAGTATTCCCTAGGATCTTGATGCATGCATGATTATTGGATGGCCTTGATGGAGATTGCAGATATTTAGTGGATGATATGATCATCTACCACCATGGTAGACTCTTCTTGGCTAGGGCTTCTAATCTCAAGAAGAAATTTTTGCATGCAGCACATTATGACTTCCTAGCTATTCACTTGGATGCATACTTCACTTTTATAGAGGGGTTCAATTTGGAGGGCATTCATCATGATCTTCATCAGAATATGGACAGATGAATAGCCGGATGACTTTGGTGAGGTTGCAACAACCATTCCCTTACTCATCGGAGGAGAGGGAGAGCATTCAGTTGAGCCATTTCAGCTCAAGAGCTCTAGTGCATGATGGAGGAGGTATAATTTCATATTTTGTATTGTACTTATTTTCATTGATTGAGGAGCATAATGTATCAAGGAGGCTTTTTCCTTCTTTCATTTTTCATGAGGATGTACTTGCAGCTACTTGTAGCCTTGATTTTGGCTAATTTTGTGATGGTTGTGGGGGAAGCCACATGCTTCTTGGTGTGCACCATTGGCACCAAATTGTGATTTCATGTTTCATCTTATGAGGAGATGTTGTGGCAGAAAACAAGTGGCTAGTACAACACTTGTTACTTTGATTTTGAGGCAGGCCAAGGGGGCACTCCACAGGTTCCATGAGTGGAACTTTGAACCACTCTCCGGTTGTCATTTGGCAACTTGATTTTATTGTGTATTGCTCCATGTATATTTCTGATGTTTGTACACTCATGAGGAGCATTATTTGGAGAGTATTGTATGTATAGCCCATTGGGAGCATGATTCTCCCCATTGTATATGTTTTATCTTGCAGGAGATACCATGGGAAAACCATGATTGCCACATTGCTACTTGTACGTTCTTGTGGGAGGGACCACTTTGAGAATTTGCAGAGGCATTTCATGGTTGATTTTTTTTTCTTGATGGGGAGCTTGGGCCACTCTTGGAGGCCATAATTTTCCAGCCCAAAGAAAAATGTAGCCCCATATGAGCAGTATATGGAGAGAGGGACATCATGGGAAACCAAAACAACTCTCCATTCAGCCCCAACTCATTGGAGAAATCAGGGGTGAGATTTTCAATTGGATTATTGAATGGATGAGAGGATCATCATTGGGAGCAAAATTTTCCCATGCATATCATCACTCCTACCTTAAGGAGGCCTTAGCATAGTAGGAAGGATCCCACTACACCTATTATCTTTCGATGAGGAGCATTGTTATCAACTTGCATACTTGGGAGAGAGAATTGGAGGACAGATTCATTGCATCATATTTGAGAAGTGGTGGGACCATTGATGAGGAGGCCACAAGAGAAGAGGGGGAAGAATATCTTTTTCTCTCTATGCGCTTGCTTGAGGGCAAGCAACATGTGGGAGGGGAGGATTGTAATGTTCCCAATTTTAGCCTCAAGCTAAAATGGAACATTATAGTTATACATTTTTTTTTTAAATAAAATGGGCAAAGAGACACCTTAGCCCCTTTTAGATGAAGAAATAAAACTCCTCATGTGAAAAGGAGGAGAATAAAGTAGCTGAAATAAAGACCAAAGGTGTGAATGGAACCCAGCTCACTTGATTAGTCACCTTTGACTAAAGTCAAGAGCGTTGCCCAAGGAGGAAGAGGCTTCCTAGAGAAGCTATGCAGTTTTGGAGGGAAGACATTCATGCAAGAGTGGAAACCATTATTGGTGGGATCATGCTAGAGAAGATTTCTCTCACTTTATATGGAGGATATGGCAGCCCATTTTCATTAGGCTATGATTTAGAATTTCATACTTTGGGTCTGCAAAGCTTGCATCCCTGGGTTGTTTAGCAAGGTGATGGTGCCCTCAGGCACTAGGGTGTTCCCAGTAGGGAATCCCTACCTCTTCCTCAAGGAAGGATGAGGATTGAGCTAAATTTCCTCAATCCAGCATTGGCCATAGCTTCATTCATCTTCTACATCGTTATTTCTGCAGTAGAGAGGACGTTGTGTAGCTGCGTGCAGCTAGAGAGGAACTCATGGAGTCTCTCTTTTCTAGTTTTCTTCAATGGAGGAGTGATCTATTCATTGGAGGAGCTTAAAAGAGGATTCCCGGGCTTCATTTCAGATCAGTGGAATAAGGCCACGCTTCCATCATCTCCCACTGCGCAGTCCATTGAGGAAACTGCATTATTTTGTGGAGGCAGTGAGAGAGGGTTTCATAGAGCTCATCAGGAGTGGCTTTTGAGGCAAAGGGATCAAACCTTTGTATTGGAGGCATTATCAGAGGAGGGAATTTACATTTCAGATCTTCCATATCCTCATTCTCATTTTGTATCAGTTGCAGTGACAACTCAGTTGTCACATTTTTTGTTTCTCCGACATTTCTAGAAATCTTCATAGATTGGCTAGAAATCATGTATTTCAGCCCATTTCTTTGTTATTGGGATATTTCTTGTATTCCTTCAGCCATATATGCATTTTATACATATTCAGTAGCTTATTCCTTCATATACATTGTGCAGTTGCAGCTACTTCGACA
Organism: Pinus albicaulis; assembly: GCA_034641835.2. Lineage (NCBI taxonomy): Eukaryota > Viridiplantae > Streptophyta > Pinopsida > Pinales > Pinaceae > Pinus > Pinus albicaulis. Next base: position 1,870,760,392 of record CM076575.1, on the reverse strand, counting down.
TTTTGTGGAGTTGCAGCTACTCTTGTATTTCACTGTTTATTCATTTAAGGTTGGATCTTAAAGCTTGGGTGGCTTGTCCCTCAACTATTTCTTGTATATTTCTACTGATGTATCATAATATAAATATGGCTGTAGCATTTCCCTCTTTTGATTTATTCATATTTTCAGAGTTTCATATTCATGTTCTTATGTTGTTGTAAGCTCTCTCATTGAGCGTTGTTTTAGAGCCCTGGATTGGGGAGATCTGAATAACCCATCTAGAGTTATTTATTTGGGCTCACATTATTCATAGGAGTTGTATGAGATATTTCCTAGGGCATCCCAATGCTGTTTTGACTTATTTTTGTAGCAACTTCCTTATACAGCGTCCTCAAGGACCCTGTAGCAGAAATTCCCGAAGTGGAATATTACGTATCCATAGGCAGAGTCTGTGAAGGGCCATCTAGCCTTAGGATTTCTCCCTTCTTTGGAAGGAGTCACATCCTGTAAATCCCCCAATATTCAATCTCTGAAATGGACTTGTGATAGTTCACTGAAGAAGGAATTGGAATATCTTAAGATATTCTCGATGGATCAGAAATTTCCAGATTAGGAACATTAGAGTGGTATCGGAGCATGATCTTGGCTCAGCCTGTGCCCAAGATCTATTTCCGTTAGCAAGAGGAGCTTCTCTCCAATGAGAGGAGATTGACAGAGGAAACAAGGAAAGAGGAATGATGGAAGAGGAGGTTTCCTTTCTTTTTTTCCAAGAGATTATTGAAGATTTGATGAAATGGAAAAATTGGAGAAATTTTCTGAAAGGGTTTGTGAATGATCAAGCCCTAGCTATTTTCATGAAGGGTGTGAGAATTCATCCACACATGAAGATCCATAGCACAGTACATTTCCCATAGCTACTGCAAGAAAGACAGAGGGAAAGAGTTGAGGCCTTTGGAGGAGCAGCACTACAAACTCAAAGGTATGATTCATGATAATTGATTTCAGAAGTTATATTTCATGTTATCATGCAAATGAGAGATCATATGTGGAAGTAACAAAGAGTTTTGCAAAGGGGATTGATGAAAACCAATGTGAAACATGGTGTGAAAAAACTTCAAACACTTTTCATGCATGGAAGGGGACCATGAAACAATGATCATTCCATCTTTCTAGAGGGGGAGTAAATCAGGAGAATGGCTTGCTAGAGGCAAGACCCCCATTGTATTAAGGGCACTCTTCCATTTGTGAGTGTGTGGATACATTCCTTTCAAGGGAAGGCCAAGATTCAAGGCCTCTCCTTAAGGGGGAGATACACTCACATGATTGGGAGAAGAGGAGGTGTATAGAAGAACTTACAGCACTGCACCATTGAGAGGAGAAGAAGAGTAGAAGGATCAACATGAAAGGATGATGGGCATCCACCCTTATCTACTTCAGAGATTTTATTCACATAGGAGAAGGAATTCACTGCGCAGTAGAGGGAGAGAGAGGCTTTTCATTCCTCTCATAGATACAGTCCACTTCCTATCTTGATGTCTCATTTTTGGAGCTTTCCATTTGGGAGGCCACATGATCTAGAGATGATGAGACACATCATGCTTTTTAGTTCACCACTCTTGGATTCTGGAGGGGTGGAGACATCGGAGGAGTCTAGCACAATGCACTAAGTTTGGGGATGAGCACAAGGAGGAGGGATACACCCTCATTTTCAGTACCACCCATTCTCATAAGCTTTACTGCGTAGACAGAGTTGCTGTATGGATGGAGGATAGCAACTTCATGATGCCGGATGACTGCTCCATAGATTTAGTGAAAGATATGATACTTCCTTTTAGGGAGGACTCTTTCATGCATTGGAGTAGATGGAGGCCACTCATGCTTACATTGCCCAGGATCGGGAGATTCTTTGGAGCTGATAGTCTCTCACCGGAGGCTCATTTTTAGAGAGCATCATTTCTATTTGAGCATGAGTAGCTGAATGATGGCATGGCAGCAACTTAGAGGATGAATTTGGCATGAGGGGATGTCAAGGTAGTAGGCAGCAGCGTGATCAATCACCATATTGCAGAAAACTAGCGCTCTCTATGTGGAGGATTGATCCAGGATGGAGGACTCAGCTTTGGTTGAGTATTCCCCGGGATCTTTATGCATGCATGATTCTTGTATGGCCTTGATGGAGATGGCAGATATTTAGTGGATTATATGATCATCTACCACCATGGCAGACTCTTCTTGGCTAGGGCTTCTAGTCTCAAGAAGAAATTTTTTCATGTAGCACATGAGGACTTCCTAGCTATGCACTTGGATGCATACTTCACTTTGCTAGAGGGGTTCACTTTGGAGGGCATTCATCATGATATTCATCAGCATATGGACAGATGCATAGCCGGATGAATTTGGTGAGGTTGGCACAACCATTCCCTTACTCATCGAAGGAGAGGGAGAGCATTCAGTTGAGCCATTTCAGCTCAAGAGCTCTAGTGCATGATGGAGGAGGTATAATTTCATATTTTGTATTGTACTTCTTTTCATTGATTGAGGAGCATGATGTATCAAGGAGGCTTGTTCCTTCTTGCATTTTTCATGAGGATGTACTTGCAGCTACTTGTAGCCTTGATTTTGGCTAATTTTGTGACGGTTGTGGGGGAAGCCACATGATTCTTGGTGTGCACCATTGGCACCAAATTGTGATTTCATGTTTCATCTTATGAGGAGATGTTGTGGCAGCAAACAAGTGGCTAGTACAACACTTGTTACTTTGATTTTGAGGTAGGCCAAGGGGGCATTGCAAAGGTTCCATGAGTGGAACTTTGAATCAATCTCTAGTTGTCATTTGGCAACTTGCTTTTATTGTGTATTGTTCCATGTATATTTCTGATGTCTGTACACTCATAAGGAGCATTATTTGGAGAGTATTGTATGTATAGCCCATTGGGAGCATGATTCTCCCCATTTTATATGTTTTATCTTGCAGGAGATACCATGGGAAAACGATGATTTCCACATTGCTACTTGTACCTTCTTGTGGGAGGGACCACTTGGAGAATTTGCAGAGGCATTTCATGGCTGATTTTTTTTCTTAATGGGGAGCTTGGGCCACTCTTGGAGGCCATAATTTTCCAGCCCAAAGACAAATATAGCCCCATATGAGCAGCATATGAAGAGAGGGCTATCATGGGAAACCAAAACAACTCTCCATTCAGCCCCAACTCATTGGAGAAATCAGGGGTGAGATTTTCAATTGGATGATTGCATGGATGAGAGGATCATCATTGGGAGTAGAATTTTCCCATGCATATCATCACTCCTACCTTAAGGAGGCCTTAGCACAATAGGAAGGATCCCACTACACCTTCTATCTTTCCATGAGGAGCATTGTTATCATCTTGCATACTTGGGAGAGAGCATTGGAGGACAGATTCATTGCAGCATATTTGAGCAGTGGTGGGACCATTGATGAGGAGGCCACAAGAGAAGAAGGGGGAGACGATTTTTTTCTCTCTATGCAGTTGCTTGAGGAAAAGCAACATGTGGGAGGGGAGGACTGTAATGTTCCCAATTTTAGCCTCAAGCTAAAATGGAAGATTATAGTTGCACATTTTATTTTTGTTTAATAAAATGGGCAAGGAGACATCTTAGCCCCTTTTAGATGAAGAAATAACACTCCTCATGTGAAAAGGAGGAGAATAAAGAAGCTAAAATAAACACCAAGGGTGTGAATGGAACCCAGCTCACTTGATTAGTCACCTTTGACTAAAGTCAACAGCACTGCCCAAGGAGGAAGAGGCTTCCTAGAGAAGCTGCGCAGTTTTGGAGGGAAGAAATTCATGCAAGGGTGGAAACCCTAATTGGTGGGACCATGGTGGAGAAGAGTTATCTCAATTTATATGGAGGAGATGGTAGCCCATTTTCATTAGGTTATGATTTAGAATTTCAGACTTTGGGTCTGAAAAGCTTGCATCCCTGGGCTGTTTAGCAGGGTGATGGTGCCCTCGGGCACTAGGGTGTTCCTGGTCGGGAATCCCTACCTCTTCCTCAAGGAAGGATGAGAATTGAGATACATTTCATCAATCTGGAATTGTCCACAGCTTCATTCATCTTCTACAACGTTATTTCTGTTGCAGAGAGGACGTTGTGTAGCTAGGTGCAGCTAGAGAGGAACTCATGGAGTCTCTCTTGTCTAGTTTTCTTCAGTGGAGGAGTGATATATTCATTAGAGGAGCTGAAAGGAGGATCCCTGGGGTTCATTTCAGATCAGTGGAATAAGGCCACACTTCCATCATCTCCTATTGCGCATTCCATGGAGGAAACTGCGTTATTTTATGGAGGCAGTGAGAGAGGGTTTCATAGATCTCATCAGGAGTGGCTTTTGAGGCAAAGGGATAAGCCCTTTGTATTGGAGGCATTATTAGAGGAGGGAATTTACATTTGAGATCTGCCATAGCCTCATTCTCATTTTGTATCAGTTGCAGTGACAACTCAGTTGTCACATTTTGTGTCTCTCCGACATTTCTAGCAATCTTCATAGATTGGCTAGAAATCATGTATTTCAGCCCATTTCTCTATTATTGGACTATTTATTGTATTCCTTCAGCCATATATGCATTTTATACATATTCAGCAACTTATTCCTTCATATACACTACGCAGTTGCAGCTACTCCGGCGTTTTGTGGAGTTGTAGCTACTCTTGTATTTCACTGTTTATTCATTGAAGGTTGGATCTTAAAGCTTGAGTGGCTTGTCCCTCAACTATTTCTTGTATATTTCTGCTGATGTATCATAATATAAATATGGTTGTAGCTTTTCCCTCTTATGATGTATTCAAATTTGCAGAGTTTCAGATTCATGTTCTTATGTTGCTGTAAGCTCTCTCATTGAGCATTGTTTTAGAGGCCTAGATTGGGGAGATTTGAATAACCCATCTAGAGTCATTTCTTTGGGCTCATATTCTGCATAGGAGTTGTATGAGATATTTCCTAGGGAATCCTAGTGTTGTTTTGTCTTATTTTTGCAGCATCTTCCTTATACAGTGTCCTCAAGGACACTATAGCAAAAATTCCCGAAGTGGAATATTGCATATCCATAGGCAGAGTCTGTGAAGGGCCAGCTAGCCTCAGGATTTCTCCCTTATTTGGAAAGAGTCACATCCTGTAAATGCCCCAATAGTAAATCTCTGAAATGGACTTGTGACAGTTCACTGAAGAAGGAATTGGAATATCTTAAGATATTCCCGATGGAGCAGAAATTTCCAAATTAGGAACATTACATTAATTCATTAAGAAATTTAAGAACTCTAATATTCCAAATATCAGGTGAAAATTTTGGAATATTACAGTCCTCCTCGGAAAAATTTTGCTTTTCCTCAAGCAACTCAAAAAGTAGATGCAAAGCCATCTATTCCCCTCCAAATGGCATCCACATAAGGAAAGATTCCTCCATTTGCTACAATATGTTATGTATGTTTGGTTCCAAATTTGTCTTTCAAAAACATATAGAATGACCTCTAACTGTATGGTTAGATGTCCTCCTTTCATCATGAAGTATCATGTGACAACCATATGATGTCCAACATCATCATCAATACATGAGATACATAAAATAAAGTAGCTCTTTCCATAAAGGAAAAGCTCCATCACACAATACATCTCTCCATCCCATGTTTCATGAATTTTATTGAGCATTTTTATGCTCTCATCCTTAGCCCCGATGGCCTTGTTGGATGCAAGTATCATTCCAAAGTTATGAAAAAGAAGGGAAAGAGTTATATGGGTAGACAAGGATGTCAACCCATATTCTCCTAATAGTAACCACTGGAGTAGGGCCCTTTGCTGCCATCCTCCATCTCCTCCATGTAATATGGACAAGCCAAAATCCCCCAAAAATAACCAAAGCAACAAGAGATCTTGCTGCTTTCTCTCCTCCTCATGTGCATCATCGAGAAAAAACATACTAATGGACATGTGGAATGTCACATCAGCCCAATAAAAATAAACTTCATCAATGCACATCATGAGAGCATCATGCCAATATTTACCCAATACAAAACACATAGACATAGGAGATGTCATGTGGAAGCCAATCTCCCTCAAGTGAAACAAAATTGAACATGCCTTCTTTTGTTGCATACTATCATTGATACACAAGGCATGAATCGGAAAATCATGAGCTATTGGGTGGTAACCATACTCACCCAAGAGCAACCAGGACATCCATGCCTCCTTCCTCATTTCATAAGTGTTCCTCAAGGCATGGATCAAAGAAATAGGAGCCTTTGGGTAGTGACAAGAATCTCCCAAGGGCAACCAACGTAACTAAGCTTGCTGGCCCATATCATAAATCTGCAAGTGGTCATGCAACCCCTTTCTTATCATCCTCGCCCATTCACCCCAATATGAAAGATGAGTGTTGTGCTGCATAATCATGGTATCCTCCCCTTGTAGAATACCATCTCCCCAAAACTGATGAATAAATTTTAACTTCATGAAATGTTGAAGTGCACCTCCAATGATATCTCTTAATGAAACCTTCTTCTCATCCATGGCCTTCCAAAACCAATGAGGTTCTGGATCTACTGTAGGTAGAAGTTTCTCTTTGAGCTGTGAGATGCTCATTGAGAAAGTGTCATCAAGAAAGGAGAAAAGATTTCTCATATCTATATGTCTACCATTCATCATCTTTTCCTCTATTTCTTCATGAGTGAAGCTACCTTCAGAATGCTCCAAGAATAATGGGGCCTCATCATTATCACTGTTACTAAGTGACAGGCCTGTAGATCTGCAAGGTGATACATCTACTATCTCAAAGCAAGGTACAATGCTGATCTCATAACCAGTAATTGTACATAGGATCATGCTCACCCCTCCTTCTGAAACTCTACATTTCAACTCAAGAGGTTGAATGTAGTCCATCCATGACAAACTGGGATAGATTTTCTTCTTCTCCTTGATTAGATCAAGGGTCCTCTGCGCTGTGATAGTTTTCTACTTCAAATCAACATTTGGATCTAACCCTTGGTCATGCATTGGCCCTGATGGCATGTCCCCATAAGTTTCAATGAGATCTACTGAAACAATATGTGATGAATGTGTATACATACCTTGGATCAACTGATATGTGTGAACCTCTTGACAGAACACACGAGTTCCTCCGAAAGGACAATGGTGTCTCCAACTGCTAGTAAGAGAGACGACTTCTCTTCTTCCAATGTACCAATGCTGTAATCTTCCTCTTCTTCCTCATGCATCTCCTAAATCATGCATGGGGCTCTATGTGTCAAGAGCTCAAGACCACCTTGAAAAGTTTCAAGTGTCTCTTCTCCAGATGCAAGTACTTCTGCAGCTTGTGGTGAATGTAGTGACCTCTTGCCCAGAGTGACAAGATTGACGTCCTCCTTTGTTTCCTTAGGAAATGTCACTTTGTGACACACCTTTGGTTTTCTCACATCAAATTCCTTTCTCAACTTGTGAAAGAAATCTAAATATTTAGTCACCTTTGCATGCTCCATGTGGCCAAACCACCAATCATTGGCTTCACCCAAAATATGAAGTGCTGTAATTTGAACAACCTCTCCTTTAGCTACAGGATGTAGCCTGAAAAATGCATCTATCTCTCTCCTACAAGATCTAACAGTGCTCAAGGAAGATCCATCAAATGTAGGCAAATAAAATCTATAATGCCTCTTTCTTCTATTGCTGCTATAGGATCCTCTTTCTTCTTTGATTTTGAAGAATTGTTGGAGAGTTAGCTTCTCCTTGAATGCTCTAGACTGTGCTTTGTACTCAACAAGATATAGACTAAGAGTCTCATGAGTCTTAGGTTCATTCCTTTGTTCATTTCTACACCTCTCACCTTCCCCAAAGAAAGTGGGCATAGTGGATCTATGAGGAGATCTATGATTCTCCAGTTTTCTTCTTTGCTGATAGGAAGTGCTTGGATCTTCTTTGCTGGAGTTTATCAAATTTTCTTCTTATATCTTCTTTATGTCCTTCCTTCTTCATTTGATTGATCTCCTTGGAGAGATCATGCATGGATCTAAAGAGAGGAGTGGTAGAATTATCATCCTCCATGATATATCTCATCTATCTGCTTCTTCTTTTGATGTAAAAGATGAAGTGTCCACAAGTTGAGCCAAAGATCATGCTCTGATACCACTCTAATATTCTGAAAGGGAGAATGCAGTAATACTTAAACACAATATAAGGACTGAAACTAAGTAAACAATAAATCTTAAGACAACATCAGAATTTATAGAGAAGCCGAGCCATTTTATTTTATTAGATAAGATTCAGTTACACAATGTACAAAAGATGAGGAGATCTAGCCAAAGAGATGGCCTAGAATCAGCCAAAAAACATGCCACAATAGGCACTGCGTAATTGAAGAGCCACTAAAGCCAATAGTGTGTTGTCCCTTCAGCAGAATATGAACATATGACTGCAGGCTGAAAAGGAAAATGCAGATCTACTCAAATATGGAGCTCAGATGATGCCAAGATTCAAGATCTGGCCAATGTGATGGATTCTGATGATAACCCAGAAAGGATTTTCCAGATCTACAACTTTGGAAAATCACCCTCCTAGGATTTGATCCTTGATCTACTGGGAACTACATATATGTAGTTAGATCTGTCAGATAGATGGCTAAAATATGTTGCAAGATCAGATCTAATCTTGAAGGGCTGACCCCTCCTTTAGATCTACAAGCTAGAAGCTCTAGATCTAGCTTCTCAATCCTCCAATAATGATTACAACTACTGCAACACAACAGCCAATAGAAACTGCATTGTGAGGGAAAGAGAGGCCTTCTGCCTACTGAAAAATGCTGCAATAAACTCCATGCTGATGGAAAGACTAATGGAAATGTTAGGGAATGATCCCTCATAGGATTACTAGCTTATATGCTGGTAACTTCCTTCCTCCTTTTAGATCTGCAAATTGGACAGCGTAATTCCTGAAGGAAATACTACTGCTAGGATGTCAATAAATTTTGGCCTGATGCCAGATCTGAAAATGAAGCTCTGGGAATGCTGATCTATAAGCCTAAGGTGATAGGAATAAACCCTCACCAGTTCTCCAGCTGAAGTACTGAAGACAACTTCCACCTTCCAAACTGATCTTTAGAAATCTGCAATTTCTGAATATGAATGTTCTGTAGAAAGTAGGAAAAGAGATTTGGCACCAATGCCTGATGTAGAGCTACTCTAAGAAAGAGGTGGAATTCCCAACCAGGAACACCATGTACTAAACAACACTTGCAATATCTACTAAACAGCCCAGGAAAGTAATGGAATGTCACATGACAATTACAAATCTGAAAATATCCTTACATCAAGAATAACCCGCATACCTCCATCATTGCCTTCATCTTCTTTATATAATGTTTCAGCCTTCCCATGCCTTGGCCTTCATCTAAACTGCGTTGTGCATGTGGACCAAATCCTCTATGTTTGACTGCGCTGTTTGACCAAATCATCCATCATGTCTAGGTGCAATGTACACCCTCTCCATCATGTGCGCTTTAATTGCACAACATCCTCCATCACTTTATCATGAATGTTCCATGATCCTCTATTTGATATCTTCAAGATCTTAGTTTAATGTATCAACCTCCATGATCTATCTCAATTAATGAGACATAATCTCCAACTCCATTCACATTAGTAGTTGCTCAACTACCTCATGATGTGGATCCAGGCTTAATTAATCCACATTCACACATAAAAAGTGGAAACTTATTATTATTGAGGATTATGGGTCCCTCCACCCTTTTATTTACTTAATTCATTAAGAAAGTTAAGAACTCTAATATTCCAAATATCAGGTGAAATTTTGGGAATATTACACTTTCATAAAATCTGTGTACATAAAGTGAAATTCTAAAGTTTCACAACTTCATCTACCCTGTGAGCTTGTACAGTTTTTACCTGTCTTTTGTATCACATCAGATGCACTGTCAGAAATATAAGCAACTATAATTATCAAGACAACCATGGGAATCATCATATATTTCTCCCCCTGAGATTATACATTATTGTTCCCGAGGACCTGATAATCATCTTCTGCTCTCATGAGGTCATGAACCTCACATCACTTCCATAGTCACTAAGAAATAAAATTTAGAAATAACTTACTGTAGTAGGGTCAACATTCCCTACGTTTCTAACCGGTGTTCCTTCTTCCTCCAGATTTTCTTGCAATTTATAGTTATGTTTTGAAACTTATCCCATCTCATGATTATGTTTTGTATGCTTGATATGCAATCAATGGCCTTATACCTAAATGAGTTACAAGATAAGAAATATCCATAAAACCATCCTTTATTCCTATGAGCTGATCTCTCTGTAAAGTGGCTATTTTCTTGAGGTCGAAATAATTTTCTTTTGCAGTTGGCTACACCATGTCCATAATTATGACATATAAATTATTCAATATTATTGATCATATGAGAGAATCAATTGCCACTTCTATAGTTAGGATAAAATGATCGCCTTTGAGGATTCATAATCTTTGGTTGTTGTCTTTTCCCCTTATTGACCACTTCAGGTTTTGCATTGTTGTTTTTTTATTCTTTTCACTAGCTTGCAAACTAGATTCTCCTTTACATTTTCATGAAAACCAAGACAAGTTTTAATAACAGGAGACCTATGACTGCTAAGAATTTCATATATAATATTAGTACTATTGTGAAATATCAAATGTTCATCCATTTCTTCTAATTTACCTTTTATTATGTTTACCTAAACCTTCATTCTTTGGTACTACTTTTCCTCTTCATCTTTAGTTATTCTTAGAACAAAAATTAGAACAAAAATAATTACTTGTTTTATCTTCTTCATCTATATTTGCACAAGTTTTATGAGTTGTCTTCTTCCTTTGAGTATCCTTCTTCTTTTTCTTCTTTCCCATCTCCTTGATGGATCTCCTTCAAGTGATCAAGCTTCTTTTGAAGGACCTGCTCTGATTCCAATTGTTGGGAAAAATACTGAGGTTGGGGGGAGGGGATCAGTATTTTAAAACTCACTTAAACTTTTACTTTTGATATTCTGATTTATGTACGCGACTTGAATAAAGCAAACTAGCTTATGTACGTGACTATTATTCAGGAAACTAGTGTATATTCAATAGACTTATATATCAGTTAATTATTCATCTGTTTAACTTAAACTAGTGTATCGGATATTTGATAAGATGTAAACATATGAAGTAGAAACATAATAAATCATCTCACATAAGCAACACACATGAACACCAGGATTGAAGTTGGAAACCCAATGTGGGAGAAACCCACCATTTTTTTCGTCGTTGTATTTAATGTTTATTATAAATGAAACTAATTACAATCTTGTACTAGTGCAGACTCATATCGCCACGCAAGCACCCACTTGCATAAGGCTACATCCTTCACTCATTCTCCAAATCCTACTGGAAGGGAGCTCCAACCTTTGATCTCGTTTACCAGCACCCACTGGAAGGGAGCTACGACCCCCTGATCTTGTTTACCAACACCCACTGGAAGGGAGCTCCAACCCCCTAATTTGATCACCAGCTACTACTGGCAGGAAATTTTGACTTCCTCACTAAAGGCTCCAACCCTGAGTACCATCGTGGACCATGTTTCAAAAATTTTCACACTAGATCCACCTGCTTCAACACATCACAACCTGTAGGAAAAATTTCATAAAATTTTCAAACTGAACCCACCACACTCATTTAAGCCTAATACCATGCATAAAATCTGAAACATATCATTGTACCACTTCATTCAACTAATCAATGAATCATGAATAGCCCAAAAAATCATTGATATTCAATTATATATAACTAGCAGCATCATTAGTACTCAAACAACCTAGATATATATGAACACTTCCTTGAAATACAACAAAAATGCAACAATAATGTATAAATTGATCAGACATATTCTTCAGCAGAAACCCTATTTTTCATACATGCTTTCCATAAAACATTTCCGTGTGTATACGCACTTATCTAGAACCAAAACCGCTTATAAATCTCAAAATTCTTCAGAAAACATATGCTACTATAAAGAACAGAACTTGTGTGTGTACAAGCTTTCAATGTGTCAAACTCACATACAGATCTACAACTAATTCATGAATGTTGGAAACTTAATTCTCAACGGGTAGTTGTGGAAGCCGAATGGACAAAAGGAGTCCAAGTGACCTTGGAATGCAGAATCCAAGAGTCACATCAATGTAATATAAATGTACATGTATGAGAAAATAGAAATGCAATCAATGCTTATCTTTCCCTTTGTGTGTGTTTACCGTGCATTGTTTAACATGGTATCAGAGCTGTAGGTGAGACCTTGACATTTTCAGATTCTTCCAGCTCCATTTTTAGGATTTATGCCCTTGTAAATCCTGTCAGTTTTTTTGCCATATTCCCTGACATATTCTCTGCAATATTTTGTGCATTCAAATCCCTTGGAGGTGCATTGAAAGTCCATTGAGGAGGAGAATTTTATCCATGCATAATTTATGTTATGGAAAATGGTGACTGCGATCAAACTGTTGCACTGCTTGTGAGTATCTTAGTTCTTTGACTGTGCGTATGATTTTATTGATCACTATGGTGCATAGGGTGCTTCATTCTATGTGAAAGCGTTCTATTATTTTGCGTTGTGATTGCCATTGAAGTGAAAACCGTGAATGTTGTGTAATGTCCCCATGGCTATTGCGCTATCACACCATAAACCACCCTTCACGACTCCATTGTTTGTGTTGTATTATCTGCATCGTGATTCATATTGAAACCACCCTGCACATCCTCGACCCATCGGCCTCACCCTCTGGTTAATAATTCATGACTCTCTAGTTTTGTCGATTTCATTTGAGCACATGAGGGTCCACATTCATTGAGTGTTGGTCCACGCTACTTCTTCAGTTTAAGAGCAATCCTGACAAAGCCGTTGTGGGTTCGTAACATGATGCGAATGGAAATTTTCTTGAAGTCGGTGTATGGTTGTTAATTGTAGCAGAGATTGGACATAAAGATCAAATAATATTTAAGCATCTATCCATGGGTTGTAGGCATGTGGGACATCTATTTTGGATCAATTATTAAGTTCTGACCCTGTTGAATTGATTGTAAGATCTAATCACAGGCTCTAGTTCGGGCAATGGCCTGCTGAGTTGGGTTGTGGTAGACCAGTGGGAGTTTCCCACAACTTCCTCACACCACTTCACCTTCCAGTTACCAACACCCTTGCGTGAAAGGGCCTACGAGTTTCCCATCACCATCTAGAACATTGCCCCTTGAGAGAATTAATTGTCACACAGTCCACCGCTTGACGCATTTACCCTTGAACAATATATAGATCACCTACAATACACTGGATGAGAAACTATAATTTAAAGAAGGCTCACTTGGTGTAGCATTCACCCATGATCGATGATATCAGCATTGTGTCGAATTAGGTAAAGGTGAATAGTGGGATGTTGAAGATGTACAAGGCTGAGGTGCTAGAGAAGAAGGGTTGCACATTCAATATGGAAACAAGTTGAGGTTCAAGAGTGGTTTTGAAGCTTTTGTGGAGCTCATGGATGATCCTCAAGAAAAAGAGCTCTTCATTGTGAGAGCTTAAAATGTGCATTGTGACCCTCAACAAGTCTTACACATACTCCCAAAGATATTGGTTGTAAGGCAGTCTGCTCAAAAACTCTAAAATATCAGTATGCAGCTTTTGTTCTTTGGTTTTGATCATATATTGGAGCACCATATTCGATAAAAACCCTCAAGTAACGTTTGAGGAACTTTGGGTAGCTTTGCACCTCTTTCACAACTTCATGCCATTTATTTATAGACAATTGTTTGTCATATAAATTTATTCATTGGTGGAACTTGGAGCATGTTTACTAATAAATTAATTTTTAGATTTCTAATTGAAAATTGACGGTTCTCTCTTCCAACCCAGAGGTCTTTACCTCCCTGGAATAACGTTGTTCGTAACATGTTTAGAATTTTATTTTCTCTACTTCTTCATAATCAAGGCCGCCATGTCAAATGCACTGAAGCCCATTGCTTGAAGGGTGAGATTTTATTGTGCGTTGTGAGTTGCATACGCTGGTTGTGAAAGCTAGATGATAAATGTTACTCCTCTGCATTGAACTGGAGCCATATTTGAAGGTCAAAGGGAATAGAAACAGTTTTGCATTGTATCAAATAGTGTGTTAAGACTCCTCGTGTTGTTCCATGACATTTATGGTTGGTTCCTCTGTGTTGAAACAATGCCATTAGCTCTGATGGTCGGTTTTGTGAAAGTTGTATTAGAGCTGGTATATGTGTTAAGCTCATCTCCTCAGAATCCATATGGTTGAGTGATGCTTAAATTTTGTTGATTTCCATGTGTTGGTGTCTCCTCACCATGCACGCACATTAATGTTGACATAGTATTGGCATATAAGTCTTTGCATATTACACTGAATTAATATTTTTTTTAATAGAAGGGTGTCGAAGATAGTTATTATCAGTAGATAATTATTTTCTAAATAGCTCCAATTGGTGCAATATTAGATTTATTGAAAATATGATACTCTTAACTTTGGATAATACATACATAATCAATAAAGATTTTCTCCTTGATATTCACAATTTTTTACAAGACGCATAGGAAAAGATCAAATTTTTGCAACTCGAATCACAACTTCAACAAGACAAATTACAATAGTGAAATCTTCATTTTGAACTTGTTCTTGTTTAGAAAATTGAGACAAACTCCCATCAGCAACAAGAAATTGCATATGCGGTACCCATTTTAGGAGAAGATTTGCAGAAAGAAGAAAAAATCTAGCCTGCACTTCCCAAGCCCATCATTAGACCTTGGGAAGAGCTTGTCCACAAAAAGAACATAACGGGTCTTGGATATGACAAGGAGTTGTCCTTTCATATTCTTGACTACTCCAAGCCCGTAAAATTTCAGAGTGCCAGATTTCTTTATGACATTTCACTTTCAACTGTTATAGATTTCGCTCCTCTTCCACAGCAACAACAACAAATTGAAAAATTCCAACACTGTGATCGAGTTGGACATATGAAAGATCATTGCCTCGATCTTCACCCATCAAAGCACTGTGGTCAGCACACCCATTCTTCACACAGATGCTTCAAAAACAAGCCTCCTACAAGAACAAAGATTTATCTTAGATAGATCGCTTCTTGGCAATGGGCATCAACAACCAAGAAGATGTTTTAGTCACACGTCAGAACTTGTTCTAGAATATTGAAAAATATTAGTTGAGTTTTCATCTCACCTTGTACCTGATAGGGGGGGAAATGGTGGTCATCTAAAAGCTTCGAAGCCACATCAAGCGAGCCTAAGCCACAACCTTTCATTCCAGATTCAGAGTTGTAGCCAGAGACATATCAGTTCAAGTGAGCCTAAGCAACAACCTGTCATTCCATATTCAGAGTTTTAGCCAGAGACACGGATGCCCATGAGCATGCCTTTGGATGGTGTACAACCTTAAACCATCTATGCGAGGTTCATATTCTTCCTCTTCAAAGAATTCAGAACACTTCCTCTAGCAGAAGACTTCAGCTTCTTGCAAGCTTTGGTAGAGT
Organism: Pinus albicaulis; assembly: GCA_034641835.2. Classification (NCBI taxonomy): domain Eukaryota; kingdom Viridiplantae; phylum Streptophyta; class Pinopsida; order Pinales; family Pinaceae; genus Pinus; species Pinus albicaulis. The sequence continues at coordinate 1,870,744,830 of CM076575.1, read as the reverse complement.
TCTGAGAAATGCAATAAGAATTCCAATGTTGGTGGTCATCCTTAAACCATCACAAGTTGTAGACATCCCTCTTCAATATGAGGGACACTTCCTCTAGAAAAAGCCCTCATCTTCTTGCCATAATTGGAAGAGTTCTAGAACTGCACTAAGCGTTCCAGTGTATACGCTACTTCTCTTCATCAAGCCAATGTATGTACATGAATTTGCTTCACATAACCTGCATATATTTCCCAAAACTTTACCTTCATTATTCCTCTATCACTAACTAGTATTTCTTTCTCTATCACTCTGTTCCATCACTCTGTCAATTGTGAAATCATTTTGTTACCATATACTTATCATTTTACAAGTGGGTTTCCATCAAGGACAACACATACATCATAATTCCAACAATATCCCCCTTTGGACTTGATGCCAACCATGTTGATTTTTGATCACGACAACCTAGAGATACCTGTAAAGCACATTAAACACCAATTTACTCTCCCCATTTGACATAAAGGGGAAAGCGTGGACCAATGCTTAAACATGGTTTCTCTTTCCTTGTAGATACATGAGTAGTGTAGATCTAATCTGCACTATACTGACCATGCTCCCCCTGAGCACACATTGAATATTCTGAAAAAAATTCAATGAAGTACATGAATCTATAACACAACTGAGAATGACCTTTCCTATCACCAGTGACTCATAATTACATCAATCACCAAACCAAGTGGTATTACGTATTTTACTCAATCACCCAACCAAGTGGGGTTACATAACATCATCTTCCCTTCATGGTATTACATACATAAATGAATTGACCTTCGATAGTCCAAACATGACTAAATATTCTAATGATTGAATTATATGTCTCTTCATGACCTTTACATCAAGACACTAATATGACATTCATAACCAAGACAAAAATACCTCAATAGTGAGAGATAATCAAATGAGCATTTGAAAACAACATAGCATCATGACATAATATAAGGAAATGGAGTATCATCTATGACAACAATAACATTATCAAGTAATCATAGAAAGGTATTCATATATGCATCATCAATGAAACACATAATCATCTTCAATGGTATCTTAATCAAACTTAATTCCAACAATGCATCATAACCAGCAAGGCTAATGATCCCCCTGAACCTATGCTACATGTTCACTGAGCATATCAACTGATACATGATAGCATCTTCATAAATTAGAAAATCAGATGTGTCATATATCTTCATTACTCAATAACACATTAGCAGACTATAACCATCAACAAGAAATCCAAATAATAACTGTTTGAAGCATATCATAGTATGTTCTTGAGTCTGTACCATTGTTTCTCTATCATAGTAAACTATACACGACTGTTTGTATAGGAAATCGCATACATAAGTGAACATATTTCATAAAATCAACGTACATAAAGTGAAATTCTAAAGTTTCATAGCTTCATCTCCCCCCTAATCTTGTACATTATGTACCTATCTTTTGTATCACATCATATGCACTGTCAGAAATATATGCAACTATAATTATCAAGACAACCATGGGAACCATAATATATTTCTCCCCCTGAGATTACACATTATTATTCCTGAGGACCTGATAATCATCTTATGCTCTCATGAGGTCATGAACCTCACATCACTTCCGCAATCACTAAGAAGTAAGCTTTAGAAATATCTTATTGTAGTAGGGTCAACATTCCCTACGTTTCTAACTGGTGTTCCTTCTTCCTCAATATTTTCTTGCAATTTCTAGTTATTTTTTGAAACTTATCCCATCTCCTGATTTTGTTTTGTATGCTTGATATGAAATCAATGGCCTTATACCTAAATGAGTTACAAGATAAGAAATATCCATAAAACCATCCTTTAATCCTATAAGTTGATCTCCCTGTAAAGTGGCTATTTTCTTGAGGTCAAAATAATTTGCTTTTGCAGTTGGCTACACCATGTCCATAATTATGACATATAAATTATTCAATATTATTGATTAGATGAGAGAATAGATTGCCACTTCTATAGTTAGGATAAAATGATCACCTTTGAGGATTCATAATCTTTGGTTGTTGTCTTTCTCCTTATTGACCACTTCAGGTTTTGCATTGTTGTTTTTTTTATTATTTTCACTAGCTTGCAAACCAGATTCTCCTTTAACATTTTGATGAAAACCAAGACAAGTTTTACTAACAGGAGACCTATGACTGCTAAGAATTTCATATAGAATATTAGTACTATCGTGAAATATCAAATTTTCATCCATTTCTTCTAATTTACCTTTTATTATGTTTACCTAAACCTTCATTATTTGGTACTACTTTTCCATTTCATCTTTAGTTATTCTTGCTTCTTCCACTTCCTTCTTTAAGTTGAGTATTTCTTCTCTCAACCCATTTTGTTCTTGAAATGCTTGAAGAAGTTCTTCATTCCTATCAACTAATTTTTCAAGATATGATTTCAGAGAGATGATTTTGGATTCAAGTCCTTTACAGTGACTGGTTCTTTCTTTAAGATCCTTATTTCTGAGTGATGTTACTATTAGAAATTATGGAAAAAATAATAAATAATTTACTGAGAGAAATAAACATAAAAGGCCAACAACAAAACATTAACATAAACACAGATGTTTATCTGGGAAAACCCCAAACTCCAGGGAAAATCCCAACCAATGAAATTTCATTAACCATTGGCCACAACCCTGGCCAATCCGGCCAAGTGAGCCTTCACCGCTCACCTCCAGGCCTACATTACAATGAAGTATTCCCAACCTTTTTATAGGCTCCATTACATGCAATACCATGGGCTCTAAACCATAGGTGTACAAAACCATGTGCCCCAAAACCACTACCATTTACCCTAGTCAACATTGACTCTATCCCAAGTCAAGTTTACCTAACAGTTACTTCATTCTGTAGCCTTTGTCATTGGTCTTTCTATTTTTTTTAAATATTCTCAATTTTTTTTCTTTCTTGCTACTGATTATTCTATCTAGAAATTTCTTCTTTGTAGGCATAGTCTCTTTCATCAAATAGACTTTTCCGATCTCTAATTTTATCTTTGAGCGTCTTAACTTCTTCTTCTAGAGCCATTACATTACTTTCACTTTTACCCATTAGAGAAACTTCAATTGATTCACTATCATATTCACTATCTTCAATACAACATGAACAGATAAATGGATCAAAAGTAGAACAAAAATACTTACCCGCTTTATCTTCTTCATCTATTGTTGCACAAGTTTTCTGAGTTGTCTTCTTCCTTTGAGTATCCTTCTTCTTTTTCTTCTTTCCCATCTCCTCGATGGATCTCCTTCCAGTGATCAAGCTTCTTTTGAAGGACCTGATTTGATTCCAATTTTTGGGAAAAATAATGCTGGGGGGGTTGAATCAGTATTTTAAAACTCTCTTAAAATTTTACTTTTTATATTTTGATTTATGTATGTTACTTGACTGAAGCAAAATAGCTTATGTACACGACCGTTATTCAAGAAACTAGTGTATATTCTATAGACTTATATATTAGTTAGTTATTCATCTATTTAACTTAAACCAGTGTATCAGATATTTATCAGACATTTGATAAGATGTAAAAATATGAAGTAAAAATAGAATAAATCATCTCACATAAGCAACACACATGAAGGGCCATTATTGAAGTTGGAAACCCAATCTGGAAGAAAACCACCGTTGTTTTCGTCTATGTATTCAATATTTATTATAAATGAAACTGATTACAATATTGTACTGGTGCAGACTCATATCGCCACGCAGGCACCCACCTGCAGAAGGCTACATCCTTCACTCATTCTCCAACGCCTACTGGAAGGGAGCTCCAACTCTTGATCTCGTTTACCAGTACCCACTAGAAGGGAGCTATGACCATTTGATCTTGTTTACCAGCACCCACTGGAAGGGAGCTCCAACCCCCTCATCTGATCAATAGCTACTACTGGCAGGAAGCTTCGACTTCCTCACTAAAGGCTCCAACCCTCAATACCATTGTGGACCATGTTTCATAAATTTTCACATTGGATCCACCTACTTCAACACATCACAACCTGTAAGAAAATTTTCATCAAATTTTCAAACCGAACCCACTACACGCATTTAAGCCCAATACCATACATCAAAACTGAAACATATCATTGTACCTCTTCATTCAACCAATCATTAAATCGCCAATCAACCAACCAATCACTCATCTTCAATTACATATAACTACCAACATCATTAATACTCAAACAAAACAGATCTATATGAAGACTTCATTGACAGACAAAAGAAACACAACAATATTGTATAAACTGATCAGGCATTTTCATTAGCAAAAACCCTAGTTTTCATACACACTTTCCAAAAGAAAATTCTGCATGTATTCTCAGTTATCTAGAACCAAACTTGTGTATAGATGTCAACATAATTCAGAAAACATACACTATTATGTAGAATAGAACCTGCATTTGTATGTGATTTACCTGTGTCAAACTTGCATATAGATCTGCAACTAATTCATGATTGTGCAACACTTCAGAAATTTAGACATAACCAAATCATGACATTCACTATAATAAACACACGCCAAAGCACATATCTAAACAACCCATAAAGAGATCATCCAATACATATTCATTTCATGTCTATTGAGCCTAATCCATCATTGTATTACTGAGTGCATATTTATTTCAGATTAATTACTCATCAATAGCCCATACCATGCAAATATACTTCATATTGAAGTATTCTATAATCTCCCTCACTCATGCACACCATAACACTTTGGTCTTCACCTCCTTATATAGCTTGAGCCTTAGCCAATGCCATGAGCCAAAACCACACTAGTGCAGGTGGTAATCCTTGACAGTGTTAGAGTCAGTTTTTCAATGATCAAATATAGCTCTTTTGAGAGATTTCCATTAGGTCATTAGTTTAAAAAAATTTCCTTTTCAGTTAGTCTTCAGTAATAAATTTTATCGCTGAAAAAGTCTCATCAAGATATACTACTCCTTCATACTTTTTCATCTCCTTTCATAGGTATAAATTCATGTCATTTCATCTCATTTAGGTCAAGTTTAGGGTTAAAATTGTCATAAAAAATCTTCAGTTTCCTATTATTTAAAAGGAAAACTAAAATTCCATCTCATCCATATAGGTCAAATTTGAAGTAGTAAGCTTGTTTATAGTCCAAAAATAAATTCTGTGTCATGGAATTTCTATGCTCCATTGCTATATTTCAAAAAGAAATGGAAAAAATTTGCAAAAAATATATTTTTGAAATCATACTATATTAAATATTTATCTTTAATATTTCGAAAATAATTCTTTAAACCATAGGTTTTAAAACCTAAGAGTTTTATTTTTCTGTTGTCATACTCCACTATCAAATCATCCTCCATTACGATCGTGACATGTTGCATTGATTGATTCACTTACAATCCATATCACATCACTCCCATCATACCCCTACCCCACCAATCAAACACCTCCCGCCATATGTTAATCCTCCCTCATATAATTGACCATTTATCGTATCACTGTTTGATTCGACGACCCATATACGACTTCGCCAACCCATCATCATTCACGACTTAACGTCCGGGGGGGGGGGTGTGGTGTCCAAAAAGAGTGGTATTGTAAAATGTCTCTGCTACTGCGTGTCAGTACTGTGCTATTCCTCCCCCGCCCCCCGCCCCATATGAAACCACTTCCCGCTCCAACACCCCTCTGAAATCCCACTTAACTGCTGATACAAACCACCATTCATCCTGCCAATAAAGTCATGCCAATGTGGACTAGTCTGTCCAATCAGTTTAATTACCACGTTCTCCTGACCGTTAGCTAATTAATTCACTGGCTAATCATTAGGCAATGTATCCGTGCCCATTTTCAAATGGGAAATAATCAAAATTGTCCATAAATTCATAATTGAACGCATTTTTAAGGCTTTCATGCTATTTTTCCATCTACTTTGCACAGGATTCCAAATTAACAGTCATTACGAGAGTTCTAAAGATCAAATTCACTAGCGTTTAAAGTATTCTCTTGCAGCTACTAATTTTCTTTTAGTTGCAGAACTCATCTTCAGTCTCTGCCTTTGTTGTGTATCAAAGAATTCCTGCTTTCCGTCATTCCAATCACATAATTTTTTCTTTCAACCATTCTAGCAGATTCAACCATACCTCTGAAAAACAAAGGACCTGAGCAACTAGTAAGTCTGCTATTACATCCTCCAGTTGATTTTCACCATATTCCCTTAGTAGAAAAAAATTATAAAATACATGAAACCTTGTCTCATATTGAGCTTTTTGACTTATATTGTTGGTTAGAAGATAAGTACTTGGATAAGTCAGATGATATAGGACTGTGGGAATCTAATATTCCTCATTTCATATTTCCTCATATCCATAGTTGCCCAAATTTTGTCAGGAGATGTCAGGCTTGGTATATGCCATACCAGAGAGATATTATCGCTCCTGCAGGAGAGGTTTTAGTGACCATTGATGCCCAAACAATTGAGAAAATGATGCAAGCCCCAAACAAAAAATATTCCACACCATTTTCCGAGAAGCCTTGATAGAAATTTATCAGAAGTTAGACTTTGCAAAGAGAGCTCAAACTCTTGATATTTTCATTATTGAAAATGACCCATTACCTAAAAAAACCTCCATTTCCAGCATTCATATTCCCTGAAAGAACCAGAAAAATCACTACAACCATTTCCTACCTTCTTGGTTATTATTCAGACCAATGGGTATATCAAGCCATCACAGGGTTTTTTTTCATATTTTCCACTGATTCCAAACCCTCCATCATTTTCAATTTCAATCAGTTTATTGCAGATTCTATTCATGATCATTTTGTGAAATTCACAAATGAAGAGGCTTTGAGTTATGCCTTTGTGTTAGTTTATTTATCCTCGTACTTCGAGGGAGAGAAATTTAAGTTTTCTCTATAGAAATTGGATGAAGAAGGCCACCAGCAATCAATCATCTTATGGACTTCATTAGTCATGGAGGAACAAAAAGAGTATTCTTATAAACAGTTTGTGGAATTATTTATTCAGCCAACATTTAGTTTGTTGAACAATACTCCAGAGCCAAGAGTTAGTGAAGAAATTAGGAAGGTATTGCAGTTATCAGATCAAGATAGAAGAGGGGATTGGTATATTTACCAAAACTATACATAAATCAGAGTTTATGGATGTGAAATTCCCTCTTATATGTTGCCTAAATTCCTCCCCATGAGGATTTTTGCATTGGAGTATATTATACAAATGATTAATGCAGATGAAGTGCATTTTTTCTCTACTAAGAATAAATCACAGTTTAAAATCAAAACATAGATAGGTCCTTTTATCTATAATAGCAAAGCAGCATGGGAAGAGGCAGATAAATTGTTGAAGGAAATGCAGTTTAGCCCAAGTTTTATATGGTCTTATGATCCAGTTGGTGTCATTTCCAAACTGAGGGTGGAAAATAAATCTACAACATATTTTCATACACCTATACCAAAGATTGAAAAGTACATGAATCAGCTTGAATGGAAAAAAGGAACATTACAGGAGGCTGAGGAGCAGACATTGTCTACATTATAATTTTAGACTCCAATTGCACAAGGAAGAGCTAGGAAGAGAATTAGAGAAGATCAGTCATCTCCAATGACTGATTCATCAGGCAAAGAGTTCAAGATTCACTACATGAAGAAGAAAAAGCTAAATCCAAAGGTCAATCCCAGAAAGGAGTCAGAGAAAGAAGTAATCATCATCACTAAAGAGACACCTCCTTCTAAACAAACAAGTTATAAACGTACTACTGCTACTCCTACTAGTTCTGTTGATTTTAAAGAGTAGAAAACAACAACTCCTAAAGATCAACAAACATCATCTTCTCAAGATCAGCAAAAATCCATCCAGATTAACACAACTGCTACAGGGGAGAAAGAAAAGGAGAAGATTGTCTTTGAAAATTTCAAAGAAATGAAGTTGAGGAATGAAATTTTGAATACTAATACCTATAATCAGTTTTGGAAATATATTCCTAGTTCAAAATGTAGGCTACTTTTAGCCTTTGATTCTAAAAAGGGAAAATGCATTTTTTATTTCTTCAAGCACAGATCTCACAGCCAAATTCAGAAGCAGATTATAAGAAAGCTACACTTGATTTTGACACAAAATAAATTCATCCAATATATAAAATGGAGCTTCATAAGCAAACTGGTGAGATGATTTCATCAACTCTCACTATTATTGCTTTAAGTTTATCCAAATTGTAGGTTTCACTGGGAAATGTACAATTACAATTGAAATTGGAGAAGGTATCTTCATTTGCAAAGGACACAAGAATAAAGACTTTAGAGACTCTAGAGGACCTGGTGGGGAAGATTGGATATGATCCATCCAATGTGAATGCTATTGAAGAGATCATCAAAAATAAAAATGTTGATATAGCAGCATTGAGAAAGAAATTGAAAGTCCCAGCTACAAAAGATCCTTTAGTAAAGGATATTGAAGAAAAGGAAAGTCAAAAGATAGATATGATGAAGTTGATAATGGAGTAGAATGCTCAATTAAATAATATGGAATCAGAGCTAGAGAAGATGATAAAAGAAAAGGAAGAAGTAGTGAAGACATCAAAGGAAAATTTAGAAGCAGTGCCACTAGAAGCTATTCATATAGCTCAAACTTCTACAACAAGCACTGCAGATGGAGCTGAGTAGCTTACTAAAGCAGTTCAGAACATGTCCATTCAAGAAGAAGAGATAAAAAAGTTGCAGGATTAGGTAACATTATTGTAATTACAAAAGACTAATACTGAAAGTTCACATGCAATTGAAGCACAAAGGGCCAAAAAATTGATTGAAAGATTACATAAAGAAAATAAGGAGTCCTCCATTGGTAATAATTTGGTACAGGTGAAAGAAATTGTATGGGAAAACATCACAGAGTCCATCACTAAAATTTGGCCAATCATTCAAATCATCTTTGAGCAAAAAGAGTTGATCCGGAAGGCAAGTGAGGCCATTACAACAATCAAAGAATAACTAGCAGACAAGCCTGCAACATCTAACAATATCATCAGATTTATGAATTCAAAGAATAGGTATGAGCTGGATGAATTGGGCATTGAGGACAGAACAAAAACCATCTTGGAACGGTGAAGAGAGTGCTGACAAAGAATAATTTAATTATTCAACTGGGAGAAAAATGTCACAATCTGGAGATTACAGCTCAAATATTCTTCAACAGGATAGAATCTCTAACACAGAAAGGGTTGCCTTCTCTTTTTTTAATTAATTATAAACTGATGACAAGAGATGACTATGGAAAGAGACAGTAGGAAATTTCCAGGGATACTGCAAAGTTTTAAAATATTAAAGGAACATTAATAGGAAAAGCATTGTTGGGAGAAATAAGCAATGATATCTTTATTCAATATGAAATCAAGCATGTCTTTATTGTGAAACCAAATTTTTCCAAATACACTAAAGAAGATGAAATCTACCGCAGGGTAATTAAATTAGTTTTCCCTAATGAAGAGCGTTGGGAAAAGTTATGTGAGTTTCAGGAGTAATTGATAGAATTAGAAAATTCAATTTTTCCAGATCAGTAATCAATAGACAAGCAACGTAACCCGTGATTATCTCCTTCAACAAACAAATTTCAGTTACAGTAAATGACAACACAAAAAATTGAATTTATTTCCATGATACAGTTATAGTTAGAAAATAAATCACTATTAGTTTGGATAGCCTTTATTGTAACATTTGTATTTTATTTTTTTATATATACTTCGTTGTACGAATTATTTCTATTGGATAATTGAGTTTTGAAAACTATGTGTATTATTGTGGACCTACTATTAATGAAAATCAAAGGAGTTTGTAGCAATTGTGTGAGATTCGTGTGGTATTTTTATTTAGCATTGTACCTTTCTATGTTATTTCATTTCCATTCCATTTTCTGTGTAAAATCTTATTTGGTTTATAAGAATAAATCATTCAAATTCTCTGTTTATTAAGATTTTTACAATGTGTCTTTTCTTCTAATGAATGAATTCATGTAAAATTCTCATTCATAACCCTTTATTAGAATATGATGCAATCATTAGAATATTTAGTCATGTTTGGACTATTGAAGGTCAATTCATTTATGTATGTAATACTATGAAGGGAAGATGATGTTATGTAACCCCACTTGGTTGGGTGATTGAGTAAAATATGTAATCCCACTTGGTTGGGTGATTGATGTAATTATGAGTCCCTGGTGATAGGAAAGGTCATGCTCAGTTGAGTTATAGAGTCATGTACTTCATTGAATTTTTTTTAGAATATTCAACATGTGCTCAGGGGGAGCATGGCCAGTATAGTGCAGATTAGATCTACAGTGCTCTTGTATCTACAAGGAAAGAGAAACCATGTTTAAGCATTGGTCCACCCTCTCCCCTTTATGTCAAATGGGGAGAGTAAATTGGTGTTTAATGTGCTTTACAGGTATCTCCAGGTTGTGGTGATCAAACATCAACGTGGTTGGCATCAAGTCCAAAGGGGGATATTGTTGGCATTATGATGTATGTGTTGTCCTTGATGGAAACCCAGTTGTAAAATGATAAGTATATGGTAACCAAATGAGTTCACAATTGACAGAGTGATGGAACATAGTGATAGAGAAAGAAATACTAGTTAGTGACAGAGGAATAATGAAGGTAAAGTTTCGGGAAATATATGCAGGTTATGTGAAGCAAAGTCATGTACATACATTGGCTTGATGAAGAGAAGTAGCGTATGCACTAATATGACATTCATAACCAAGACAAAAATATCTCAATAGTGAGAGATAATAAAATGAGCATTTGACAACAACATAGCATCATGACATAATATAAGGAAATGGAGTATCATCCATGACAACAACAACATTATTAAGTAATCATAGAAAGGTATTCATATATGCATCATCAATGAAACACATGATTATCTTCAATGTTATCTTAATCAAACTTAATTCCAACAATGCATCATAACCAGCAAGGATAATGATCCCCCTGAACTTATGCTACATGTTCACTGATCATATCAACTCATACATCATAGCATATTCATAAATTAGAAAATCATATGTGTCATATATCTTCATTACTCAATAACACATCAGCAGACTATAACCATAAACAAGAAATCCAAATAATAACTGTTTGAAGCATATCATAGTATGTTCTTGAGTCTGTACCATTGTTTCTCTATCATAGTAAACTATACGTGACTGTTTGTACAGGAACTGGCAGACATAAGCGAACATCTTTCATAAAATCTGCGTACATAAAGTGAAATTCTAAAGTTTCATAGCTTCATATCCCCCTTGAGCTTGTACATTATGTACCTATATTTTGTATCACATTAGATGCACTTTCAGAAATATATGCAACTATAATTATCAAGACAACCATGGGAACCATAATATATTTCTCCCCCTGAGATTATACATTATTATTCCTGAGGACCTGGTAATCATCTTCTGCTCTCATGAGGTCATGAACCTCACATCACTTCCGAAGTCACTAAGAAGTAAGCTTTAGAAATATCTTATTGTAGTAGGGCCATAATTCCCTACGTTTCTAACCGGTGTTCCTTCTTCCTCCAGATTTTCTTGCAATTTCTAGTTATTTTTTGAAACTTATCCCATCTCCTGATTCTGTTTTGTATGCTTGATATGCAATCAATGGCCTTATACCTAAATGAGTTACAAGATAATAAATATCCATAAAACCATCCTTTATTCCTATGAGATGATCTCCCTATAAAGTGGCTATTTGCTTGAGGTCAAAATAATTTGCTTTTGCAGTTGGCTACACCATGTCCATAATTATGACATATAAATTATTCAATATTATTGATCATATGAGAGAATTGATTGCCGCTTCTATAGTTAGGATAAAATGATCGCCTTTGAGGATTCATAATCTTTGGTTGTTGTCTTTCTCCTTATTGACCACTTCAGGTTTTGCATTGTTGTTTTTTTTATTCTTTTCACTAGCTTGCAAACCAGATTCTCCTTTAACATTTTCATGAAAGCTAAGACAAGTTTTACTAACAGGAGACCTATGAATGCTAAGAATTTCATATAGAATATCAGTACTATCGTGAAATCTCGAATGTTCATCCATTTCTTCTAATTTACCTTTTATTATGTTTACCTAAACCTTCATTCTTTGGTACTACTTTTCCATTTCATCTTTAGTTATTCTTACTTATTCCACTTCCTTCTTTAAGTTGAGTATTTCTTCTCTCAACCCATTTTGTTCTTGAAATGCTTGAAGCAGTTCTTCATTCCTATTAACTAATTTTTCAAGATATGATTTGAGAGAGATGATTTTGGATTCAAGTCCTTTATAGTGACTGGTTCTTTCTTTAAGATCCTTATGTCTGAGCGATGTTACTTCATTCTGTAGACTTTGTCATTGGTCTTTCTATTTTTTGTAAATATTCTCAATTTTTTTTCTTTCTTGCTACTGATTATTCTATTTAGAAATTTCTTCTTTGTAGGCATAGTCTCTTTCATCAAATAGATTTTTCCGATCTCTAATTTTATCTTTGAGCGTCTTAACTTCTTCTTCTAGAGCCATTACATTACTTTCACTTTTGCCCATTAGAGAAACTTCAATTGATTCATTATCATATTCACTATCTTCAATACAGCATGAACAGATAAATGGATCAAAAGTAGAACAAAATTAATTACACGCTTTATCGTCTTCATCTATTGTTGCACAAGTTTTTTGAGTTGTCTTCTTCCTTTGAGTTTCCTTCTTCTTTTTCTTCTTTCCCATCTCCTCGATGGATCTCCTTCCCGTGATCAATCTTCTTTTGAAGGACCTACTCTAATTCCAATTTTTATAATGAGGGGGGGGGGGGGTGGAATCAATATTTTAAAACTCTCTTAAACTTTTACTTTTTATATTCTGATTTATGTATGCGACTTGACTGAAGCAAACTATCTTATGTACGCGAATTTTATTCAGGAAACTAGTGTATATTCAACAGACTTATATATCAGTTAGTTATTCATCTGTTTAACTTAAAGCTGTGTATCAGATATTCATCAGAAATTTGATAAGATGTAAACATATGAAGCAAAAATAGAATAAATCATCTCACATAAGCAACACACATGAACACCAGGATTGAAGTTGGAAACCCAATCTGGGAGAAAACCACCGTTGTTTTCGTCTGCATATTCAATATTTATTATAAATGAGACTGATTACAATCTTGTACTAGTGCAGACTAATATCGCCACGCAGGCACCCACCTGCAAAAGGTTACATCCTTCACTCATTCTCCAACTCCTACTGGAAGGGAGCTCCAACCCTTGATTTCATTTACTGGCACCCACTAGAAGGGAGTTATGACTCCTTGATCTTGTTTACCAGCACCCACTGGAAGGGAGCTCCAACCCCCTCATCTGATCACCATCTACTACTGGAAGGAAGCTTCGATTTCCTCACTAAAGGCTCCAACCCTCAGTACTATTGTGGACCATGTTTCATAAATTTTCACACTGGATCCTCCCGCTTCAACACATCACAACTTGTAGGAAAATTTTCATCAAATTTTCAGACCGAACCCACTACACGCATTTAAGCCCAATACCATACATCAAAACTGAAACATATCATTGCACCTCTTCATTCAACAAATCACTAAATCGCCAATCAACCAACTAATCACTCGATCTTCAATTACATATAACTACCAGCATCATCAATACTCAAACAAAACAAATCTATATGAAGACTTCATTTACAGACAAAAGAAACACAACAATATTGTATAAACTGATCAAGAATTTTCAGTAGCAGAAACCCTGGTTTTCATACACACTTTCCAAAATAAAATTCTGCATGTATTCTTAGTTATCTAGAACCAAACCCGTGTATAGATCTCAACATAATTTAGAAAACATACACTATTATGTAGAACAGAACCTGCATTTGTATGTGATTTACCTGTGTCAAACTTGCATATAGATCTGCAACTAAGTCATGATTGTGCAACACTTTAGAAATTTAGACATAACCAAATCATGACATTCACTATAATAAACACATGCCAAAACACAGATCTAAACAACCCATAAAGAGATCATGCAATACATAGTCATTTCATGTCTGTTGAGCCTAATCCATCATTGTATTACTGAGTGCATACTTATTTTAGATTAATTACTCATCAATAGCCCATACCATGCAAATATACTTCATATTGAAGTATTCTATAATCTCCCTCACTCATGCACACCATAACACTTTGGTCTTCACCTCCTTATATAGCTTGAGCCTTAGCCAATGCCATGAGCCGAAACCACACTAGTGCAGGTGGTAATCCTTGACAGTGTTAGAGTTAGTTTTTCAGTGCTCAAAGATAACTCTTTTGAGAGTTTTCCATTAGGTCATTAGTTAAAAAAAATTTCCTTTTCAGTTAGTCTTCAACAATAAATTTGATCATTGAACAAGTCTCATCAATATATACTACTCCTTCATACTCTTTCATCTCCTTTCATAGGTCTAAATTCATGTCATTTCATCTCATTTAGGTCAATTTTAGGGTTAAAATTGTCATAAAAATCTTTAGTTTCCTATTATTTAAAATGACAACTAAATTTCCATCTCATCCATATAGGTCAAATTTGAAGTAGTAAGCTTGTTTATAGTCCAAAAATAAATTCCGTGTCATGGAATTTCTATGCTCCATTGCTATATTTAAAAAAGAAATGGAAAAAATTTGCAAAAAAGATATTTTTGAAATCATACTATATTAAATATTTATCTTTAATATTTCGAAAATAATTCTTTAAACCATAGTATTTAAAACCTAAGAGTTTTATTTTTCTGTTGTCATACTCCACTATCAAATCATCCTCCATTACGATCATGACACGTTGCATTCATTGATTCGCTTACAATCCATATCACATCACTCCCATCATACCCCTACCCCCCCAATTAAACACCTCCTGCCATATGTTAATCCTCCCTCATATAATTGACCATTTATTGGATCACCATTTGATCTGATGACCCATATACGACTTCACCACCCCCTCATCGTTCACGACTTAATGTCCGGGGGGGGTGGATTGGTGTCCAAAAAGAGTGGTATTGTAAAATGACTCCACTACTGCGTGTCACTACCATGCTATCCCCCCCCCCCCCCACCCCCCGCCCCACATGAAACCACTTACCGCTCCAACACCCCTCCGAAATCCCACTTAATTTCTGATCAAAACCACCATTCCTCCCGCCAATAAAGTCATGCCAATGTGGACTGGTCTGTCCAATTAGTTTAATTACCGCGTTCTCCTAACCATTAGCCAATTAATTCTCTGGCTAACCATTAGGCAACGTATCCGCGCCCATTTTCAAATGGGAAATAATAAAAATTATCCATAAATTCATAATTGAACGCATGTTTAATACTTTCATGCTATTTTTCCATCTACTTTGCACAAGATTCCAAATTAACAGTCATTACGAGAGTTCCAAAGATCAAATTCACTAGTGTTTAAAGTATTCTCTTGCAACTACTGATTTTCTTTTAGTTGCATAACTCATCTTCAGTCTCTGCCTTTATTGTGTATCAAATAATTCCTGCTTTCTGCAATTCCAATCACATAAATTTTTCCTTCAACCATTCTAACAGAGTCAACCATACCTCTGAAAAACAAAGGACCTGAGCAACCAGTAAGTCTGCTATTGCATCCTCCAGTTGATTTTCACCATATTCCCTTAGTGTTACACCATTTTTTGGTCATCTAACCTACTATCATTAGATGGACCCAAGTACACCATGTAAGACCAATTTTACCCTAAGTAAAATTTCTCTCACTATGTAAAATGACTTAATAAAACACATTTATTAGGTTGTTTATGGTCTAAACAGGAAACCCCAAAAGGAAATATTAAACAAACCTATATTTGTTTGATTTTCCTGGTCATGTTTAACCCAAAACAAAGAAATTAATTAGATAAATCTTTATTTATCCTATTATTTTCTAGGAATAATTATTTAAATCTCATTTAAATAATATTCCTTGTTAAATATGACTAAATCACCCATAAATAATTAAATAAATCATTATTTATTTGATTATCCTTCAACTACTTCCTTAAAATGATAAATAAATCATTTATTTATTTATTATTCACAAATAAAGGGATTTGACCCAAGTCAAATACCTTTTCCCTCCAACAAATATAATAAAATAGTCCATAAATGGTGGATCTAGATTTGGTTAATGTTATTTTAATCATGCACCAAGATCTAGAATGACCCAATATTTTGTTATAAATAGGAGGGTTTTTTCCTATCATTCTTCACCTTTTGTTGCCTATTAGATCACTCTGGATCTATACACTTGGTCACATTCTACATTATTTGCTGTGTGAGCTCCCTTTGAGTTCTATCTTTGTCTGGGTTTTCTACACCAACAAGAGAGAGAGATTCTAGATCTGAAGTGCCGAGGACTTCCAAGAACCCATCCCATTGAGGAGAATTGGATACACCTTCTTGTTTTCCTCCCAGGTGCCCTTAATACAAAAATTCTTTCAAAAACATTGTTCTTGTCTTGTCTATTGGATGTATGGAGCAAACTCTTGATTTTACTGCTTAATGTCTTTCTATGCATAGATCTGGTTTTTTGCAGCACTTGTCTTGATCAACTAACTGCAGATCTGAAGATGTTAGCAGCCACATTTGATGTTAGGGCTATAAGTTATGCATAGCTAAAGTGGTCTTTTTTCGTACGCTTCGACAAAAGATTCATACTAACAATTGGCGACTCCACACAGGTTTTCAATTACGACCGCTGTCGTTTTTCATATTCCTACATATCCAGCTATTTCAGACCCTAGGGTTTCTTTTCAGCTTTTTGTTTTTCCTATTTTCATGTTGTTTTTCACCTATAAAACCCTAAAACATTAAAATTTCTAACTTCCGCGTGTTTCTGGCCCTATTGCGCAGGTGACAGACATCAGTCGCAACTGAGACGACAACTTTTCCGCAAATCTGCCGCCGGGACAACCGGAGTTGGAGGTTGCACTTTTCAGCCCAAAAACTGCGACCTGGACTCCAAGTCGCACTTTTCAGCCTCTTTTATGTGACCTGAACAGGAAAACAGGTTAGAACCTGCGACCTGTACTTTTTTCTGCTGTTTTTCTGCAATTTTTCTGGGTTTTGCTGAAGCTTCTGCCAGGGTTTTCCAGCCTCTGTCTCCGCCCGTTTGGACCTATTTCTGATCTTTTTTGCTCATTTAAGTGGGAACCTAGCCCCCTAGGGCTTCAGTACCCTCCACTTTTGGTGGAAGAGTTCTAACTATTTCAGGTGTCTGATTTTTCAGAGTTTCAGCCTTCCCTTTTTCAGATCTGATCCCTCATTCTCATATCCCTTTAAATCAAATCTCCTTCCTTTCAAACCACCTCTTGTAGTTTTGTTTGGACCTCCCTTTAAGACCTCCTCCCTGTCCTTTCTGCTTTTTTCTGATTTCCTCCTTTTTTCCAGCCACCTTGCCTCTGCCTCTTGGCTGTGATCTGCACCTCTTTTCAGTAGCTTTCTCCTTTAGATCCCTGTCCCTTTCGACCCTAGATCTATCGGCCTCTTTTTAGTGTGTTTTGACTATATTTTTTCCTCTTTTAGATTAGTTTTGAGAGACCCACCTTGTTGGGTTGAATCGATGCACTATTAGCTGTTAATTTTCTGTTATTTCAGCATTATATACTGTTTTTGTAGCATTATTTTCAGTTACGCAACACACTTTTTCTCTTGCTCTCAAAACGAAAAGGGTTTAAAAATTAAAATTAACGCACGCCACACACTCACCCTAAGCGAAGAAGAGCCCGGTTTACACCGCCAGGCAAAGACTTTAAAATCAATTGACACTGCACCTATCTGCCCTTATTTCAACATTGTAATCACTTGATTCTGCACCTCCTTTACCTTGCGATTGTTCTTCTTCCCCTTGTGCCATGTTTGTGTTGTCATCATTTCACCCCCAAGGCGCACCTCCCGGAGATGTCTTGGCCTTCACCCTCAGTTTCCGGTCGATTGACCTGCTTCGTCCCGTCGTCGTCGAGCCAGTCCCCCTCCGAGTCCGCACTCCGACTCCTCTTCTGATTCATTGGGTTCTCCTTTTACTTCTGGTTCTCCCCCTGTCACCATCACTATGTTTGGTCCAGGGCCTAATGCTAGCGGTAATCCTGGCCCTAATTCTGGAACCACTACTAGCGGAACCGCCACAGGAACTACCTCTGCCACACCCTTGCTGTCGTACATCGCAGGCCTCAGCCTCCCCGATTTCAATTAGTTGATTAATGACCCTATCCACCACGATGTTGGTTGGCCTGCTATGCCAACCAAGCTCCCCTCCGACATCCCTAAGTTCGAAGGCCTTGCTGGAGAAGATCCAACCAACCATGTCCGATCTTTCCACATGTGGTGTTCCTCCAACCCATTACCGACGATCCATCCGTCTTCGTTGTTCCAACGCACGCCACCACCTGCTTTCTAAATGGCGTTGGGACCAAGCTACCTCTTCCCATACCACCTTTGTGACCATCGCCCAAGCCTTTTATCTTATTTCCAAATTTCCTCCCTCTCCAATACGACATCGGGCACGGAGCTCTTGACTTCCTTCGCTAAACCTCTTCCACACGCCCTTCTGCCCATGTTCAGGAATGGCGACGAAGACCGAGCTTATGTCGAGCCCCTCCCTTTGAAGATCGGGTTTACATGGACTGGTTCCTTCGCACCCTCCCGTCTCCCATCGGCAAAGATGTCGCCTCTCACTTTCCTCAATCTGAAGAAGCCGCCCTCCAAATAGCTTTAAAATATGACCTGATCTACGCTCAATCCGGTTATGTTTATACCATTCTTCTTGTCTCCTCAAGTTCCCGAGGCACCTCTTCCCTAGCATTTCATTCCGCCAACGGTATCGTTGGAGCCCTTTTTCATCCGTATGCTCAACCTCCTATGGGCTATGGTCTCCCTCCGGGAGGGGCCAGCACCTCTAGCACTTTTCCCCCTCCAGGTAGCATGTATCCAGGATACGGCATGCCTCATCCTTTTGCCCAACCTCCTGCTTACCTCAATGTTTCCAAACCTAGCCATTACCCTTATCCGCAGCCTGGTTCGCCAGCGCCTCCAACATATGCGCCTCCACCTCGCTTGCCTCCTCCAACCCCGTAACAACACCTACATGCAGCAGGGCAAGCATTAACAGCACACACTAATCCCCCTTCTTCTCAATGGCTGAGCATCCAAAACACACCGTCTCTCGGCACTGTGACCCAATCCTCAAGGTATTGACCCCAACACTCGCCAATCCTAAATAAATTAGGCACTCACCCATGATGTGCCTCTTCGCACAAATAAGCCTTGTTCGTGTTCCGGTGTTTATGGTCATTACACCCACGATTGTCCCCTCTTACCATAGATGTGGCAGATGTGGGAGTCTCAAGCCACATTGCGAGGACAACATGCCTCCCCTCATGCTCCCCCTAATGTGGCCACTACTCAACCAGCTGTGTTTACTGATCTTTTCCCTCAGCAAGGATTCGTGGGTGCCCAACCACTGGATGGACAGGTAGCCACTCAACCTTCCCCTTCTGGTTCCTCCGATTACCAGATCCTCATGATGAACTCTGATCCATCCCCAACCGTCGACATTCACCTTCAAACTCGGTCTCGCCAGTACTCCAAGCCTCTTGCTCAGTCTGCCCCCGAGTCCCCTTCTTCCGGTTCTACAGAGCCTCTTTCGACATCCAATGGCCCCTTACATATCCCTCAACCCAAAGTTGAGGTTCATACCAAGATTCCTAAGGGACCATTACATCGAAATGCTGCTTCTGGTCGAGCTGCTCATTCGTATAGCATAGTAGATGATTTGGCGCAATCTCTTGCTGCCATTTCCACATTGGAACTCCTCCAGTCATGCCCTTCCCAAAAGAAGGCTCTGCTATCTGCCGTGGGCGCTGTAGATCTTGCTGATGACCAAATGATTATTTTCAATGCCCATCAATCATAACATCCTCCTCTTCCTGCTTCCGTCGCCTTCCAAATCCCAGTCAAAATCCGGAATGCCAATGTTTCTCGGTGTATAATTGATGAGGGGGCATCCACCTATGTGATGTCTGCTTCGGTTTAGAAGCAACTCATATCTCCTGACTTGGCCCCTTCCACAATCACTCTTCGAGCGTGGGATGGCCATGCCTCCCAGCCCATTGGCCTTTTTCGTAATTGTCCTATCACCCTTGCCGGTAAGACTGTTTGCGTCGACGTCGAAGTCATCGACGCCCCTCTAGACTACAACATTATATTGGGGCGAAGCTACACCTATGCCATGTCTGCTGTCCCATCCGCGGTTTTTCGCAAGATGTCTTTTCCTCACAATGGAAAGATAGTCACCATTGACCAGTTGACTTATCATGAGCCAAAGTCTCAGACCTCCCCTGAGACGACCATCTCTTTTGTAGCCAATAAGAAAACCGTCGATTCCTTGACCAGTGTCTCCCGTGACTATAAAGACTCCTCTTTTCAGACTGCTCAGGTCCTTTCTCCTCCCATCCATCCCAGACTGAGCCTCGAATGTTTGCATGATGCAATCGTCTCGGGCTGCTCTCAAGCAACCTGCTTCGGCTAGTCAGCAACTGCGCTCTCTGCAACCTGCTCCTAGCCCTTCACCTGCAGGTGGTAGTCATGAGCCTCTTTGTCCTCCTAGAATGGTTCCTCCAAGACTTAGCCATTTAGGAGCTGTCCCACCTGGCCATTACCCCTCTGGTTAGATACCGTTCCTAGCTCCCCCACCAGGAGTGTCCACAGTACCTGTCATGGCCACCCTCTCTCTTCCTAACCTGACCCTTGGGATTCCCGTCTGGTACCTTGATCCTCCAGCCCCAACCTTTCCTGGTCAACCCAAACCTTATCTTGCTTTGACCTCGGTTCAACCGGTCCCCAAGACTTCTCCCGCTGCAACAGTGCCTGAGTCACCTCAACAGGAACCACCTCCTGTTGCGACTGCTTCGGGTAAGAAGGGCAAAGCTCGCAAGGGGGCATCAAAGGAAAAGGCTGCCCCGACAAACCCTACCCCTCCTCAGCCTCCAAAGCATACCATCCAGTGTGTTTTGTGTGATGTTGTCGGTCACACCACCCATACCTGTCCTTAATTGCTTCATCTCAAGCCCATGGTTAATGTCGCGTTCCCTGAGTCCACGGTCCCGAAAGCCTCTATTCCTTCCGCGATCACGATCAAGAACCCCAAGACTATTCACACCAACCACCCCTGTGCTTTGTGTGATCTCCATGGCCATTACACCCATATTTTTCCCCGCCTCGAGGACTTCCACACCTCTCTAGCCGCGGTCCACCAATTCGAGGCCAAGCGCAATGAGTCCACCTCTTCCCTATTTGTGCATTTTTCTTCGGCAGAAATACCATACATGACTGCTCCCATTGACATTCCAGAGATTATAGGAGTTCGACCGGAGTTCTTTGCCCATTGGGATCAGATTCCGGTCTTTTGTCCTATAGGAGATTATAGGACCAAAGATTGAAAAGTACATGAATCAGCTTGAATGGACAAAAGGAACATTATAGGAGGCTGAGGAGCAGACATTGTCTACATTATAATTGCAGACTCCAATTGCACAAGAAAGATCTAGGAAGAGAGTTAGAGAAGATCAGTCATCTCCAATGACTGATTCATCAGGCAAAGAGTTCAATATTCACTACATGAAGAAGAAAAAGCTAAATCCGAAGGTCAATCCCAGAAAGGAGTCAGAGAAAGAAGTAATCATCATCACTAAAGAGACACCTCCTTCTACACAAACAAGTTATAAAGGTACTACTGCTACTCCTACTACTTCGGTTGATTTTAAAGAGCAACAAACAACAACTCCTAAAGATCAACAAACATCATCTTCTCAAGATAAAAAAAATTCCATCCAGATTAACACAACTGCTACAGGGGAGAAAGAAAAGGAGAAGATTGTATTTGAAACTTTCAAAGAAATGAAGTTGAGGAATGAAATTTTGAATACTAATACCTATAATTAGTTTTGGAAACAGATTCCTAGTTCAAAAAGTAGGCTACTTTTCGCCTTTGATTCTAAAAAGGGAAAAATGCATTTTGCATTTCTTCAAGCACAGATCTCACAGCCAAATTCAGAAGAAGATTATAAGAAAGCTACACTTGATTTTGACACGAAATAAATTCATCCAATATATAAAATGGAGCTTCATAAGCAAACCGGTGAGATAATTTCATCAACTCTCACTAATACTACTTTAAGTTTATCCAAATTGCAGGTTTCACTGGGAAATGTACAATTACAATTGAAATCGGAGAAGGTATCTTCATTTGCAAAGGACATAAGAATAAAGACTTTAGGGACTCTAGAGGACCTGGTGGGGAAGATTGGATATGATCCATCCAGTGTGAATGCTATTTAAGAGATCATCAAAAAGAAAAATGTTGATATAGCAGCATTGAGAAAGAAATTGAAATTCCCAGCTATAGAAGATCCTTTAGCAAATGATATTGAATAAAATGAAAGTCAAAAGATAGATATGATGAAGTTGATAATGGAGTAGATGTTATGAACCTAATTCATAACTTAAGTGATAAATATAGTCATTAATAGAATAAATAGAATAAATATAATTACCAATTAATCAAATAGTAATTATGTAAATTAGTGATTAAGTTAGCTAAAAAGGCATGTCTAAAAGACATGCCTGTTCATGAAAGGTCACCTGCATAGGTATAAAAGCAGGACCTCATTGTAATCATTCAATTGTCTTATATCATATCAATAAATATTTATTATTATAAATACCTTTTGTGTATTTTTATAATTAAAACTATTTTTGCTATCAAATTCAACAAGCATACAAATATTACTGCTACAAAAACCAAATCTAAAAGTTCCGCTTCTACAGTGGTATCAAAGCTTGCTACAGTGGTATCGAAGCCATATTAAGGAGCCAAATTGAAGCTATGGCACATAATATCGTCTTACAAGCCTATGAGCGTAGTGTATGATCCCAGGAACATTTTTTACCGTATAATGTTTCATTACGTGAAGATCCCAAAAAAATTGAGTAGATTAGAAAAATTCAAGAAAAGCTTCAGCAATTAGAGAATTCTTGTGTAAAAGTCACAAACGGTTATAAAAAAATTTCTGCAAGTCTTAAAAAAATTTCTGCAGTAATCCATAATAGAGAAGATGAAAAATGTTGTAATAATGAGAAGGCAGTTAGTTATGCCAAGGGAAAATCAAGTAGAACATCCATGGTAAATTCAAGTAAATACATTCCCCCACCAATGCGTAATAAAGGAAAATAGCTAACTAATATTGAAAGTAAAGAAGAAGGGAAATGTTGGAAATGTGGAGATAAATATTTTGCAGGACATAAATGTGCCTTTATGGGTAATGCCACCAGATATAAAACGTCGTATTTGGTAGTGGATAAAATAATTGATTCCTCCATTCCTCTAAATCATCAATGGATGCAAACCAGCAACTATGATGAAACTATAAAGAACTGGAACCTTAGTTACGGTGGTGATAGAATGGTCTTGTTAGCAGGTGATGATGCAACTGAAACATCTAAAGGACAGTGTTCTATGCTGCATGTTGAATCCCATGTTGATGGTCAGGATGGCCTTGGTCAAGCATATGAAGATGCTGATAAAAAAGTTGCAAAGGGCTCACAATATCTAGGTCCTCTACATTCAATCAATCCAATATTTCTGTTGAGAAGAGGTCAATTCACACAGTTGTGGACTCTTTGGATCAGGTGGGAGATCTATCTATGGATGTGTCTCCGGCTTTTTCAGAGTATGCATCTACTATGAAGAAAGAGGTTGGTGAAAAACTTCAGGAAGATTGTAATGGCACAAGATATAAAGCAGCTTCTTTGGCACTGGATACAAAAGCTAATTCTTCCATTTGTCTAAACCATCGAGCACTGCAAAGTTATGGCAGTGATGAAGCTGAGAAGAAGAACCCGAGAAATATTTGCAACAGTGACGAAATGTTTTTGTTGGCAGAAGAAACAATAGTTGATGATGCTAGGCAAAGCGATAGAGTTTACAGTGGACATGCAAGATTCAAAAAATTTCCAGTCAATAATCTTATGGCCAAGACTTCTGGGAGCTCTTCTCAGTTTTTTGTAGAGAGTGAGAATGGAATTAAACTGTCTGTTGACCTTGCACAAGACATCCCATTAAATTGGATGAAGACTTGTAATTACGAATTTTCCTTACCTCAAGACCTTGATGATCACAAGCACGACAGAGGTCATACTCTCATGGAAAATACAACAAATGGTTCAGCTAAACTAGGTGATTTGCAACCACGGATTTCAGATATTAAGAGTTCAGCAAATCTAAATCAAATTGCATGCTCTTCAAATTTCCTTCAAAACCAGAGCATTACTTTTACATCTCCTGTCGTCTCAACAAAGAAATCGCAAGAATCTAGGGAGCTGAGATGCACTTCTTCAGTTCTCATTCCTCCTCATGGTGCAAATAGAGTCTCATCTCTGTTTAGTTCTCAGAAATCAAGCGGGTTTTTGTCTCCTCTTATTTCTCCGACAAACAGATTTTTATTCCTATCTTCAGCAGTTGCACGTGGAAAACATTGGACCTCTATTAATGAAGAGATTGACCAGTTCAGTTGTTTCTCTGAAATAAGTGAACCAATGGCAACAGAAGTGTCTACTCTAGAACCTGTAAGATGGTATCCTACAGCATCGGTTATAGTTGGGTCCATAGGTCCGCCTTCTGGAATTTTAGTGGTGCCACCAGTTGTCAGTTTAATAGAGCAACAACAAGTTTCATTAAATAGATCAACATTTGAGCGTATTCTTGAGACATACAGAGAAGTTTCTTCAGCTGGAGGTTGTGAATTGCATGTTGCAGTGCTCACACGACTAGTTGACCAGTGTATGTTGATTATGACATTCAGGGACTCTTGCAAACACATATATTGTTGGATCATAAAAATCCTGAAGGAACAAAGGGTATTGTACAAGCTAAACTAAATATTTTTCTAAATCAAATAAGAGCAACGTCACCCACGAATAAGAAAAAAATAATGGAAGCGACTAGCAAAATTTCAACAAAAGCAGTGCTATATTCCCTTCTGAGTCGAAAAAATGGGAGACATAATCAGAACATAACGTCCCGCGTAGAAGTTACAGACGAGAAAAATAATGGGCACCTCGACACTTCATATAAAATCGTTACTGTTAGCAAAAAACCGCAGGAGAATGTAATCGTCATCAGATTTATAGATGATTTTCGCCCACAGAGCTATGCACTATATTATTCCGATACCGATTTCCTTTTCTGTATTAAGGAATTATTTGGGGATCAGGATATTAAATCTCCTGCTGTAGCTGAAAACGTAGAGGCTTTTTGCCAACTATTTTCATTAATTAGAAAGCAACTGGAAGAGATGCAGCAGGGTGACTCGAAACAGAAGGGAACATCTATTTATCAGAAGGAAATATCGATACTGGATTCATACATGGTTTGCTTAAAAAATGTTGGCAATGATTCTCGATTGGAGTCGAGGAAACGGTTCATGGTGAGAGACATTATAGAATTTAGGGAAAACAGATGGATTCCTATAAAAGAAGAGGTTAAGGCAAAGACTATAAGCGAGATCCATGCAAAAGCTAAGAAAAAGCTGGGCCTAAGGCTTGGCACAAGAAAGAGGCAACTTAATAATGATGCTCCAACTAGAGTTGACATGAGAAATTACTTGGATTCCACAGATAACAAAATGACGAGACCACGATTGAGGGATGATGATGATTGGAGAGGTATAAAACCATCAAGTAGAAGGATTCTTACACAAAATTTGCGATCCTCCTCTAGATCAACTAGTCATTCCCTTCAGCCCATCAATACTGTGTCGAGTACATCGAATTCACTTTCTGCTTCTGCATATAATAACAATCCTCCTCCTAATGCAACCTTTTCCGCTTCAAATGCAGTACATCATGGGAATCGAATTCCAGAATATTTTCAAAGCCCCCTCCCTTTCCATTTCCAAACACCAAAAAAGCTAGTGCGTTCTCAAATCAAAAGGATGCAGAGTCGAAGCTGTTCTTGCCTCCAGGTGCAAAAAAATTCATTGATATCATTTGACGATTGGTGCCGGCCTGAAAAACAAAAACAAGAATCCACACACAACGTTAAAGGATTAAATTCCCAAGCATCATGTACGCTGGTCATACGGTGCCGTGTTTGGTTAGATGGGTTGATATATCGTTCAGTTAGAAATAGTCCGTCAATTCAATACATCATAAATTTTATATTATATAAAATATACAGTGGTCGATTCGACCAATTCAATAAGTCGATAACTTTTAATTATATAAATATGTATATATTTTATATAATATACAATTATATATTGTATATATGTATTATATATTAAAAAAAGAAAAAAAAGGAAAAAGGGGAGGTTACTTAAAAATTCATATATATATATATATATATATATATATATATATATATATATATATATATATATATATATATATATATATATATTAATATATAGAATTACAAATTCAAATGAAAGGAAGAGGTTCTTCATAAAAAAGAGAAGTTAAATTATATATATATATATATAAGAGAGAAACCAGTTTCAAGGAAGCATTATTGAAAAATTATACAAGCCAAGGTATCTGTGATGAATTACACAACCCAAGATGACAAACGCCAGATGAAGGAAATTGTCGGAATTAAGCTTTGAGGATAAAGCTTTTCGAGAAGGAGGCAATGTTATGAACCTAATTCATAAATTAAGTGATAAATATAGTCATAAATAGAATAAATAGAATAAATATAATTACCAATTAATCAAATAGTAATTATGTAAATTAGTGATTAAGTTAGCTAAAAAGGCATGTCTAAAAGACATGCCTGTTCATGAAAGGTCACCTGCATAGGTATAAAAGCAAGACCTCATTGTAATCATTCAATTGTATTATATCATATCAATAAATATTTATTATTATAAATACCTTTTGTGTATTTTTATAATTAAAACTATTTTTTCTATCAAAGTCAACAAGCATACAAGTCTTACTGCTACAAAAACCAAATCTAAAAGTTCCGCTGCTACAGTGGTATCAGAGCTTGCTACAGTAGAATGCTCAATTAAATAATATGGAATCAGAGCTAGAGAAGATGATAAAAGAAAAGGAAGAAGTATTGAATACATCAAAGGAAAATTATTGTAATTACAAAAGACTAATACTGATAGTTCACATGAAACTGAAGCACAAAGGGCCAAAAAGTTGATTGAAAGATTACAGAAAGAACATAAGGAGTCCTCCATTGGTAATAATTTGGTCCAAGTGAAAGAAATTATATGGGAAGACATCACAGAGTCCATCACTGAAATTTGACCAAGCATTCAAATCATATTTGAGCAAAAAGAGTTGATCCAGAAGGCAAGTGAGGCCATTACAACAATCAAAGAATAACTGGCAGACAAGCCTGCAACATCTAACAATATCATCAGATTTCTGAATTCAAAGAATAGGTATGAGATGGATGAATTGGGCATTGAGGACAGAACAAAAGCCATCTTGGAACGGTGAAGAGAGTGCTGACAAAGAAGAATTTAATTCTTCAACTAGAAGAAAAATGTCACAGTCTGGAGATTACAGCTCAAATATTCTTCAGCAGGATAGAATCTCTAACACAGAAAGGGTTGCCTTCTCTTTTTTTAATTAATTATAAACTGATGACAAGAGATGACTATGGAAAGAGACAGCAGGAAATTTCAAGGGATACTGCAAAGTTTTAAAATATTAAGGGAACATTAATAGGAAAAGCATTGTTGGGAGAAATAAGCAATGATATCTATATTCAATATGAAATCAAGCATGTCTTTATTGTGAAACCAACTTTTCCAAATACACTAAAGAAGATGAAATCTACCGCAGGGTAATTAAATTAGTTTTCCCTAATGAAGAGTGTTGGGAAAAGTTATGTGAGTTTCAGGAGTAATTGATAGAATTAGAAAATTCAATTTTTCTAGATCGTCAATCAATAGACAGACAATGTAACCCATGATTATCTCCTTCAACAAACAAATTTCAGTTACAGTAAATGACAACACAAAAAATTGAATTTATTTCCATGATACAGTTATAGTTAGAAAATAAATCACTATTAGTTTGGATAGCCTTTATTGTAACATTTGTATTTTATTTTTTTATATATACTTCGTTGTACGAATTATTTCTATTGGATAATTGAGTTTTGAAAACTATGTGTATTATTGTGGACCTACTATTAATGAAAATCAAAGGAGTTTGTAGCAATTGTGTGAGATTCGTGTGGTATTTTTATTTAGCATTGTACCTTTCTATGTTATTTCATTTCCATTCCATTTTCTGTGTAAAATCTTATTTGGTTTATAAGAAGAAATCATTCAAATTCTCTGTTTATTAAGATTTTTACAATGTGTCTTTTCTTCTAATGAATGAATTCATGTAAAATTCTCATTCATAACCCTTTCTTTTCTACCACTATACACCAATGACAAATTAAATGTGCTCAAATAAATTTCCTATCTTTCCTTACTCAGTTTTCTGCAGTACAGTCTTGGAAATTAGTTTTAGCTTTCACTGATTATAAATTTTATCCAGCAAACAAATCATTAAACAAATTCTAAAACAAATTAACCTATTATCTAGCCTAAAATATGGTACTCAGCCCTAAAATTGAATAATTAAAATGTGACAGAGAGAGCCCTCTCTGTTTAGGTAGGGGTAACTGCCTAGATAAAATTTGGTTTGTTGTAACATTTATTCACTCCTAATTTCAACCTAGGAAGTTGGGGAGACTAATAACATTTCTGGAACCGTTGCCGGGGAGCGATTGTTATATATTCCATGGGAAAGATTTTATAAACATGTTGAAATAAAAACCTGAGCCAAAATATATAATTTTGATCTTAAACTAACTCCAAAAAGTTATACCAGGTCAAACCCTGACCCTAATCCATTACCCCTGGTATACAATCCTAAAAGTATTCTGAGAAAACAGAAGACTATGTCTCAACAATCAGGAAGAGTTTTTCCTCCATTAATTAAATCAAATTCCCTGCCTACGAGGTTTGTCACTAAAGATTTGGCTTTTTCTCCATCACCTAAAAAGACTTTAATTAGAACCAAGTCTGAAACTTTTCTCTCAGAATCTACTTTTGACCCTTTTGATTTTGAGTCCTTTTCACCATGTTCTGAAACCTTTGAGTCTGAAACTGATACTGAAATCTGGTCTAATTACCATACACTTAAAGGCTTAGTTGATAATTTCAAGAAACCTCTAAAAATTCCTATTTTCAATATCAAAAATAGGCTTTTGGTACTTCTTTTACCTCACCATCTCATACAAATACATCATATGTTCCTCCTTTCATTCCATATTTACCATCGCAAACTTTTATTCAATCCACACCTCCACCACCTCCTCCATTAATCATAGCCATATTTTGTCCACTAACTCTACCAGGTCATATTACTACTTTACCTCAAAATTATGGTAATAGGCTGCCTCTATTTTATAGAACATCAGAAATTATAGCCTATCAACATGTGGCTAAAGTAACTAATTTTATAGAACTTGAAGAAGTAGACAATGAGGATGCTAAAATGAGTATTATTGTTCAAATTTTTTTTGGGGAAGTAAAGAAATGGTTTCGATCTCTTAGAGATGGTACAATTGGTACATCACAACAACTAATTGATTTATTCATGGAAAAATGGGAAGAGAGAAAAAATCCATTGCAAATCCTAGCTGAATATAATGCATTGAAAATGAATACAAATGAATCTGTCCAAGAATTCACAGCTAGATTTAATAAGATATATCATTCAATTCCTGATAATATCAAGCCTCCCCTGGGTATTTCTTTACTCCATTACCCTAATGATTTGGACCCTGATATGGCCTATAAGCTGAGGGAGGGAAACCCATCAACTTTGGAAGAAATGCAAAGAAATGCAGTGAGTGTAGAGGCAAATTTTATTATTAAAAAGTCCAAGTTCAAAATAGAGAAAACAGTCGCAATTAAAGAAGAAACATCTACTTCATCAGAAGGAAAAATTGAACTTTGATTAAAGCCATGGATTAAATGATGGATAAGATGTCTAGTGTTGATAGACAAGTTGAACCTTCTATAATAAATCCCAATTTCAGGGGTCAAAATCGACAACCCAAATACATAATTAAACAAAGGGATAAAAGGGGTCAGGATCCACAAAGTCAACAGCAAATTAGGACACATTTTCAACAAAATTATATTGAAGGCCCTAATGAAGATGATGAAGAAGAAATTTCTGGAGAAAACCATTTATTTTGAGGAAAATAAACAACCTTTTTTCCTCACTAAATAATATCAATATTATCTAGAAATTTGTGCATCAGAAGACCAACAATATGCCATGTCAAATGAAGGTTTAATGTGTACTGAAGATTATTAGAGAGGTTATCGAAATTCCCTCACACAAGTTCAAAGACAGTATAATTTGAGGAGCAGAAATGTTCCCATAGTTTCCAATCAAAAGAAGTAAAGCTCTCAAACTAATACTCATCAAAAAGAAACTGCTGCACTAAATAGAGGAAAAGAAAAAGCACCTATTGCTTCTACTTCTCCTAAAGCTAATGAAGAATCCACCAGCAATCAAAGAAAATATCAAGAAGTTCAAGAAGGAGGGCAGAGGAAAGATTCTCCATCCAAAGAACTGCCTGAAAATAAGGACACGTCACTAAAAGAGGTAGAAAAACACGTTTCTCATTTTTCTCTTGAAAATGAAATTGCTAAATTGAAGGTTTCTATTCCTCTAACTGAGATAATGAAGAATGATCAATATAAGTTTCAAGTTAATAAGTTTCTTAGAGTTGATCAAACATCTGATATGGTTAACTTGAGTGACGATCATCTTGAGCTTCTTTTTGGTCCTGTTGTTGATGGAAAACTAGAAGATGGTGAAGTTCCTCCATTCTATTTGAGTCTTAAGATCCACGATTTTATTCTTCACAATTCAATTCTTGATTCTGAAGTATCTCATAACCTCATTCCTAAATCCATTATGGACAAATTAGGACTTGAAATCACAAGACCTTACCATGACCTCTACTCATTTGATTCAGGGAGGGTGAAATTTCTTGGTCTTATCAAAGATTTAGTGGTCTCAATGGAACAAATTCCAGCCAAGAATGTCCTCATGGATGTTGTTGGGGCTGATATTCCACCTAGGTATGGAATGCTACATTCTAGATCATGGGGCACAAAGCTTAGAGGAACTCTGCAACTTGACTTTCCATATGCAACAATTCCTAATCAGAAAAATTTCTAGAGAAAGTAAGATGAAGTATATGATTAGTACAAGAGAAAGGCCTAAAAATAATCCCATTCATGCTGTACACACAGATTTAGAGTCTTTTATTTTATTCAATGAAGAATTCTCAACATATTCAGACTTTTTGATTGAAGAAAAATCAGAAAATCCAAAAAGTTTAGATTCTGTTTTAGAATTGGCAGAAGAAGAATTTTGTAAATTAGTGCCAAAAATTTTGGAAATAAAAACATATTATCAAGAAGAAAATAATAAAACAGTAGAAAAAATAGATATTTTGAATACATCAGGGGTATCTCAAATAGAAATTAAAAATCAGCCATCTGATTTACACCTTCCAGATGAAGATAATAGTATTTGGACTATGGATTTTGATAGAGCCATGGGAAAAGAAGGTGCTGGTATTGGAATATGGATTCACAACCCAATAATTCAATCATTTGATATACCTCCAAATGTTAGAATGCCTTCATACAAACTAGCATTTGATTGCACAAATAATGAAGTTAAAAATGAAGCCTTAATTTCCGGTTTAAAATTTTTGAAAAAGATTGGTGCAAAGAAAATTTATGTATATGGCGACTCCAAGTTAGTTATCAAGAAAGTTAAAGGATAGTACCAAGCTAAACATCCCAGAATGAGAGCTTACAGAAATGCAGGCCTAGATATCCTAAAAACATTTCCTGAATATACTTTGTCATTGATTCCTAGAAACAACAATGTTATTGTTGATTCTCTGGCCACTTCTACTAGTATGTTCAAAATTCCTCTATATCCAAACAAAAAATATGAAATAAATGTCAAACATTACCCATCTGTCCCTGACAATGTTCAATATTGGTAAGTGTTTCAAAATTATGAGCAAATCAATAAATTCTTGTAGATAGAAGAAGAATTCATAAATGCCCAAATAGATGACCAAGAAATTCATGATACAGAAATGAAAGTACTACAGCTTAAGGATAATGCTATTCCCAGAGGTTTAGTAACTTTGGAAGAAATTTTTGACAATGATGATGTTGCAAGGAAGCCTTGTATGTCACCAACAGAGGTGGGAGTGGGAGATTTAAATCTTGGCACTTTAGAGAAGCCAAAGATGGTGAAGATTTCTAAATCCCTAAGTCCAGAAATGAAAGCTAAGTATGCAGTACTTAAGTCTCAATTTTCAGATGTTTTTGCTTGGGAATATTCATATTTGAAATTCTATGATAAAGTTATTATTCAGCATACTATACCTTTGAAGTTAGATCAAAAAACTTTTTGCTAGAAGCTGAGAAGGATGAATCCTAAATTGCTGCCTTCTATTCAGAAGGAAGTAAACAAATTATTCACTGCTGGAATAATAGTTCCTATTCAATTCTCTAATTGGATGTCTAATCTAGTACCTGTGAGAGAGAAGACAGGAGAAATAAGGTTATGCATTGATTTTAGAAATATGAACAAAGTATATTTAAAATATAATTATCCACTACCAAAAATGGATGATATCCTCAAAAGGGTAGTTGGATCATCTAGACTTTATTTTTTATATGGATATTCAAGATACAATTAGGTTCTTGTCCACCCAGATGATCAAGAAAATACAACTTTCACTACACCTTGGTGGTACTTTCATGCATGCCAAAATTCCTTTTGGTTTGAAGAATGGAGGAGAAATTTTCCAAAGAGAAATGGACATTTATTTTTCCAATGAAAAGGATATGTTTTTAGTTATTTACCTTCATGATATCACTATTTTATCAAAAACATATGAACAACATTTGAAACATCTAAAAACAGTCTTTGAAAAGTGCAGAAAGTTTGGAATTTCATTAAATGCAAAGAAGAGTCTCTTTGATATGGAAGAAGGTAAATTGTTGGGGCATATTATATCTAAAGATAGCATAAGAGTAGATCCTTCACGGATTGAAGAAATTCAAAATTTGGATAACCAAAGGAGTAAAAAGGAGATTCAATCTTTCAATGTTAAAATCATTTTTCTGAGAATATTTGATCCCAATCTTGTTGAACATTTAAGGTCGATTAATGATATCTTGAAGAAAGATATTGAAGTAAAATGGTCTGAAGAACCAAAGAAGTCATTTAATCAAGTTAAGTTAGCTCTATCTCATGATCCTATTATTATTAGTCCATAATACAAACTTGATTTTATTAATTTTTCATTTGCTTCAGAGCATACACTTGCAGTTGTTTTAGTGTAGAAGAAAAATCAAAATACAGAACAACCTATTGCTTTCTTTATTAGAACAATAAGAGATGATGCTTTAAAGTATATCATCATTAAGAAATGGGCTTTAGCTTTAGTCAAAGCACTAAAAGATTTTAGAGTGCATATTTTACATTCTCATGTCATTGCTTATGTGCCAAATGATGTTGTTAAAGAAGTACTTACACAGAATGATCCAAAAGGTCGTCGAGGAAAATGGATTGCAGCCTTGCTAGAGTATGATTTGGAAATCAAGCCCACAAAATTGATCAAAGGACAAGGCCTAGCAAAGCTAATGTAAGATTCTAATCTTCATGCCTTAGACATAAATTTCATTGCTGCAATGTCTAATGAACAAACTATTGAAACAATACCTAAGATAACTGAGATTTTTTTTTTATCTCGTTGATATACTGATATTGTATACATTCTGCAACATTTGAATCGTCCTCATGATATGCTAAGTAATAAAACAAGATCACTGAAGTTAAAAGCTCTGAAAAATTGCATTCTGAATGGTGTCTTATATTGTAAAGATCCTGGAGGGATATTGTTGAATTGTTTAGTTGAAGGTGAAGTTGAGAAAGTCATGACATATTTTCATAAAGGTGATTGTGGAGGCCATATTTATTGGAAAACAACTGCAAATAAGATCTTGAGAGCAGGATTCTATTGGCCCACATTGTTTTCGGATGTTTATAAAATAATTAATAGCTGTCATGAATGTGAGATTTTTCTAGGAAAATGGAAACTTTTACCCTTTCCTCTTAAACCAATTGAAGTCCAAGCACCATTCCAACAATGGGGAATTGATTTTATTGCTGAAATTCATCCTCCATATTCATCTCAACACAAATGGATTCTCACTGCTACATATTATTTTACTAAATGGATTGAGGTTATTCCCACTAGGCAAGAAATTGATTCAGTTATCATTCAATTTCTTGAAAATAATATTTTTTCAAGATTTGGTTGTCCATAAAAAATTATCATTGATAATGCAGCTGCTTTCAAATCCAAGAAGATGATTGATTTCTATGATAAATATCACTTTAGAATTGGTCATTCTACTGCATATTATCCTCAAGGAAATGGGATTGCATAATAATATAATAAATATTTGGTGAATATTATCAAGAAGATGTTGCAGGAAAACAAAAGGAATTGGCACAAAAAGCTTACAAATGCTCCGTGGGCTGATAGACTGAGCACAAAAATACCAATTAATATGTCTCCATTTCAAATTTTCTATGGAGTTGATACTCTTTTCCCTACTTCTTTGGTTGATCCAGTAATGAAAATTTTGCAGGAGGTTGATAGAGAGCCTAGTGACATTCAGAGAAGAATCAACTAGATGATACATTTACAACAATCAAGAGATGAAGTTTTCAACAATACTTCAAAGCTGCATGACAGAATTAAAAAGATTTTTGACAGCAAAACAAAAGTTGATGACTTCAAAATTTGAGATATTGTTCTAATATGGGATGCTAGAAATGAATAAAAGGGTAAGAATGGTAAATTTGACAATCTATGGAAAGGACCTTACAAGATTGTAGCATTCAGAGGAAACACGACATTTTTTCTATAAGATCTTGAGGACATGAAGTGTTGGAGGACCTATCAATGGTATGTTTCTAAAACACTATGTTTCTTGAAATCCTAAGAAAGAAATTCACTTTCATTATATATACCATTTTACGTTTGAAATTCAACAAATAAAAGGGAATGGTTGTAAAAGTTTGAAGCACGAGGAGAAGGCCATGAGACTTTTGCAAACAACCAAGTTTTAGTGTTTTGTCAAGTCAGAGTCAAGTCAATCATTTTTAGTCAAACATTTTGAGTTTGTTTCAATTTTCCAAAGTCCAGTTTACTCCATAACCCAATGGATAAGGCTACCTGATCTACGGTGTTCTTGACACCTCCTGAAGGAGCTGCCATCCCCAGCTGGAGCCAATGTTAGAGTCAATTTTTAAGTGATCAAAGATAGCTCTTTTGAGAGTTTTCCGTTAGGTCATTAGTTTTTTCTTTTTCCTTTTTTCAGACAGTCTTCAGCAATAAATTTGATCGTTGAACAAGTCTCATCAAGATATACTACTCCTTCATACTTTTCATCTCCTTTTAGAGGTCTAAAGTCAATTAATTTCATCTCATTTAGGTCAAGTTTAGGGTTAAAATTGTCATAAAAATATTTAGTTTCCGATTATTTAAAGGGGCGTTTAAATTTCCATCTCATCCATATAGGTCAAAGCTGAAGGAGTAAGCTTGTTTATAGTCCAAAAAAAATTCTGTGTCATGGAAATTATATGCTCCATTGCTATATTTCAAAAAGAAATGAAAAAACTTTGCTAAAAATATATTTTCAAAATCATACTATATTAAAGATTTATCATTAATATTTCGAAAATAATTCTTTAAACCATAGTTTTAAAACCTATGAGTTGTATTTTTCTACCGTCATACTCCACTATCAAATCATCCACCATTATGATCGTGACACATTGCATTCATTGATTCACTTAACATCCATATCACATCACTCCCATCATACCCCTACCCCACCAATCAAACACCTTCTGCCATACGTCAATCCTCCCTCATCTAATTGACCATCCATCGCATCATCGTTTCATCCGACGAAGGGGTTCCGAAATGAGTGGTATTGTATAGTGACTCCACTACTACGTGTCAGGTCCATGCTATTTCGCACCCCCCCCCCCCCCACATGAAACCATTTCTCACTCCAACACCCCTCTAAAATCCCGCTTAACCGCTGATCAAAACCACCATTCCTCCCACCAATAAAGTCATGCCAACGTGGACTATTCTGTCCAATCAGTTTAATTCCCACGTTCTCCTGACTGTTAGCCAATTAATTCAATGGCTAATCGTTAGGCAACATATCCGCGCCCATTTTCAAATAGGAAATAATCAAAATTTTCCATAAATTCATAACCGAATGCCTGTTTAAGACTGTCATGCTTTTTTTCCATCTTCTTTGCATGGGATCCCAAATTAATAGTCATTACTAGAGTTCCAGAGATCAAATTCATCTTTGTTTAAAGTCTTATTTTGTAGCTACTGATTTTATTTTAGTTGCAGAACTCATATTCAGTCTCGGCCTCTGTTGTGTATCAAAGAACTCCTACTTTCCATCATTCCAATCACATAATTTCTTCTTTCCACCATTCTAACAGAGTCAACATGCCTTCAAAAAACAAAGGACCTGAGCAACCACTAAGTCTCATATTGCATCCTCCAGTTGATTTTCACCATATTCCCTTAGGATACAAAGATTATAAAATACATGAAACCTTATCTCATATTAAGCTTTTTGACTTATATTGTTGTTTAGAAGAGAAGTACTTGGATAAGTCATATGATATAGGACTGTGGGACTCTAATATTCCTCATTTCATCTTTCCTCATACCCATAGTTGCCCAGAGTTTGTCAGGATATGTAAGGCTTGATATATTCCATACTAGAGAGCTATTATCGCTCCTACAGAAGAGGTTTTAGTGACCATTGATTCCCAAAAAATTGAACAAATGATGCAAGCCCCAAACATAGAAGATGCCACACCATTTTCCCAAGAAGCCTTGATATAAATTTATCAGAAGTTATACTTTACAAGGAGAGCTCAAACTCTTAAGATTTTCATGACTGAAAATGACCCATTATCTAAGAAAAACCCTCCATTTCCAGCATCCATATTCCTTGAAAGAACTAGAAAAATCATCATAGTCATTTCCTAGCTTAGTTATTATTCAGACCAATGGGTAGATGAAGCCAACATACAGGTTTTGTCCATATTTTCCATTGATTCCAAACCCTCCATCATTTTCAATTTCAGTCAGTTTATTGCAGATGCTATTCATGATCATTTTGTGAAATTCACAACTGAAGAGGCTTTCAGTTATGCCTATTTGTTAGTTCATTTATTCATGTACTCCCAGGGAGACAAATTTTAGTTTTCTCTACATAAATTGGATGAAGAAGGCCACCAATAGTCAATCATCTTCTGGAATTCATTAGTCATGAAGGAACATAAATGGTATTCTTATAAACAATTTGTGGAATTATTTCTTCAGCCAACATTTAGTTTGTTGAACAACACTCCAGAGCCAAGAGTTAGTGAAGAAACCAGGAAGGTATTGCAGTTATCAGATCAAGCTAGAACAGGGGATTGGTATCTTTACCAAAAATATACAAAACTCAAAGTTTATGGATGTGAACTCCCCCTTATACGTTGCCTAAATTCCTCCCCATGAGGATTTTTGCATTGGAGTATATTAGACAAATGATTAATGTAGATGAATTTGATTTTTTTCTCTGTTAAGAATAATCATAGTTTAAAATAAAAACACAGATAGGTCCTTTTATCTATAATAGCAAAGCAACAGGGGACGAGGCAGATAAATTGTTGAAGGAAATGCAGTTTGTCCCAAGCTTTACATTTTCTTATGATCCATTTGGTGTCATTTCCATACCGAGGGTGGAAAATAAATCTACAACATATTTTCATACACCTATACTAGAGATTGAAAAGTATATGATTCAGCTTGAATGGATAGAAGGAACATTAGAGGAGTCTGAGGAGCATACATTGTCTACATTAGCATTGCAGACTCTAATTGCACAAGAAAGAGTAGGGAAGAGAGTTAGATAAGATCAATCATCTCCAATGACTGATTCATCAAGAAAAGAGTTCAAGATTCACTACAGGAAGAAGAAAAAGCTAAATCTGAAGGTCAATCCCAGCAAGGAGTTAGAGAAAGAAGTAATCATCATCACTGAAGAGACACCTCCTTCTATACAAACAGGTGATAAAGGTACTATTGCTACTCCTACTACTTCTACTATTTCTAAAGAGCAGCAAACAACAGCTCCTAAAGATCAGCAAACATCATCTTTTCAAGATCAGAAAAAATCCATCCAGATTAGCATAACTATTACAGGGGAGAAAGAAAAGGAGAAGTTTGTCTTTGAAAATTTCAAAGAAATGAAGTTGAAGAATGAAATGTTGAAGACTAGTACCTATAATCAGTTTTGAAACAGACTCCTAGTTCACAAAGTAAGCTATTTTCAGCCTTTGATTTTGAAAAGGGAAAATGCATTCTACATTTCTTCAAGCACAGATATCATAGCCAAAGTTAGAAGTAGATTATAAGAAATCTACATTTGAGTTTGAAACAAGATAACTTCATCCAATAGGTCAAATGGAGCTTCATAAGAAAACTGGTGAGATGATTTCATCAACTCTCACTAATACTACTTTAAGTTTATCCAAATTGCAGGTTTCACTAACAAATGTACAGTCATAGTTGAAATTGGAGAAGGTATCTTCATTTACAAAGGAAACAAGAATAAATACTCTAGAGGACCTAGTGGTGAAGATTGGATATGATCCATCCAATGTGAATTCTATTGAAGAGATCATCAAGAAGAAAAATGTTGATATAGCAGCATTGAGAAAGCAATTGAAAATCCCAACTACAGAAGATCCAAGTTTAGCAAAGGATATTGAAGAAAATGAAAGTCAAAAGATAGATATTGTGAAAAATGATAATGGATCAAAATACTCAATTAAATCAAATGGAATCAGAGCTAGAGAAGATGATAAAATAAAAGGAAGAAATAGTGAAGACATCAAAGAACCCTTTAGAAGCAGTGCCACTAACAGTTATTTCTATAGCTTAAAATTCTACAGAAAGCACTAAAAATGGAGCTGAGTAGCTTACTAAAGCAGTTCATAACATGTCCATTCAAGAAGAAGAGATAAAAAAGCTTTAGGATCAGGTAAAATTACTACAATTACATAAGACTAATGCTGATAGTTCACATGTAACTGAAGAATAGAGGGCCAAAAAGTTGATTGAAAAATTATAGAAAGAACATAAGGAGTCCTCCATTGGTAATACTTTGGGCCAGGTGAAGGAAATAATATAGGCAGACATCACAGAGTCCATCACTGAAATTTGGCCAAGCATGAAAATCATCTTTGAGAAAAAATAGTTGATCGCCATTATAGCAATCAAAGAACAGCTGGGAGACAAGCCTACAACAACTAACAATATCCTTAGATTTATGAATTCAAAGAATAGGTATGAGATGGATGAATTGGGCATTGAGGAAAAAATAGAAACCATCCTGGAAGTGAAGAGAGTGCTGACAAAGAATAATTTAATTGAAGAAAACTGTCACAGTCTAGAGGTTACAGTTAAGAGATTCTTTAGTCAGATAGAATCTCTAACACATAAAGGGCTACCTTATATTTTTGTAATTAATGATAAAATGATGACCATAGATGACTATGGAAAGAGACTACAGGAAATTTCCATGGATACTACCAAGTTTGAAAATATTAAAGGCACATTAACAGTAAAAGAATTTTTGGGAGCAATAAGAAATGATATTTATATTCATTATGAAATCAAACATGTCTTTGTTGTGAAACCAACTTTTTCCAAATACACTGGAGCAGATGAAATCTATCGCAGGCTAACTAAATTAGTTGTCCTTAATGAAGAGCGTTGGGAAAAGTTATGCGAGTTTCAGGAGTAATTGATAAAAGTGGAAAAGTCATTTATTCCATATCAGAAATCAACAGAGAGCCAACACAGCCAGTGATTATCTCCTTCAGCAAACAACTTTCAGTTATAGTAAATGACAACACAATAGATTGAATTTATTTCCATGGTGTGGTTAGAGTTAGTTAGCAAATAAAGCGCTATCATTTTGGATAGAATTTAATGTAATAGTTGTATTTTGTAGAAATTATATGCACTAAGCATGCATATGTCCTTGATTCACCTGATCTCACACTATTTAACTTTATGAAAAATATTGAATCAATTCCACTTGTTAATCTTTTGCAGAAATAATTAATTTCACACACATGTGAAGCATAAACAAAAATAATCAATCGCACATAACACAGTTTTTAACTGGGAAAGCCTGAAGCTGAAAACCCCAACGATATATTATGTATCATGGAATTATATGACAATCCTCATACAATGCTTATCAAGCTCTCAGTACAGTACAATCATCATACACTAATCAGGACCAATCTTGTAAATCCATACACCGATCTTTGCCTCCTGATAGCCTGCCTCCACTGCGCAATCCCTGCTGAAGAATAGCTCTGAATGAATTTGAATTACTCTTGGATTAACTGTGCAATCCTCATTGGAAACTCCAATGTGTGTGTGATGCAATCAATGCATCACTATAGTCACAACAGATAGTTTATCTTTCCCTTTCACCTACCTCTCCACTGGGTCTCCATTGAAACTGCCATACACTGTAGTTAATTGTTGTATTGTTCAGTTGATTAATGAGTTATTATTTGTGAATTAATTAAATAATTAATTCACTCCACTCTCACTATTGTATCATTCAGTTAGACTAGAGACAACGAGCTCAACTGAGTCTAACTGAGTTAAACTAAATACAACTCCATAACTACTTCTTCCAACTGTGTCATAACTCTCCCACTTGAGTTCTAACTGAGTCCTCCATGCATTAGCTCTAGTAAACCCTTGGGAATTGCATAATTCCCTCAGTCCATTGATGTGCCACATCTTTGCACTGAACTAAAGTGCTCCAAGATAATAAGTTGTTGTTTAGTGTCTGATTATTATTAAGAGCTAATAATAATCGACATGCATCTATTTTTAGATTAGCGATCTATAAATAGACTTCACCCAATATTCTAAAAATAGAATTTCATCTATTTGTCCAACTTGACCAACCATCCATAAACAACATCCTGCAACTTCTAAAATATGATCATCATGTCTAAAAATAGACTGCGCCAAAAATAGCCTGCGAGCCCACTTAGTGAAGGCGACTCTTTTCACTAAGCTCATCATCTTGTTGAATCTCAAAACTCCCTCTCAACAAGATAGGGATTATCCTTCACCCCTATCCTGCCTCTATGGTATTCGAATTTGCTCCTGGTGAGGGCCTTCGTCAGAATATCTGCATCCAGATCCTCCATAGGAATGTACTAAAGCAACATGATCTTACGCTGCACACAATCTCTGATATGATGATACCGGATATCAATATATTTAGATATATCATGAAACACATGATTAACTGAGAGTTTAATGCAATTATTATTATCACAATGTATCACTGTGGGATCTAAATGTGAACCAAAAAAAACAACCAGAATCTTCCTCATTCAGATAGCCTCACATGCAGCTTGAATTACTGCCATGTATTCTGCTTCCGCTGAAATGAGTGCCACGGATCTTTGTTTTCTGCTGTACCAAGAAATTGTCATAGATCCAATACTGAAAATCCCTCCTGATGTGCTCTTTCTGTCTGTTGGGCTTCCTGCCCAATCTGCATCCGTGAAGCCATGCAACTTCACCTCATTTGTCTGTCTGTACCATAAACCATACTCAGATGTGCCCCTGAGATATCTTAGGACATGCTTGCCTGCCTTACAAAAGAGCTTGGTAGGCTTAACCATCGCTTGTGAAAGATGGTTCACCGCATAGCATATGTCCAGTCTTGTATTGACTAAATACATGAGTGAACCCACCAACTGTCGATAAATAGTGGCATCCACTACCTCTGCCGATGTAGCATCCTCTTTCTTCCAATTTCCTGGAAGAGGAGTGTTGATAGGCTTGCAGCCTTGCATGTGAAACTGCTCCAGTATCTCCAAGGCATACTTGCTTTGAGACACAAACAGTTCACCTTCCCACTGCCATATTTCCAATCCAAGGAAATAATGAAGGAGGCCAAATCCTTCATCTCAAACTCCTTTACAAGATCTTCCTTGCATGAGTGTATCAACTTCTCATCACCTGTTAGTATTAAATAATCAACATAAAGTACAATGATTAAAATCTTACCCTCAACCACAATCTGGTACAGTTTGCATCCACCTCACTCTTGGTGAAGCGAAGTCCAGCGAAATATCTATCGATCCAAGTGTACCAAGCAAAGGGTGCTTGTTTCATCCCATACATCGCTCTTTTGAGCCTGCGCACATGCGAATCACTACTGAAGATCTCATATCCTTTAGGCTGCTCAATGTACACCTCTTCCTCAATGATCCCATTAAGGAACGTAGTCTTCACATCCATCTGATGAATGTGCCAACCCATCTGCACTGAGAGAGAAAGGATGGTCCATATGGAAGAATACCATGCGACAGGTGCAAAGGTTTCTTCATAGTCAATCCCCTCGATCTGTGAGAAGCCCCGGGCAACAAATCTTGCGTTATACTTCTTGACACTCACATCAGCAGCTTTCTTTACCTTGTAGATCCATCTTGATCCTACAACTAATTTTCCCACCGGCCTTGGAACAATCTCCCAAGCACTGTTTCTGACAATGGAGTCATACTCCTCCACCATGGCATCTACCCATGGGGGCTCCTGCACTGCTTCTTCGAAAGAAGATGGCTCTGTCATGATACACTTGCTCATAAGATCCATGTATCCAATAAATCGGTCAGGTGACTGTCTCTGTCTACGCTGTGATGTAGGGACTCCTACATTCTGTGCCGCATCAAGCTTCAGTCTCTTAGCTTCTTTGGTACGCTTTCTGCCTTGTCTGATGTTTGGTTCTGCATGAGTGGACTCCTCTGCTCTATGAATCTCCTCCTGTGGCTGATCCACATCGAGAGGCATATATTTGGAAACAAGAAGTTCCTCCTCCCCATGTAAGTGTAGCTCCCTCTCAAGCGACAAATTCATGGCTTTCACCTCATTGAATTTTATATCCCGTCACACAACAGTCATTCGAATGTCTGGAAAATACACACGATAGTTATGGGGTGTTTCTACGTACCCCACAATATCCCAACTTCTATAGTCAGCTCCAGCTTCTTCCTGGTGTCCTTTGTCACATGAATGTAAACAAG
Source organism: Pinus albicaulis (assembly GCA_034641835.2). NCBI lineage: Eukaryota > Viridiplantae > Streptophyta > Pinopsida > Pinales > Pinaceae > Pinus > Pinus albicaulis. Next base: position 1,870,701,302 of record CM076575.1, on the reverse strand, counting down.
TGAGCCAAAAATATTCAGATGAGAAATATCAGGCTTCTTACCAGTAAAAGCTTCTTCGGGTGTACTCATGCCAAGTACTCTATGAGGACAACGGTTTTGCACATAAACCACAGTGTTGCATGCTTCCACCCATAAGTGCATTTGTAGGCCCTGGTCATGCAGCATCACTCGTGCAGCACCCACGATCGTTCTGTTCTTTCTCTCCGCGACCCCATTCTACTGTGGGTTATGAGGCACTATGAGTTCTCTTCAAATTCCTTCTTTGCTACAAAAGTATTTGAATTCACCCGAGATGTATTCACCACCATTATCACTCCGTAGAGCTTTCACTTGCTTCTGCGACTCCTTCTCCACCAATGCCTTGAATTCACAGAACTTTGAGAACATTTCACTCTTCTTCTGCATGAAGAATATCCAACATCTACGAGAATAGTCATCAACAAATATAACATAATACCTGTGTTTTGCTGTTGAAGCAACCGAGAAAGGTCCACACACGTCTGTGTGAATTCTCTCTAGGATCACCGAAGCACAGTTCACCTTCTCATGAAAGGTGGTCTTCACAAACTTACCCATACTAAATCCCTTGCACTGATATGATTGTGCAAGAGTACCCGTGGGAAGTCCACTATAAATTTGCTACAAAACCTTCAAAGCGCCATGGTGAAGATGGCCCAATCTCCTATGCCATAATTCTCCCTCATCCCGACTCACCACTTCTTCTACTTTGCCCACCATTGCAGCGTAGCCATCTACCTCTAGCTTGTAGAGATTCTTAATTTGAACCCCTATATTCTTGGTTTGACCCGTTGTTTTATGTTGAAGGAAGGCTTTTTCCTCACTGAAAACAACATCATAACCTCTGTCTTCCAGCATTTCGACTGAGACCAAGTTCTTCTTAAGAACTGGAACATGCATAACATTCTTCAAAAATAATGGATTACTAGACTCCCTCTCAAAGGTAATGGTCCCAATTCCAGTCGCACTGTACCGACCATCGTCATCCATCTCTATATGCATCTGTATGTTGTGTAACCAGCTCCAAAAATAGAAGAAAAGAGATATCCACGCCTTAGAAATAAGCCACTTCGAGGGGGAAACCTCCAATACATTAAATAAATGAACAATTCTTGGATGATACAATTTACAAAACCTCCTTTCTATATATATGAGTTCATGGGGCCATAATGTAATCCTAGTGGGCCACAATGTAATCCTAGCCGACCTAAAAATAATAATTTAAGGGCACAATAATAACAAAATGGGGGTTACAAGGGTACAATAATAACAATAAGGGAGTTACACTAACAACAATAAGGGACTATACTAGTAATATAGGGACCTAACATGCCCCTCTCCTTCAAAAAAGTGTTGTCCTCAACACTTGAGTAGCTCTGGGTGCTTCTGTATAAAATTCTCATCCTCCCATGCAGAATCTTCAGTGGGTAAGTTCTTCCACTTGATGAGATACTCTGAAATTGATCGATTCCGTAGTTGTCGAGTTCTTTTTTCCATGACTGCTTCAGGTTCCAATATGATTTTCCTTTCCCCATCAAGTTCTGGCAATACTGTTTGAACTGGAAGATTTTCACCTATAACCTTCTTTAAGCATGAAACATGGAAAACTGGATGTACTCGCGAAGAAGCAGGAAGCTCCAATTTGTATGCCATAGTACCAATCTTTTGCAACACCTTGTAGGGACCATAGTACTTTGGCGATAATTTATTATCCTTCTTTGCTTGCTTGAGGGACATTTGTTTGTATGGTTGTAGCCGTAAAAATACCCAATCTCCTACATCAAAACTTCTCTCGCTACGATGTTGATCTGCCTGTTGTTTCATTCGATTTTGTGCCAAATTCAGGTTATCCTTTAAGAGTTGGAGAAGTTCTTGCTGATGCTCGATGTGATCTTCCACTGCTTGAACCTTCGAATTTTCCCTTAAAGATGATGTGATGGATGGTGGATGATATCCATAAAGTGCCATAAATGGGGTCATTTTTGCTGCAGTATGGAAGGAAGTGTTATACCACCATTCGGCGAGAGGTAACCACTTGACCCATTGTGTTTGTTTATCAGATACAAAACAACGAAGATATCCTTCCAAACATTTATTTACTATCTCGGTTTGACCATCAGATTGAGGATGATAAGATGAGCTATGAGCTAATTGAGTACCCAAACAAGAAAATAACTCCGTCCAAAAATTTCCAGTAAAAATGGGATCTCTGTCGCTCACAATGACCCTTGGGCTTCCATGTAGATTTTGAATTTTGTCCATAAATGTAGTAGCAACTGTACTTGCTTTAAATGGATGAGATAATGCACAAAAGTGTGCATACTTGGTAAGTCTATCAACTACCACCATGATGACACTCTTTCCTTCAGACTTAGGTAAACCTGTGATAAAATCCATTGAAATCTCCTCCCAACGTTGACTTGGAATGGATAAAGGTTGTAGAAGTCACGGGGTCTTAATTATCTCAACTTTATTCTGCTGGAAAACCAAACATTCCGCCACCAAATTTTGAATATCATATTTAAGGCCATCCCAAAAAAATTATTTCTTCACCCTGTGGTAAGTTTTTAAAAATCCTGAGTGTCCTCCTAAAGGAGAAGTGTGCATTTCCAGAAGAATCTTTTGTTTTAGTTGGGAATTCTTACAAAGATATAAGCGATCTTTGTACCATAAGGAATCATTTTTCCAACTAAATGTATCAGATGTACTAGGATCTTGCTGTAACTTTTGAATGAGTGTTCATACATCTTTTTCATTCTTCCATTCATCTCTTGCTTCGGTTATCCAATTTGGTTGGATAATAGAAATGGCACAAAGCAATGCTTCCAGCTCTTCATTCTTTCTTGAGAGTGCATCAGCAACAACATTAAGCTTTCCTTTTTTGTAGATTATTTCAAAGTCATAACCCAACATCTTTGTGACCCATTTTTGCTGCTCTTCTGAAGATAGTCTTTGTTTCAAAAAGTGTTTAAGACTATCATGATCAGTTTTTACCTTGAAGTGTCTTCCCATTAGGTAAGTTCACCATTTCTTTAGTGCATGCAGTATTGCTAACATTTCCTTCTCATAAATAGGTTTACGTAAATACTTTCCTTTGATTGGACGAATTTCGAAAGAAATGGGTCTTCCTTCCTACATTAAAACCACACCAATTCCATTTCACGGTATCACATTCCTGATAAAGGTTTTTGTGAAGTCTGGCATAGCTAAGACTGGTGCTAGGCACATTGCCTCTTTAAGATGTTCAAAGGCCTTAGTTGCTTTAGGAGTCCATCAAAATGCATCTTTCTTCAATAATGTTGTTAGAGGTGCTGCTATTCTCCCATAATTCTTAACAAACTTGCGATAATACCCTGTTAACCCGAGAAATCCTCGCAACTGCTTTATGGTCGTGGGGACTTTCCATTCCTTAATGGCTTTAATTTTGTTAGGGTCTACTTTAACACCCTCGTGAGATATAATATGACCCAGATATTCCATCTCTTGTACTCCAAAGAAACATTTGGATGTTTTTGCATATAATTGTTTCTCCTGCAATAGTTTGAGCACCCTGTCAACATGTTCAACATGATCCTTCCAAGACCTACTATAGATTAGTACATCATCAAAAAATACTAGCACAAATTTTCTAAGGAAGGGTTTGAAAATGGAATTCATCAACCCTTGAAATGTAGAAGGTGCATTGGTAAGGCCAAAAGGCATGACCAAAAATTCATAATGACCCTCATGAGTTCAAAATGATGTTTTTGGAATATCTTAAGTCTTCATTCAAATTTGACGATATCCTGAATGAAGATCGAACTTGGTAAAACAAATTGCTCAATGTAATTCATCCAATAATTCATCAATCACAGGAATGGGAAAGTTATATTTAATGGTGAGCTTATTGAGCTCCCTATAATCCGGACACATTCGCCATGATCCATCCTTCTTGTGTACCAATACTACAGGAGTAGAGAAAAAAATTTGACTAGGTTGAATTATACCCGCCTAAAACATTTCTGCAATCATACGTTCAATTTCGCTCTTTTGGAAGTAAGGATATCTATAAGGCCTAATGTTTGGAGGAACACTTCCCGGAATCAAATGAATAGCATGATCATGATCACGAATAGGTGGGAGTCCTTTGGGAGTTTCAAACACCTTGGAATGATTGTCCAAGACTTGTTGGAGATCTGCAGAAATAGATGATTTTGATGTCGGAACTTCTATTGAGCATAATTGTGCAATTACGCCTCGTTGTTCTTTCTTTATAAGCTTTGTCATGACATTAGAGCTTATTATCCTTCCTGGCTTCCCTTCAATACCCCGTAATTCGACTTCCTTTCCTTCTGAAAAAAATTTCAAGAAAAGTTCTTGAAAATTAAAAGCTACCGTCCCCAAAGATTGTAACCATTGCACTCCTAGTACAACATCAACACCTCCCATAGGAATGGAAAGCATTGGACTAGTCAATACATATTCCCCCATGGTTAGCTTGATATTATGGCATTTTCCAGAGCAATTTATAGTTCCTCCGTTTGCAACCATCACTTGACATTCTGGTGCTGGGTATAGGAAACAATTTAATTCCTTGGCTACCTTACAATGAATAAAATTATGGGTGCTACCTGAATCAATCAACACTATTACCCTTTTCTTGTTGATATGTCCTTCTATCTTGAGAGTTTGAGGAGTGGTAATTCCTGCCAGTGCATTACACGATATGGTCGGATTCATTTCTTCCTCTTCTAGGGCTGGTTCCTGGTGTATATCCTCTTCTTGTTCATTTCTTCTTCCTCTTCACAATCTATGTAAAATAATTTCTTCTCAGCACACTTATGACCTTTAGTGTATTTGCTATCACAACTGTAGCAAAGCCCTTTTGCTCTTTTTTCTTCCAATTGTTGTGGTGTCAACCTTGTAGGTTGTGGAAATCTAGGCGTACCAACACTTCCTTCTTTATAGAATTGAGTGGTAGGCTTCCTTGTCGCCATAATTTTACATTCAACTTTTCTTGCCAACCTGAATGCCTTCTCCAATGAATCAGGTTCCAAAGCGCGAACTTCATGTTGGATGTTATCCTTTAAAGTGCCTAGGAAGAGATCAATCCTGTGTTCCTCTGTAAGATCAGTTACCCTTATATTCAATTTTTGGAAGTCCTCAATGTGCTGCCCCACTAAACCCTTTTGTTTGAGATTTATCAGTTGGGTAAAGAAGGTGTTGCTCTTTGTATCCTCATAATGTGCTATCATTTCCTCCGTAAAAATTGACCAAGTGACAATTTTTTTACGGGAACAAAGCCATCGATACCATACAAATGTATTTTTGTTCTAAATGTAAAGTTGCAATGCGTACCTTTTGTGTGTTTTGCACGTTATGGAGATCAAAATATTGCTCCATCTGTAGTATCCATGTTACAGGATCCTTTCCATCAAACTTCCTCATATCCATTTTGGAATATGGTGGTTCTTCCCACCAACATTCGAGTTTATGAAATCACGATTAACATTTATTTTGTTCTCATCATGAGGTTCTTCTCCTATATTTCCGCCATTAGGAATCATTTCTGGTTTTAAGCTTGTCATCAAGCCTTTCATGTATGCTTTTATATCATTCTTCATGTTTTCCATGTTGTCTTTCATGTCATCCATCTTAGCTTCCATGCCCACTTCCATGCCATCCATCTTAGCTTCCAAACCATTCATCTTAGCTTCCACGCCTTTCTTCAAAACTTCCATTTCATTTTTTGTTGTTCTTTGTGAGAGCGAAATTTGTTGCACTTGCTCTTGTAATTTTGATATGTCATGTTGCCATTCTTCGTCTTCATGAGTCATAGTAGAGATTTCCAAAGGATTAGTGGGTTTTGCATTCTTTTTAGGGGCCATTTTATAATCCAATACTGATATCTATTCTACAATATGCCCTTGCAATCAATTCAACTTGATTCTTCAAACAAGACTTATGCAATTCGGAAAAAAATACACACCTTTACTTGCTTTTGAGGAGCCCAATATTGAAATTGTATTATCTCTATGATTGCGGCTCTTCAATATCTGAAATTCTTCTTGTATTGTATGCGAGTGTCTTTCAATTCACAAATTCTTGATGCGGTTGGATTCTTCAAGACAAATTTATTTCCAATCTCCCACAATGACCCAATTTTAGATTTTGGTTCATTAAGCGAACTTGTATGAAAAATTACATTGTCATTGTTTGATCTTTGTTTTAAGAAATTGATAACAGAAACTACGGTCACATTGTACTTGCGACCAATTTTCACCGGCACTCAATCCAATACCCGGAAGGAAGTTATTGAACTTTTCCCACGATCACCTCTTTGAGATGAAATTCAGGAGCCTGAAAAAGCACTACCTTCCACAGATCATATCTCCAAAAATATTGCGAACCAAGATCTGAAATTTTTTGAAGAGTTTCCTCAGGATTTCAGCTTCGCACCATATGAATTTCAGATTTTGAACCTTCGTAGAAAAAATTTTATAGCGAAAATTCCACGATGACCTGTTTAGGAGCTTGAAAAAAGACCTAACTTCCACAGATGATATCTCCGCAAATATTGCGAAACAAGATCTGAAATTTTTAGAAAATCTTCCTCAGGATTTCAGCTTCGCACCCTAAAAATTTCAGCTTCTGAAACTTCGTAGAAAAAAAATTATAGCGAAAATGCCACGATGACCTGTTTGGAGCAGCGAAACCCTAGAATCCAGAGCTCGTACCAAATGTTGTAAAACCAGCTCTAAAAATAGAAGAAAAGAGATATCAACACCTTAGAAATAAGCCACTTCGAGGGGGCAACCTCCAATACATTACATGAATGAACAATTCTTGGATGATACAAATGACAAAACCTCCTTTCTATATATAGGAGTCCATGGGGCCACAATGTAATCCTAGCTGACCTAACAATAACAATGTAAGGGCACAATAATAAAAAATGGGGATTCTGAAATTAAATTAATATAGTGGGGTGCACTATGACAATAAGGGACTATACTAGTAATATAGGGACCTAACACTGTAGGTCATTCTCCTCCAAGTCACTAAACAACTCTTTTTCTCCCGTCATACGGAAAGATGCACCACTATCAAGATACCACACCGATCACATATAGCTTGAAACCAAGCAAGAGATCAAGGAGAAATCAAGCTCAAATTGCGAATCTAAGGCCTCTCCAGCTGCAAATCCAACATCCTTCTTGTTCTTCTTCTTATGTGGACAATTAGTGGCAAAATGTCCATGTTCGTGACAGTGAAAACACTTCACTTTGGACAAATCCTGCTTCTTGCCTTTAGCATTGGATTTTGAAAGATGTTTCTTCCCCTTCCCTTTCCTTTCTTTGGCAGCCAAAGCGCAATTCTCTTCATCTTCATTCTTTGATGAAGATCCATCCCTGGTACCCTACCTTATCTCCTCCTGCACAAGATCCGACCAAAGTCGCTCCCATCCCGGCAGTTTCTCCCATCCATTGACAGAGTCTTCATAGCTATGCCAACTCTTAAGAAGCCCAAGGAGAGCCAAGCTCACCAATTATTCTTCATCAACAATAACCCCCACACTTCCCAATTCATCCTTGCAGTGGAAAAACTTCGTGAGGTATTTTGGAATACTGTCGCCCTTCTCCATTTTTATTTTTCTGAGCTTGTCTTTAAGCACCAACTTCCTCTGGTCACTTTTGATTTGGAAAAAATCTGTCAAAGCCTTCCACATTAAGAATGGATTGGTTGTCCCGTGAAGGCTGGACACAATATGGTCCTTCACACCTTCCAACAGAATTCTCCTCGTCTTTTCTGTCTTCTTTTGCCATGCGTCAAGTAATGCAGCATCGCTAGATCCCAGCTTAGGAACATCAATATCGATGAACTCCTTTAGCCCATTATCCTCCAGCATTGCCTCTATATTTTCCTTCCAGGATATGTAATTCAAGCTCCCATCAAGGGCATACTCCAACTGCAACCCATTGAAAGACATTTCAATGTATACTCAACTTCTACACCAAGAATCTTCTGTAGCAAATTCAAATTGTCCACCAGCACAAACTCACTTCACAATTGAAATATTCAATCAACAATGCCCTGATACCATGTAGAAATTATATGCACTAATCATGCATATGTCCTTGATTCACTTGATCTCACACTATTTAACTTTATGCAAAATATTGAATCAATTCCACTTGTTAATATTTTGCGGAACAATTAATTGCACACACATGTGAAGCATAAACAAAAATAATCAATCGCACATAACACAGTTTTTAACCGGGAAAGCCTGAAGCTGAAAACCCCAACTATATATTATGTATCATGGAATCATATGACAATCATCATACAAATCTTATCAAGCTCTCAGTACAGTACAATCGTCATATTAGAAATTATGAGAGCAGAGATACACACAAAATAATAAATTGTATTATTGCATATTAATCAATAGAGATTACATATGTATATATAGTTGAACTCAAATCCAACTAATTCTAATCTTATAGAGAGAGGTTGAGAGAATCTCTCAACATCCTCCAACAAACCAAACCAATCCCTAAACTTTAGTATGCATCATAAATGAGGAATTATCTCAAACACCCCCCCTTAATGCCTGCATTACAAAAAACTTACAATACTGAAATCACAATTACAAAATTTGTATTTGTTTTTGTCTGGCTGGTCTTCATCAGCAACTCTACCCACTCTGCGTCTTCTAGATTCCGCTCTTTCTTTCTTCACATCTTCGAGCTTACCTTTCAACCCATTTAAAGTACACCTGCTTCTGACCATCAATGCTGAATTTGTAAGATTAAAGATTCTTGACACCCTCGAAGAAGAGTCTCGACACTGAACTACCCTATGGAAATATTTCCATCTATGAAATAACCCCGAAGAATAAATTTCAACAATCTATAGGAAAATATTCTAGGTACAGAATATGATCAGTGATCAATCGTACAAAGTGACCTTTACACATAAGAATCTCATTGTATAACCTGTAACCGATGCTCTTGAAGCCCGAAGCACAACAAGATCCATCAGCATATAAAAAATTCACACAATCAAATTAGCCAATTGTTCTCTCGGCACCGAAGAACGTCGAGAACGACTAATTTAAATTGTGTAAATCTATTCAATAATTGGTTCTTTATTATGAAATTTTACAAACCAACAAAACACTACTCTCACCAATAAACTCACAAATGCAACATAAATAATAGCATAACCAGAATACATAATATTTCCCGAACCAATGCAGAAGTAATGATGCATTCTCTTTTGCACCTGTTGAAAGGATGATGCAACTAAACTATTTTTTTCAAATGAAATCCAGTAAGTGGAAATTTATCACTCTTTCGATAGTGGTACTGTAGCTATGAGCCTATATGTTTACGTTTCTGCCTTCCGTTCGATGGAGCTCTGGGGCGTTCGATCTACACGGTCTTCATGGGCATCTCCTTACATTAACTAGCTCTGCACATTTAAGTAAAAACACCACTTTGTACACGGTATTAGCGGAAAAAAACCTACAGTCAATAGCACCTAGGACCTCCAACCAGAAAATCATTAACATTTCAGTAGCCTCTTTAAATCTGGAATCATGTCTAGATGGCCAATGCCAAGCCTTCATATCCTGGAAGTCCTCCCTATGAATGCTAAAAAAAATGAGTCCAAGCAAAGCATTAACAGCAACAACAAAACATTGAGGTTCTCAAAGGACGTCATCAATCCCAAAGAAAGTGCGATAGAAATCGTCAAGCACACAAAGGAAAATGCAATGGCTAAAGTTTCAGAGAAGATCACTACAAATAAAGATTTTGGATACTCTGCTTCATCTCTAGAATAGAATCAATAGGCGCAGTTGAAGCAGATAGTCCATCAACTCTCAAAAGGCTCTCAAACCACTTGGGGAAAGCCAGTCCTAGAATCGTAAATTCCCCTCGGCGTAATGATTCAAATTGTTCCCAGAGCAAGCCCAATTCACCTCAACTTGGAGATTCTTCTCCTCAAAATAAATTCAAATCAGATGACAGAAGTTCAATGGACAGAGCCAAGGGCAGCCAAGATTTTAGCATCGATTCTCCAGTGAGCGCAGCCTCCATCTTTTGCACTGTCGATCTCAAGTTCCACGATAGCTCTAGCAATGACAACGCTCTGCAACAAGACTTTTTCTATCGAATTCAATGCACAGCAACAACCAATCATAGAGTTGATCTACACATATAATTATCTTCTATATTCACACGCACTAATCCTATCTATTTACATAGGATTACAATTTATAGCTCTCACATTTTCCTGGCTTTCCCGTGAGGAAATTAAGCCAGAATTGGCTCTGATACCATATTATAAATTATGAGAGTAGAGATACACGCAAAATAATAAATTGTATTACTGCATATTAATCAATAGAGATTACATATGTATATATAGTTGAACTCAGATCCAGCTAATTCTAATCTTAGAGAGAGAGGTTGAGAGAATCTCTCAACATCCTCCAACAAACCAAACCAATCCCTAAAATTTAGTATGCATCATAAATGAGGCATTATCTCAAACATGTCATACACTAATCAGGACCAATCTTGCAAATCCATGCACTGATATTTGCCTCCTGGTAGCATACCTCCACTGCGCAATCCCTGTTGAAGAATAGCTCTGAATGAATTCAAATTACTCTTGGATTGACTACGAAATCCTCATTGGCAACTCCAATGTGTGTGTGATGCAATCATTGCATCACTATAGTCACAACAGATAGTCTATCTTGCCCTTTCACCTCCCTCTCCACTAGGTCTCCACTGAAACTACCATGCACTGTAGTTAACTGTTGTATTGTTCGGTTGATTAATGAGTTATTATTTGTGAATCAATTAACTAATTAATTCACTCCACTCTCACTAGTGTATCATTCAGTTAGACTAGATACAACTAGCTCATCTGAGTCTAACTAAGTTAAACTAAATACAAATCCATAACTACTTCTCCCAACTATGTCATAACTCTCCCACTTGAGTTCTAACTGAGTCCTCCATGCATTAGCTCCAGTAAACCCTTGGGAATTACGTAATTCCCTCAGTCCAATGATGTGCCACATCTGTGCACTGAACTGAAGTGCTCCAAGAGAATAAGTTGTTGTTTAGTGTCTGAGTATTATTAAGAGCTAATAATAATCGACATGCATCTATTTTTAGATCAACAATCTATAAATAGACTTAGCCCAATATTCTAAAAATATAATTTCATCTATTTTTCCAACTTGACCAACCATCCACAAATAGCATCCTGCAACTTCTGAAATATGATCATCATGTCTAAAAATAGACAGTCTAAAAATAGACTTGCTTCAAAAATATCCTACGGGCCCACTTAGTGAAGATGACTCTTTTCACTAAGCTCATCATCTTGTTGAATCTCAACATATTTTATTTTTATATATATAATTCATTGTACAAAGTATTTCTATTGGATAATCGAGTTCTAAAAACTCTGTGTATTATTGTGGACCTACTATTAGTTAAAATCAAATAAATTTGCATCAATTATGTGATATTCATGTGGTATTTTTATTGAGCACTATGCCTTTCTATGTTATTTCATTTCCATTCCATTTTTCGTGTAAAACATTATTCAGTTTATAAGCAGAAATAAATCAAATGCTCTGTTTATTAATATTTGTACAATGTTTCTTTTCTTCTAATGAATGAATTCATGTAAAATTCTCATTCAGAACCCTTTCTTTTCTACCACTATACACCAATGACAAATTAAATGTGCTAAAATAAATTTCCTATCTTGCCTTACTCAGTTTTCTACAATATAGTCTTTGAAATCAGTTTTAGCTTTCACTGATTATAATTTTTATCCAGCAAACAAATCATTAAACAAATTCCTAAACAAATTAATCTATTATCTAGCCTAAAATATGGTACCTAGTCCTAAAATTGAATAATTAAAAAGTGACATAGAGAGAGCCCTCTCTGGTTAGGTAGGGCTAGTTGCCTAGCTAAAAGTAGGTCTGTGGTTACCTTTCTTCACTCCTAATTTCAGCCTAGGAATTTGGGGAGAGTGGTAACAGACATGATCAAATAGTCATTACTACATTCAATATTATGGGCTAATAACCCAGTAAAGACACTTGGTATTTAATGAATCATATTCTGCCATTGTACACATATTTCCTTCTATATACTCGTATGTGTACACGACTTTGCTTCACCGAACTTGTGTATACACTAATTTTCTTCATGAAACCTACATATGTACATGACTTTTCTTCACAACACCTGCATATATGTGACTTCTCTTCATCAAACCAACGTATGTATAGGGTTTTTCTTTATAGAACCTGCATATATTTCCTAAAGATTTACCTTCATGATTCCTCTGTCAATGACTGGTATTTATTTCTCTGTCACTCTATTCCATAACTCTGTCACCTATGAACTAACCTGTGAATTCATTTGGTTACCATATACTTATCCTATTACAAGTGGGTTGCCATGAAGGACAATAGATACATCATAATTCCAACAATAAAAACATGTGGTTTTAAGCTTCCGTATCACCTCTCTTGTGGGAGAATGGTTGGAAGGATTTACAATCTCAATCCAAAAACATTGTGTTTATGATTTCTTAGAAGTAGATATATGTTATCTGTATTTCTTAATATTTACTTTCTGTAAAATAGGATTCATTTCACTGATCAGAATAGTTTTGTTGCATAAAACATATTTTATTCAAATTCAACTCATCTTTTCCATCATAATTTATGTCATTGTGTTAATGATCAATGGATGTATAAATTTGGCTATTTGTAGGGATGTGTTGATATGTATGGGAGGGCACCTCTTTCATATCCATTTTTGACTTATCAATGTTCTCTTTCCATCCCTCACTTGTGTTCTCAAAACTTTGTTTCCACAGTCACTCTGCCTAGGAAATTAAGGACATCGTGGGCATTCATCCTAGTGCAAGGTATACCTATGAGAGGTCCCGGGATTGGCTAGGAGGCTTCCCCAACCTTCATTCACCCCCTCCTAACTTTATCCACCTCTTCATGCTCCCAAGTAACCATATCCACCCTATCAAGGCTCTCAGAACCCATCCTCTAGCATTACAGGTCCTCTTGTAGCAATATAAGACCTTCTGTAGCAGCACTTGTATTACACCTATAGCACCGCTTTCCTTCACATTTTTTTCTCCCCACTTCAGCCATGCTAATTCAAGATGAATTATGACCCCAAGTTGTGATTGTATGATCAAGAGAAGATCCTAGACCACTCCAGCCATCTATTTTCCTCACTGCAAAACATAATATAATTAGTGTTTTTCAATCACAAGCATAATACAAGTTAGACTTCTAATTTTCAAGCAAGTGTGAAGTAGATAAATGGTACATGAAAATAGTTTACTGATTTGATGAATTATGCAAGATGGATTAGCTTTACTTCTCCAAGTATAATTTCCCTTTCTCTTTCATGTAATGTTAAATAGAATCTACAAGTTGAAAAAATGGCATTTTCACTTCCATAGCTACAATAAGTTTTCAATTGTGATTTCATCAACAAGTGTTCAAAATAGTTAGGTAGGAGGAATGGTATTTGAACACCATGATATAATGTCATGAATGATGGTGGCATGACTAGAATATAACTTATTATGCATATGTCATTGTCATCTCTAAGTTGGTACAAACCTCGAGTTGATAATTTGAGTTGAGGAGCCCTTGGGAGTTGTAACATTCTTGGTGCAATACCAGGGCTTACCACTTTTTAGCGTATTTTCTGGGGAGTTGTTTAAGTAGGTGTTGTTTCTACTTAGCAATTATTTTTTATTTTTTATTCAGTATTGTTTCTTTAAAAAAAAAAGTGAAAAAAAAATCATGCCTCATAGGAGTACAGATAACCAAGGAAAATTCTTACCAAAAACCCCCACACCCTCAATTAGTCAACCTTCACTCTTCTTTGGTGACTGTGAAATTCTCTCTCTAACTCTAGGGGAGTTAGAACACCCTCTAGGTGAGAAACATGAAGTTTTTGAAGAAACTATTTTGGAAGAAGAATAACCCACTTCACCTACCCAAACAATGGCTAGAAACAAGAAAAATAAGATTTTCCCCATCATAGAAACCATTAGAGAGGCTTGAATGAAAAATATAAGCTCTACTGCCCTTCCACACTTCCATGGACTAATCTTTGAGGATCCTGACACCTTCATGTTTGATTTTTTTGTTGTTTTTAGGACCTATGACTATGCCTCTATTGAGAAGAAGCTAAAGTTGTTTCCCTCTACCTTTAAAGATGCAACCTTGTGCTAGTTTATGGGTCTTCCTGGGGGCATCATCACTACCTGGGCCCAAATGTAAAAAGCCTTAATAAAAAATACAAACATTTTTGTAGGTCCAAATAAACCAAGGAATAAATCTTCAAGATGACACTTGGAACTGATGAATCCCTAGAAGACTATGAGGAAATATTTCAACTCAATTATAAGAGGGTTAACTATACCCTTGATCTCGAGTCACTCAAGACAGTTCTTCTCTGAGGTATCAGGGAGGATGTGTTGGAGACCATCAATATGCCATCTGGAGGAGATATTGACTAATTACCTTACGATGACATAAAAATTGTATTCAAGGATCACTCTAGGGTTGTTAGGAAAAAGGGTGGGGCTAGCCAAGGCTTGGTGAGTTCCTCTCCCTCCACAAAATCCATGAAGAATAAGATAGCGTAATATTTCAAAATAGTAAAAGTAGAAATATGGAACATAAAAATAGAAATAGAAATAAATATCAATACATCAAACATGAGACAATTATAGAGCCATCTTATTATGAATATCAGCAGCAAATAATTACAATATCTTGAGGAAAAAAATCACTGAAGCAAGGTAAGACGAGCCTCCGATGATCAAACACACTCAAACATGAAATGCTGCTGCTACTCAAAAATGTCGGAGACCCAATACAAAAAAGTCCCAGTGAGTACAACTATAGCTGGAAAATATAATGATATATATTTATTCATATATGGCTCAAAAAGTGTTGGGAATAGAGATCTAAGCTCCCAAGCACATTTCCATGACAACCCAGAAATGGTTTCTGAAAATACACAAATACAAAAATGGTGAAATGCAGCCCTAGGGTTGAATAAGCTTTGCAACTGGAAAACTGATAAGAGGTGGTTGATCTAATATGAAAAATGGCTGATACTCCTCCAATAGATCTCCCGGATGAAGGGTTTCTCCCCTCACTGGAAAATATAACTCACCAACTAGGGCACTAAGCCCTCCACTGCAACTGCTCAATAAAATAAGTAGTTCCTAAGGGAAACTGCATGGTAGATGATGGAAGCAACTTGGCCTAATACTAGATGAAAAAATTATGCTCAAATATGCTCCATTCTAGCCTCCCGGATGAAGGGCTGCTCCCTTCACTAGAAAACAAGCTAAAAAATTGAACCTATCAATCCTCCACTGTTTCTGCCCTACAAAACAACACAATACTGAAGGAGAATACATTGTGGATAATGGATGAAGCTTGGCCTGATGCCAAATGGTGGAAATGCAGCTCAATAAACCTCTCCCGAGTGGGCACTCAAAGTCCCCCGAGGATGAGGGTGGGATTTCTGCTCGGAAACACCCTTGTGCTAAACATCACAGTAGACTCCACTAAACAGCTAAAGTGTGCAAGAAGTCATAAAATACCAAGACATAAACAATAATCAGAATGAATTTTATGGTTACCATCCTCTTCCTTTTATGCTTGGTGAGCTTCCTCACGCTGGGTCCCACTTATTAAATATTATACTCTCATGCATACACTCCTCTATCATAACTGCATTGTCCTCCTTTAATGCTCCACTCCCTCCATGACAGCGCTATTGATTTGGTCAAATTTGACTTTGTCCATATGCTTTTTAGCCCACGTTCATACCTAAAGGTGATTTATTTAACTGCTACAATGATCCACATTCACATGAGAAATGGTTTTATTCCTACTAAAGATATTTATGGGTCTCCCTACCCTCTTATTCATCTATCTAAATGACAAAAGAAAAATTTAATGTTCCAACTAGCAGAAAGATAATTAGGAATATTACAGTCCTCCCCTCCCAAATGTTGCTTGTCCTAAAGCAACTGTGAGGATGAATTCTTCCAAACTCCTCCTCCTTCCGTGGTGGAACCCACATCTGGTCATCTCCCCCACTCAATCAGGTGTCCTCCAATCAATCTCCCCCTTAGATGCTCCTCCCAAGTGTCCAAGTTAGCCAAATGGCTCACATAATAAGCAAGTAAGAGATCTATGGTAGCAACCACATACTGTCTAATGTTCTCACTGAAGCATGGGGGATAAGAAATGTTGGAGATCTCACTCCCAATGAACAACTCCAATCGAGGTGCCATTCCTCCAACTAGCCCAAAAATAATGATCAAGACATCATCCACATATGGAATCAAAATTAGAGATATACTGACTACCATATGAAATCTGGAGGATGATAATAGTCCCTTAATGGGAACCAACGTAGTTCTTCTCCTTGCTGCCCTGGAACATGATGTTGAGAGAAAATTCCTAGCCACTTTCTTACTGCCCTTCTTTTCTCATCTTCCTGGGGAAAGTAACTGATGCTTGGTGTCAACTGAGTACAACCCAAATAAGATATCATCTCCCCATGAAATCTTAGGAATTGGCCATTCCCATCAATAATTGTGGCCCTTAGAAGACCATGAAGTTTAAAGAGAGGCTTTCCCTCTTGTGGAGCAATGTACTCTAAATGAATGTAAAAGGAACGTAAATACTTGGTTATTTGATCAATAAGAATAAAGACACAATCCTTACCATGTACTGTTGGAAAGCTGGTGAAGAGGTCCAAAGATGAGCCTTCCCATATTTATATCAGAAAGGGAAGTGGCTGTAAAAACCCTACAAGGTGGTTGATTTCCTCCTCATTCATCAAGCAAACTACATACCTCCTGATATGCTGGAGTACATCCTCTTGGAGACCCACCCATGAGAATTTCTCCATGATGGTCTCATATGTCCCAATGAAATTTGTGTGGCCGGAAAGGAGTGCTTTATGTGCTACATGTAGAATATTCTCCTTGAGCTTGGATTTTCTATTCAAGAAGACCTGATCTTGGTAATATATGACTCCATCCTCCACTCTATAGCCCTCATCTATTACTTTCCCATCAAGCACCTCACAAGTGAAGAGGTTCTTGGAATACTCCACTAATAGATGGGACTCCCAATATGGGTATATACTCCTCAATAACAATGTTGCTTTCCTTTGTGATAAGGCACCTATCACCTCATATCTCCCCTCTTTAACATGCTCAATGCCAAAGCCATATTCCAGAATACTACTATCCCACTTTTGTTGCCTTCCCTGTAGCTGCTTTTTCTTAGGAAAAGATTGAAGTTTATGGGGGTCAAATCCATTGCCCCTCCAAAACCTCTCAAATTTGGCAAAAGCATTCATGAATGCCAACAACCCTATGCTATCTATAGAAGACTCCTTCCTATGTGGAAGTATCTTCTGACCCTCGAAGGCTATGGAGTAGCCCCTTTGCACCATGATTGTGCCATCCTCCATTTTAGAAACATCACCTCTCGGCGCAAGAGGCTGGGTGAGAGATGAAAATAATGATACTGAAAAAATTCTCACCTCCTCCTGGAGTTAATCAAAATCCCTTTGCACTGTGCTAGTCTCACCCAAGGCTCCCTCCTCAGCCAAATTTATAAATGGTGCCACTTTTTGTGAGAACTCTTTGACCATATTCTAGTCTGGGGGCCTTCCTGGTGGAATTCCTCCATATAATGAAACATAATAGTCTAGAGTAGACTATATATCTGATTTTTCCTTACTTCCATTACACAAATAAATCTCCATACTATGTGCAGAGACTTACTGGGATGGATAGGTGTGCATGCCCCTAATCACTTGATGTTGTCCATTCTTCTTATCTACCCACTCCATCTGCAAAGTCTCTCAATGTGTGGTGACCTTCCCCAAAGTAATCAACCACTTCACACCCAATATCACATTGGTGTCAGGAATATCAACCAAAAAGAAGTGATCATTCAAAGTGTATGTTCCCATGGTGACAGATAATTCTGGAACATACTTCAAGCATTGCATGGTTCTAGCTCCTGGGACCAAAACTGAAAACCCCTCAAAATCATCAGTAGGTATAGTTCTCCTTTGCACTAGCTGAGCATCAATGAAATTGTGGGTGACCCCACTGTCTATCAATACTTATAACCTCTACCCCTGAATGGTACCTTGGACTCTAAAAGTCAGATACTTGGGTACTCCCCACAAAGATGCATGGGCCCCTCCGATTGGATAAAATGCCCCATTCCCACCTCCTGGTGGTGGTGGATCCTCTCCTATTATCACAACATTATTTTCTCCTTCTGGTTCCTCTTCCTCCTCCTCATCACTATCAGAGAATACCTCTATATAGTGGGCCTTTCCTGTAGCACATCAATGCCATGGTTCCCATGGTTCTTGATAGGTGAAGCAAGGCTTCCTCCTCCTCAAGTACCTCCGGACATCATCACTAAGAGGTCCTTTTTTTGGTTCTCCTTTGGAGGAAGAACGTTCACATCTTTCCCCTTTGATGGAAAAGTGGGATTTTGCTAAAATGTAGCTCTTGCCCTTGGAAAAGCATCTTCTAGGTCCCTATCCCTCTCAATGGCATCCTGGAGTGTAGTTGGTTTAGTAGACTTAACCAACCCATGCAGAGGCTCTACTAGCCCATCGATAAACATATAAACTCTCCTAGTTGTAGATAAATCTGGAACCATAACAAAAAGTTTTAGAAAGTCAGAGATATAGGTCTCCATATTACCTGACTACTTGAGCTTTTCTAGCTCAACAAAAGGTGCCTTTGAATCTCTTCGATCAAATATTTCCACTAACCTCCTAGTGAAATCCACATATGTAGTCACATTGGCATGCCCCAATGTATAAAGACCATGAAACCACCAATCATGTGCCTCACCCTCAAGGTACAATGCTGTTATTTTGATGGCTTTGAATCTCTTCGATCAAATATTTCCACTATCCTCCTAGTGAAATCCACATATGTAGTCACATTGACATGCCCCAATGTATAAAGACCATGAAACCACCAATCATGTGCCTCACCCTCAAGGTACAATGCTGTTATTTTGATGGCTTCCATCTCCAGTACTTGGTTCAACTAGAAGTATATGTATAGCTTCTCCACCCAAGACTTCGTTGTGCACCTAGATGACCCATCAAAAGCGGGAAAAAATAATCTACCCATGGTCCATTTTAGATCATTGTTCTGTATGAACCCTCCACTTCTATTGTTATGTCAGGGTCTCTTGTTGTCCTTGATCTGACAAAATTCCTGAAATTTCATATTATCTTTGAATCTTTGAGATTGAGACTCATACTGTAGGAAATAATCTTCAAAAGTTTCTTGTTCTTGGGGTCCTCCACCTCCATTTCCCACTACTAGGAATGTAGGCATAATGGAGTGTTGGGAAACTTACTGCTTCACTGGTTGATCATACCAGTGATGTGAAATGTTGGAGCTTTCTCCATGTAGAAACCCTATAGGATATTATTTATGTATCTCCATCCTCATCTCCTCGATTTCTCTTGCAATATCTTGCATGGTTTGGAGAAAAAGCTTGAGAAAATCCTTATCATCCACCTCTCCCGATATTGGAGTTTTTCCCTTGTCTTCTTTGTTGTCTGTATAATCATATCTCCGGTTTCTATTAAGATACCTTTTTTATCTCTCTGTGAGAGGCTCTTCTTCTTCTGATGACATATCTGTTGTACTACACAAGTTGAGCCAAGATTATGCCCTAATACCACTGTAATATTCCAAAATAGGAAAAGAAGTAATATGGAACATAAAACTGGAAATACCTATGAATATCAATGCATAAAACATGAGACAATTATAGAGCCATCTTATTATGAATATCAACAGCAAATAAGTACAATATCTTGAGGAACAAATCACTCAAGAAATGCAAGACAAGACTCCAATGATCAAACACACTCAAACACGAAATGTTGTTGCTACTCAAAAAAGTTGGAGAACTAATACAACGTAGTCCCAGTGAGTAAAAATGCAGCTGGAAAATATAATGATATAAATCTATTGATATATGGCTCAAAAAGTGTCGGGAATAGAGATCTAAGCTCCCAAGAACATTTCCAAGACAACCGAGAAAGGGTTTCTTGAAATACACAAATATAAAAATGGTGAAATGTAGCCCTAGGGCTAAATAAGCTCTGCAACTAGAAAAATTATAGGAGGTGGCTGATTTGATATGGAAAATGGTTGATACTCCTCCAATAGATCTCCAGGTTGAAGGGTTGCTCCCCTCACTAGAAATATAACTCACCAACTGGGGCACTAAGCCCTCCACTGCAACTGCTCTATAAAATAACGCAATTGTTGAGGGAAACTTCACTATAGATGATGGAATCAACTTGGCTTGATGCCATATGACAAAATGATGCTCAAAGATCCTCCTTGCTAGCCTCTTGGATGAAGGGCTTCTCCCTCCACTGAAAAAAAATCTCATAAATTGAAATTATCAATACTCAACTACGTCTTCCCTACAAAAAAACACAATCTTGAAGGAGACTATGTTGTGGATAATAGATAAATCTTGGACTGATGCTAGATGGTGGAAATGAATCTCAATAAACCTCTCCTGAGTCGGCATTCAAATTCCCCCGAGGATGAGGGTGGGATTTCCGCTCAGAAACACCCTTGTGCTAAACAGCATAGCAGACTCCGCTAAACAACTGAAGTGTGCAAGAAGTCATAGAATACCAAGACATAAACAATAATAAGAGTGCCTTTTATGCTTGGTGAGCTTCCTCACCCAAGGTCCCACTTATTAAAGATGCTACTCTCATGCATACACTTCTCTATCATAACTGTGCTGTCCTCCTTTAATGCTCCACTCCCTCCATGACAATGCTGTTGATTTGGTCAAACCTGACCCTGTTCATATGATTTAGCCCCTGTTCATACCTTAAGGTGCTTTATTTAACTGCTACAATCATCCACATTCACATGAGAAGTGGTTTTATTCCTACTAAAGAGATTTATGGGTCTCCCTACCCTCTTATTCATCTATCTAAATGACAAAAGGAAAATTTAATATTCCAACTAGCTTAAAGATAATTTGGAATATTACAGATAGGGAATATGTTGGAGGATTTTAGGAGTGAAATTTTGCATAGATTTTCATTGCAAATGGTGTTAGCCTCACTCTCATATGTTAAACAATTTGAAGTCAAAATAATTAAATTAATTAAAATCATGAAAGTTAGGATCTAATCCTACCTTTCTAGATTGAGTTTGTTCCTCATAGTTAGGAGTCAGTTTAGGTCTAGTTGGTTGAGAGATTCTCTCCAACTAGTTAGGCTCCTAGATTAGTGTTTTGTTGAGATATTTGCTCAACCAAAGAGTCCACGATAGAAGCACTATCTTGAGACAAACCTCCTGATGTATTTATATGTATCATAAACATTATTTTAATAATGAGAATGTGAGATTACAATGATGATCTCATGCCATTTCCGCCATGTCTGGTTATTCATGTCTCTGGTATTTTTTGTGAGTGTTAATTTTGGTTAAATTATTTCATGTGGTATCAGAGCGTACAGTGATGTTGGGTGTATGTGGGAATATTTTGTTCAGATATCAGAATTCTTTGTTGAGAATTTTTACATGGTGAATGCTGGAGCGTTAAAACCGTTGAGCCATCCAGAGATGTGGAGCATTGGAGCATCAGACGTGAGTAATCGAGATCAATTTTGAAAACTGTAATAGGTATTTGAAGTTGTCGAAGTATGTGTAAACTTGAGTCATGTAGATACTACGCACAAGCCTGAGAAGAAGTTGCATCAAGGAAATTTGAGATATCAAGGAGCAGATCATGATGGAAGTGGTTTGAAGGAGATAAACCTAACTTGTATTGGTGCAGGGATCACATTGTGCAAGAATCTTGATCATAAAATTTTTTGAGTGTGTATTGGCTCGGGGGGTCTTGACCCAAGTTCGGAGTTCAAGGTCTGCCAAAAAACTTCTATACTAATGGCCCTTTTGGAAATGACCTGCTTGGGCAGGCCAAAGTCTCACCTGAAGTAGTATGGGTGGGTGCTGGAACCAGGTTTCCGCACCCTGAGAAAGGATAGGTAAGGCAAGCAGAGCTGCATTCGGCTCTGAGATACCCAGATCGCCTTGTTCTACACAGGGCCAAGGAGGTCTCTATGCGCATCCACATGCACTAGATCTATAATTATATACTTTTATGACAGCAGCACAATATTGCATAAACAAAACAGAATAGATATAGATACAGAAAACGCACTTACAGAGATCTTTCGCAACGTAAATATAGAATGCGCACAATGTAGTAATTACCAAGATTCACACAGATAGTAATCATAGATTTAGTTCTCTATAAACCTTTCTTATTCATCAATTCATCAATTCCTTCTTACAATCCCCTTCCCAGCCTATGCACATAGCAGCAGGGTCCGCACATAGCTGGACTCTAGATCTCTGCGCACACAACCAGCAGGATTCCTTTCCCCAAAAACCCAAACAGACAACTTAAACCACAATTCGCATCATTAACTTTTTCTTTCTTACCTTCTAATACAAAATGTTCCTCTATTTATAATAATCTAGCCTAGACTTTCCTCTGGTTCGAAAACTGTGGTTTTCGGACCCCTGGCTTACCCTTTTACCCATTATAATGCTTTCAGGGCTTTGACCCACCCCAAAACCCCTGCGTTAGACTAAATATAATCAAAAGTACTAAAAAATGGACCAATTTCGCAGCTCGTAGGAGACCCTGTTCCAACAGTCCCCTAACACAATCTTGTGACTCGTCCCGAGTCACTGTGGGGGTGCGGCTGCTATCTGTGCATGCAAGGTATTGAGAGCGATGAGGAGTGGAGGGAGCATTTCCTGACTTTGGGCAGCAGCTCGTTGTGCGATGTTGACAAGCGTCAGGGAGACAGGGTCATCTGGAGCCGTGGTAACATATTCTAACATCTGGTGGAGGCGTGCGATGGTGGTATGAGCATCTTGGGAGATCTGGAGGGCGGTATCACCCCAAGCTTTCAACCATTTCCTGACGACTTGCTTGGCGTGGCAGAGATCCGAAATCGTGTTCATGAAGGCTAGACATTGCACAGAGACGTGGGAGGGCAAGGTAGCTTCAACCTAATCAAACGTAGCTTCCATCCATCGTAAGTCTTCCTAGATATGTTGAAGCACAGGGTGGAACCAAACCGCTGTCTAGAGCTGCGTAGCCTTCTCGACCAATTGAGCACCCTGAGTAAGCTACTCCTTAATAATATTCGTTGCTTCTGTGATCCATGCAACCTGTTGTGTCCGGACTTCCGAGGGTTTTTGATGCTACTGTCGTGCAGTCTAGCCACGGTGATGGATCTATTGCAACACAGCAGTGTATAATCCTTGTAGCACCTCTTTTGATAGCTGCGCCAAATCTATTTGTAGGCTCGTGGCTATTGGGGCATGGTCGTTAACTATGACAGTGCGAGGGAGCGAACAAATATGGCTTCTGCTGGTTGGTAATCTCGGACTGCGAAGAAGTCGTAACATATCCCTATATCACTTCATTCCTCCCTTGTGTAGGACTAGCTGTGACTTGACTGCAACAATGTTGGTGTCGAATTGGGGCAATTGTGTATCCTTCTTTGTGGTATCACCTGAGGCCATCCGACTGGGCCTTGCGACCGTTCCTGGGTTGTGAAGGTTGCAAACTCCCGTCGCGCAGCTATGGTTCCTCCCCGCGCGGGGTTCAAAGTCAATTCCCCTTGTAGGGGGCTAGTGACCAATCATCTAATAAATCTCGGCATCCCCAGACTCCCTCAACATGATGTCTGCGGGTGCTGAACTGGTAGGTGCCAAAGCGTTCGACGGGTTAGGGACCGCCATAGCAACAAAAGGATAAGCCTCCCCACAAACATCAATGATCCCAACAATCCAACAGGAGGATAACAGAGGTAGGGAGTGTTAGGTCTCTGTAACAAGCAAGATTGGCAAAGTCCGATCACAGAGTTAACATCATTTCAACCAACTTTGGGATTCTAGGATCTAGCCCTCCTGAATCCGGAGAGGGATCTCTCCAATATGTACAAAGATGGATATTGTCTTTGAAGTCTAGGGTGATGATATTAGGCTAGTTATGAAGGCCAAGGGTTTTGTTTGGTTTTCTCATATGGTTGAACATAGTTGCTGTCTGAGGCGGAAATATCTATATGCAAATAGGTTCAAAGGTGAGAAGTTGCAAGTAAACAAGATAAACTTTGATTCTAAAGAAAGATGATGGCAAGTTTTCAATCCATTGGGCTATGGAGTCATAAGAGAATTTAATTGAAACAACCAGGTTCAAGAGTAATCTATGGGGCAAGTCATCTAGGCCTAAGGATCCCTTTGAAGTTTGATTTATGGAATGGGGTGATACAAAAGAAAGGGAATTTAACAGATTCAGAACAAAGAGCAGCCCAGGATCTGGTAAGTACTTTGAAACTAGCCAGCCTTTGACCAGGCACTTAAGAAAAACATAGAAGCAAACTAGGATCTGGTAAGTACTTTGAAACTATCCAGCCTTTGATACACTTCTAATAGAAAACAGATTAAAAACAAAGGGGAAACTTGAAGGCAACCTTTGGAGCAGAGACTAGCGGGCATGGCTCACCTTTCTCCTCATCTTAGTTCTCCTTTACTCAGTTACTTCCAAGACAATCACCAAGATAACACAGAATGGCCCAAGATCTGATAAGTACTTCGAAACTAGTCAGCTTTTGACACATTCTAAGGGAAACAGACAGATAGTTGAGCAAACAAGAAAGGGACTCAGGGCTAACCTTTGATTTCCTCAATTCATTCCTTACACAACATGTATGAAAGTAACATTTAAAAATAACATTCAGCAGTGACGAAAAGATGAGGGAATGCCATCATCTCTGTGCTTAGACTGAATTAAATCATTTCTAAATAACACAATTAGAAGAAAACATTGGGTTAAAGATTTTTCAGCCAGAGAAAGTCACTGATGCTCAGCAAACTCTAACACTGTTTAAACTGTTCTTTATAGTGGATAATGAAACAAATTGAAAACATAAATAAAATGACAAGTTACAGTGAGAATAACATCACCATCGGCATAGACCAGGATCCCATAAATCAGCTTGTATTGATTACTTCAAACCGGTTACAATCTTCACATCCAATGTTTTAATTCACCTCTCTTCACAACCTAATCTATCTGTTACAAGCAGAGCTCCAAGGGCCCATGAAACCACTATTTACAGTCAAGAGTTTTCCACTCAGAAACAGCTACGACGCTTCAGCAATTACATTGACAACCAACTAATCCCACCCCTCACTCATCTTCTTCTGGAGTATTTATAGAAGGATGAGGAGGTGAGATCTAATGAAAAGATCTCAAATACAATTAATGCAGAATTAATGTCTTCCTGACCCCGTGAGGTTCGATGAAGAAATTCTACAGGTGTTACATTGCATTAATGCATTTATACTTAAGAATTAAGCTCGAGGAGAGCTTTTGTTGACCTTTGAGGCTCTGTATACTATTAGGGCTATTCTGCAGATATTCTGGAATAAAATCGGGTGCAGAAATAACTTCTTGGTTGTTCCGAGGCATAGTATCTGATCTTGTTCAATAAATTCGGCCTCTGACTGATCGTTCTGAGGCAATAGGTGGCACTGTGGTGGTTGAGGAATCAATTCGCCTCAAAGTATGGCGGTGGAGGCGATCTGTCTGATGAACACTTTTAGGTTTTTGCTTTAATCCATGTTCTGAGCTGGGGATTAGGCTTTTGATAACCGTCTTAGCCATAATCCCCGCCAACTTATTCATAAAACTGCTACTCTGGTTCATTCTGTCTTCAAAACCTGATACTCTTTCTCTGCTCTGATATCGTCGGCATTCTTCAAGATTTACAGGGACGTACGGCAACCAAAGCTCATGAAACTTTGTAGATATCATTGTTCTTCTTCGAAGGATCGATTCCCTGGACAAATCGGAAGGACTGGAGTCGTCACCCTTATCCTTTAGATTTCATAGAATACGAAGAAAAAACCTTAAAAACCTGCAAAATACAAGAAAAATGAGGAAATCCTGCGTTATATGGATAGACTGCATCGGAAGTCGTGCGGGAAAATGGAGAGATCGGAACCGTTGATCATATCGCGATCAACGGTTGGGAGCAAATTGAACAGTCAACGGGGAAAAAGGAGGACTGTACAACGGAATCGGGAGAACAAATGAGAGTCGTCGATCCGCGGAGATCGACGGTGGGGATCGGCTCTTGAATGCGCTGGAGAAGACTTAACGGGCGGGCGAGTTCGTTAAAGGGTGAGCGGAAACGGCGATCAGGGACCGTCGGATGGGAGGGCTCAGATCCGACGGTGGGGATGAATCCCGCTGCGGGGCCATAGGACGAGGTTTAACGCGCGGGAGATAGACATGGCACGGCGGTTTTCGGGGTGAGGTGGAGAACACGTGTCGGCCAGCGTGTGGGATCGCTGGCCGACGGTATAAAACCGCTCCCGGACGAAAGGTGGTGCGGGCACAAACCGGTGGAAATGGAAAATAGTGCGGCGAAGGGGGGGGGTCCACGAGATGACGGGTACACTCCGCACCGTTGATCCGTGGGACAGATCGACGGCGGAGTTTTAATATGATTTTCTTTGGTGGAAAAAATAAAATAAACCCGACTTTGCATTTTACAAAGGTTTTCAATGTTTTCGGGTGATAAATTATTTCTGAGGGTTAAGCGCCTGGCGGTCTTAGCACACGGTTCTGGCGGGGGGACATATGGATGGAGAGAAAGCAGGGGCTTAGCCTGAGGGGCTAAAGCCTAACGCATAGAAAACGTATGTTTTTCTATGGTTTTTTAATGATTTTTGCAAGAGGAGAAAGGCTCCGATAGGTCAAAAAGTGGGTTTTTAACCTTAGGAAAAGAGATTAATGGAGGAATAAGGAATATAAGAGGGTTTGATGGGGTTCTTATGGATGAAAGGAGAGTTGAAGAAACGAAGGAAAGGTGGAAGAAGGGGAGAGGAAAAAGGAGGAAGATGCAGCAATATTTGATTAGGATTTTCATGGAACATCAGAGGCAGAGAGGATGAAAAGTATGTAGAACCAATCAGTAGTTTGTGATCTTACCAACAGTCTTCAAGCACCAACAATTTCTAGGCCTGAATTTGTTTCTTGAAGGCTACAAAGAATATTTAGCCACCAACTGATATAATTTGAAAAATATAGGTGGCTAACAGTGGCTCCACTTGGGGATGGTGCCTTCTTGAAGGCATCAAGAATTCAGACTTGATTTCTCTGGGATGCTGACTGGTGTCTGACCCAACACTTGCTCTTGCTTTTCTTCTGGAAAAAATAATGTCAGTCATGAAAAAGAGATGAATTTCATCAATACAGCTTCTACCTACCCCAATCCTACTGATCTAACATTTTTTCTTCATCAGAGTGCACTTGGATTGGCAAACT
This sequence comes from Pinus albicaulis, assembly GCA_034641835.2. NCBI lineage: Eukaryota > Viridiplantae > Streptophyta > Pinopsida > Pinales > Pinaceae > Pinus > Pinus albicaulis. The sequence goes on along the minus strand of CM076575.1, from coordinate 1,870,673,713 downwards.
CTTAACACAACATTTTATTCTTTTGAAAACAGGAAATCTAATCTATTTCTACTCCTTATTTCTCCCTGAACTCAGATTAAACAGTTGAGCTTAGATATTCCTCTACCTATTCTACTCTTTGTTGGGATTAAACAGTCCAACAAACTTTTACTCTCTAAATTCTACAACAGAAATTTAAAAATAGCTATGTCAAGATTGGGCTGTTTGACTTGCTATGATCTATGGCATAAAGACAAGCTGCACATAGATTATTATTTGCAGAAAAATTTAAATCAAAACAGAAGGCTTAAGATCTGAAAATTTTCTCATTATGGCCTTCTCTCATATTCCTAGCTCTGTTTTTTCTTTTCAGTGAGCTATCTTTGCTTCTCTTCTGGTTCAAGTTTTGAGCAATTAGAACTAGGTCTTTTCTCTTTGACTCAGAAATTGGAGTAGTTTTGAGTCAGTTTTTGGAAACTTTGGTTCAGATTTTGAGTTTGTTTGAACCTTCATTTCTACCCTACTCTATCTACTGATAAGCCAAGATTAAACAGTTTGGAAAATCAAATTTGCTACCCTATCAGCAGAAAATTGAAAGCTAATCAGTCAAGATTACACAGTTTGACTAATTAGAAGTGTGTTTCAAGGAGTGGCATTTAAGCTTGCACACTTTCAGATTCATTTCTCTTTTTTGGCATGGGGCCTTGCCTTTCTTGTTTTTCATTTCTGCCCTCTTTTCTTCCTTTCTTTATTTTTGTATTTTTTGATTTTTCATAACTTTAAATGCAGTGGTGGATGAAGTATTTACAATGGAAAAGGTAAAAAGGCTTCAAAACTTAGAATAGCTTAAGAAAGGTAATGTTTAAGCATCCTGCCATTGACAGGACCCCCAAACAATTCTGTTTCATTCAGTTCTTGTAAGAAGAATGCATTGTTCCCAGCAACTGAATGAATGGAGTAAGGGCCAAGCCATAGATTGTCAAATTTACCATGCTTTCCCTTGTCTTCCCTCTTTGAGTCCCACTTTAAGACTTTGTCCCCAATTTTGAAATTGCTGGCTTTTGTTCTTCTGTCAAATATCTTCTTGATATTGTCTTGCTTCTGTAATGCTTTATTGTACACTTCCTCCCTGGTTTGCTGAAGATGAATGGTCTGATTTATTCTTCTGATTATGTCATCTTCTTCAGTCTGCAACTCTTGAATTAACTTCATAACTGGTACACCAAGGCTGTTAGGAAAAATTGCATCTGTACCATATACAAGCTGGAAGGGTGACATGCCAATAGACTTCTTCAATGTTAATCTGTCAGCCCAAAGTGCATGAACCAGCTTTGTGTGCCAAGACTTCTTGTTGCCTTCCAACAGTTTCTTTATTATGTTCACTAAGCTTTTGTTGGAAGACTCTGCAAGTCCATTACCTTGAGGGTAATAGGCTGTGGAATGCCCCAATGCTATCTGGTATTTATGACATAATTCTACCATTCTCTTTGACCCAAATGCTGCAGCATTATCTGTAATGATTTTGGTAGGACAGCCAAATCTGGAAAGGATATTGGTTTCTATGAATTTTATGATAACTGAATCATTGGCCTGTCCACAAGGAATGGCTTCTATCCACTTAGTGAAATAGTCTGTGGCAGTAAGGATCCACCTATGCTGGGCAGAGGATGGTGGGTGGATTTCTCCTATGAAGTCAAGTCCCCACTGTTGAAAAGGGGCTTCAACAGTAATTGGATGCAGAGGAAGGGGTAGTAATTTTCTCTTGCCCTCAAACAATTGGCATTTATGGCAAGTGGTTGTCATTTTGTGTACATCAGGAAAAAGAGTAGGCCAATAGAAACCATCCCTCAAAATTTTGTTAGCTGTTGACTTCCAGTACAAATGGCCTCCACACTCCCCTTCATGGAATTCCTGCGTAATCTTTTCTGCATCAAACTCAGGCAAACATTTAAGCAATATACCACTAGCATTTTTCCAATAAAGACATTTATCAATAATGCAATAGTTTACAGCTTTTAACTTTAGGAATCTTGCCTTTGTTTTGGATAAACCAGGAGGAGTGTTTAAATTAAGCAAAACATAAACAATATTAGTGTACCAAGGAGAATTCGCAAAATAATCTTCAACAATGGGGGTTGAGAATTCTTCTTGTTCATCCAAAGCATTAATCATATTAATATCAAGAACCTCACAATTTGATTCAGCCATTAGCCTAGCTAGACCCTGTTCTTTGATAATCTTAGTGGGTTTAATCTCTAAATCATATTCAAGAATAACAGCAATCCACTTACCTCTCTTACCATCTGGATCCTGGGTTAGAATGTCCTTTACAACTGAATTTGGGACAAAGGCAATAATGTGTGAGTGAAGGATGTATACCCTGAAGTCTTTTAAAGCTTTTACCAAAGCAAAAGCCTGTTTTTCCATAATGTTATACCTCAAAGGGGCATCCCTCAATGCCTTGCTAAAGAATGCAATGGGCTGCTCTTGTCCTTGTGGATTTTTTTGTAAAAGGACAGCAGCTATAGTATGTTCTGATGCAAATGAGAAGATATAAAAATCTTTTGAAAAATCAGGACTTATGAGAACCGGTGTTTTGGTTAATGCTTGTTTCACCAGCTCAAAGGATGTCTTTGCTTCTGAGGTCCATTTTACCCTTTGCTCCTTCTTCAACATGTTCGTGATATTCCTAAGGAGCTCGGCCAATTTGGGGATGAACCTTCTCAAAAAGTTAATCTTTCCTATGAAAGACTGCAACTCTTTGATATTTCGAGGATGAGAGATTTGCAATATGGCCTCAATCCTCATGGGATCTATCTTTATGCCCTGCTATGAAATGATATGCCCAAGAAGCTTACCTTCTTGGAGACCAAATAAGGTTTTCTTAGGGTTCAAAGATATCCCAAACCTTTTGCACTTCTCGAAAACTTTCCTCAAATGTTCTAAGTGTTCTTCATCTGTTTTTGAAAACACAGTTACATCATCAAGATAGATAATGATGAAGAAACCCAATTCTTCCGAGAATGCTATGTCCATGGCTCTCTGAAAGGTTGCTCCAGCATTCATTAAACCAAAAGGCATTTTCACATACATGAAAGTGCCCCAAGGTGTAGTAAAAGTTGTCTTTAATTGATCATTAGGGTGGACTAGGACTTGGTTATACCCTGAATAGCCATCCAGCAAAGAAATTCTTTTAGACCCTACCACCCTTTGCAAAATATGATCCATCTTGGGAAAAGGGTAGTTGTCTTTCAATGAAGCTTTGTTTAAATTCCTGAAGTCTATACAAAGCCTGATTTCTCCAGTCTTTTTCCTAACTGACACCAGATTAGATACCCACTCAGAATATCTAATAGGGACAATAATGCCAACATCATGCATCTTCATAATTTCCTTCTTAACCAATGGCAGCTGGACAGGGTTGATTCTGCGCAGTTTTTGTTTGAATGGTTTTTGGTTTTCTTTAAGAGGGATTTTGTGCTGTATTATTTCAGTGTCATAGGATTTAAGATCTTCGTAAATCCATGCAAAAACATCAGAAAATTCTTTAAACAACTCTAAGTATTTGAGTTTAATGTGAGCTGGTAGAGTTTTAGACAGTTTGATCAATCTCGGTTTTTCCTCACTGCCTATATTACATTCTTCCACTTCAGTTTCCACAGGTTCCAGTTTGGGTTTTTTGGCCACATCATCAAAATCAAACAGTTCCTCTAGGGGGGCCAAACCCTTGGGCAGACTATCAGTACTAGAATGCAGAGTTTCCATTTCTTCTGTTTTAGATTTTGCACTTAATTCGGTTTGGCTTCTAGATGAGATAGTCTGAAGGTTTATATCTACCAGCTGTGGAGATGGTTCTTCTTCATCAAGAAAATTTTCTTCACTGCAGTCTGTATCATAGTCTGAATTTGAACTATGGGGTTCAAAATCATTTCTGAATTGCATGAAGTCTTCTATTTGTTTATCTCCATCGAATACCTGCCAATATTTCTTGTTATCTGGGATAGCTGGTCTGAATTTTATCTGAGAGGTGTCATCATACAACATTGGGCAGGTTCTAGCAGCAAAGGCTAAATTGTGGGCTGCAATGTTTCTTTTTCTTGGGACAAAAGATAAAGTGTACTCCTCAAATGTTTTTAGAAGGTCAATGACATCATTCCTGTAGGCCCTAAGTCTGGGGTGATTTGCATTATACTCCCCATTGACTTGCCTAATGATCAATTCAGAATCCCCATATACATCGATTCTCTTGGCACCTAATTTTTTCAAAAGATGCAAGCCTAAGAGAAGGGATTCATATTCTGCTATGTTGTTGGAACACTGAAAGTTTGATTTGCATGAGATACATTCTGTATGATTGTTTTCAGTGTTAGTGATCCAGACACCTGCACCAGCATTTGTTTTGGTGCATGACCCATCAAAATACATAGTCCAAAGAGGTGGATTTTCAGTTTGGTGTAGGGACTTTGTATCATTTGATTCCTCAAATTTCTCATCGGGTTGAGGACTGTCTCCCTGACTACCAAATTTTAAGTTCAAAGGATTGATGACTTGCAGTTCGAGACCTGTGTTCAGTTTGCTAGGATCTTCAGACACAATAGACGGGTTCGGAATTTGAACGTTGTGTTCTCCCTCTTTTATTTCAATCATCGATTTTATTGAAACAATGTGTTCTGTGAGTGCTTCATCATTGAACATGATAAAAGAATCAAGGCTCGTGTTTATAGCATAGAGAGGGGAGTTTTGGGGCCGATCCTGACTTGTTACTGTGTACTGCATGTGAGATTCTCTATAAAGTTTCCTAGTTTGGTTGAAAACAGGGATAGTTGCATAGGTCATGTCCATTTGCATGGTCCCCTGTAACTTAGCCCCCCAAGATCGTGATAAAAGCATTCCATACTTTGGGGGGACATCAGCCACAACAACATCCATGACTAAACATTTGGCTGGAATTTGGGCTAAATTAACACAGAGATCTTTAATCAATCCAAGACACTTAACCCTACTTGAGTCAAAGGAGTACAGGTCTTTGTAAGGTCTGGTAATTTCAAGGCCCAGGCTTTCCATTACAGCTTCTGGCATTAAATTATGGGAAGCACCTGAATCATGCATAGCATTATGCAGAATTTTGTCATGAATGTTTAAGCTTACATAAAAGGGTGGGACAGGACCTTCTTGGAATTTTCCTTCAATCTTTGGACCAAAAATAAGCTCTGGTTGGTCATCATTAAGATTGAGAGTATCTTCATTATCTTCTAAGTTTAAAGCCTTCAAAATTTTGGACCTATATATATGCTGGGCAGCTAACTCAGTCAAAGGAACAGAGATTTTAATCTTTGAGATTTCCTGTTCTAGGCTGAAAAGGTTTTGATTCTTCAAAGTATTGACTTCAGCCCTGTTTGCTGCCACTTTATCAGCAATAACAGCTTGCTGATTTGGTTTATCTACAACTGGAACAGTTTTTCTACCAGGAGTACTAACTGAAGTGCTAGTACTACTATCGTTGGCACTCTGTTTTTCGATATTTTGAGTGACTCTCTCTTTACCATTACCAGAATCGACAGCCACCGCTTTGTCCTTTGGTTTGATTGTTTTAGACTTGGTTGCAGTGCTGTTTTGAGAAGGTTTTTCAGAGGTTTTATTTCTGGGGGTTTGTTGATTAGATCTGCTTCTGAGTTCATATTCCCTTAAAGGTTCTATGACAGCATTCTCCATGTTTTGATAGCTGTTCTCAGCATCATTTCTTCTGTCATCATAAGGTGTATAAAGACCTTGTTTATTATCATAATGAACCTCAAAGTCATCATCATCTACCCCAAACAAGTTTATATCATCTTCCTCTGTTATTTGATCTGTTTGTTCAACCTCACTTAAAAAATTCTGATGAAAGGGAGGAATGACCTGCTGATCATCTTCCCTGGGTCTGTTTGGAGGTTGATTTCTTCTAAGATTCTGATTCTGGTTTTGGTTTCTGTTTTGAGGAGCGTTTTGATTTAGACTTGCTTGTGCTCTCTCTAGAATGCTCATTTTCTTCATCATTTCTTCCATCATTCTTTCCATCTTTGAGCTCAAAGTAGAAGGGGTGGATTCCTCTCTAAAAGATACTCTCTTTTCAGTTTTCATCCTCGCTCTTTTCTCCATGAGGTTCACCTCCACAGAAAGAGCACCTCTTTGCATATCTTCGAGGGTTGCAAAGACTCTTTCTCTGAGTGAATATGTCATGTCTGGATCAAACCCTTCAGGGAATTTGTTTAAGGCTGACCCCTGAGGAGGTTTCAGTTCGGGGGAAAGTGCATTATATACACTGTTAAATCTGGTACAATAAGCTTGTACACTTTCTCCAGAGTTCCTATGGAGATTGTTATAGTCGGCAAGGACTTGGAGATGATTTTTCCTTACTTCCCATTTGTTTAAGAATGTTTGATGGAAGGCTTGGAGATCGTTAATACTGTGGGGGGTTAAAACTTTAAACCATTTTCTCACTTCTCCCCCCAAACTTTGAGAAAACAGTCTGATTTTGACAGATTCATTATCGATTTCATTTCTGTCAAAGTAGTCATTCATCTTGTCCACATGCTGAGATGCTGTTGTGGTATTATTAGCATCATATAATGGAATTTTGGACTGATAGTCCTGTGGAAGATTGACTAATGGTACAGGAAGGACTAAGGGAGCATACCATGCTGCCATGGTATGTGGTAGGGGTGGATTTACAAGAGGAGGTGTGGGTTGAAGTGGAGTGGTTTGAACAGTGGGTGAAAGATGAACAGAAGTGGATGGAACAGCAGTAGATCTCTGAGCTGATCTCGGATGAGAGACACCTAGATTATGTAAGAAATGTAAATCAGGAGGTGTTGATTCTCTATTCCCAAGAGTCTCACTGGTTTCGGGAGATGAAATATTAGGCTCAGAATCTAACTGATCTAAATCACCAAATGACCTAGTTCTGAATGGGTTTAATAAGTCAATTTGTGATTCATGAAGAGCTGAAAGGTTTTCAGGGACTGAATTGGCTCTTAGGGGTGGTCTGAAAATAGTTGAAGATTGTATCCTAGGAGACTTCCTAAGAATTCTTTCTGGGTTATCAACTATTTCAAGAGGATCTGGGTCAGGATGGGCTCTAGTGTGAATCTTTTTATGAGCCACAATGTTTATGTGATTAGACCCAATCTAAACAAGAAAAGTTCAACCAGATATGACAATCTTTAGGCGGTTGACTAATCTGTTTACTCAATTCAGATCCTACGGTCTTCTAACTGAGTTTGAATGATTTTAAAATAATAAAGGTTCTTCCCAGTGGAGTCTTAAGGTTTGTTCAGGATAGTGGAGTCGCCAGGTGGAAGGTTCAGAGTATTTTCAAAGGAGTACACTGTCCACCACAGTGTTTATGAAACATTCCTTTTTCAGGGATATCTCGAAACACAACAAACTCTAACCAGAGATTGACTGGGAGGGCATTCACCAGATATGTCACCCCCAAAAAAGGATGAGATCCAGAGGCTACCTGGCCCTTTCCAGACTCTGTCTAAGAGTATAGGGTAAAACACATGAAAGACGTATACAAGATATCAAAACTAGTGTTTTACTACCAATCTGAAATGTTTTTGGTATTTTCTGAATTGTTTATATTGTGGTTTAAAAGAATGTCCTAACTTTGCCTCAAAACTTAGCTACGGTTATGAAACAAAGACAGTCTATCCTTATGGCTAAGCTACCTGATTTTCCAAGGTTAGATAAAAACTTAAAAGAATCCTAGGATGGCCTAGCTTGTCACTGATTCAATTGATCTTCATCTTAATTACCATTTTCTTGGTAGTGCTTGGAAGGCTGCTTTTTACTCTCAAGATGTTGTATGAAGATTCTGGGTTCGATCCCCAGCGGAGTCGCCAGAAATGTTAGTTCCTGGTGGCTCAGCTGCAGAATAGAAAATTTTTCATGGAACCAGAGATTCTGAGTTAAAGTCTCCCGAGCGGAGTCGCCAGAAATGTTAGGTCTCTGTAACAAGCAAGATTGGCAAAGTCCGATCACAGAGTTAACATCATTTCAACCAACTTTGGGATTCTAGGATCTAGCCCTCCTGAATCCGGAGAGGGATCTCTCCAATATGTACAAAGATGGATATTGTCTTTGAAGTCTAGGGTGATGATATTAGGCTAGTTATGAAGGCCAAGGGTTTTGTTTGGTTTTCTCAGATGGTTGAACATAGTTGCTGTCTGAGACGGAAAGATCTATATGCAAATAGGTTCAAAGGTGAGAAGTTGCAAGTAAACAAGATAAAATTTGATTCTAAAGAAAGATGATGGCAAGTTTTCAATCCATTGGGCTATGGAGTCATAAGAGAATTTAATTGAAACAACCAGGTTCAAGAGTAATCTATGGGGCAAGTCATCTAGGCCTAAGGATCTCTTTAAGGTTTGATTTATGGAATGGGGTGATACAAAAAGAAAGGGAATTAACAGATGCAGAACAAAGAGCAGCCCAGGATCTGGTAAGTACTTTGAAACTAGCCAGCCTTTGACCAGGCACTTAAGAAAACATAGAAGCAAACTAGGATCTGGTAAGTACTTTGAAACTAGCCAGCCTTTGATATACTTCTTATAGAAAACAGATTGAAAACAAAGGGAAACTTGAAGGCAACCTTTGGAGCAGAGACTAGCGGGCAGGGCTCACCTTTCTCCTCATCTTAGTTCTCCTTTACTCAGTTACTTTCAAGACAATCACCAAGATCACACAGAATGGCCCAAGATCTGATAAGTACTTTGAAACTAGTCAGCTTTTGACACATTCTAAGGGAAACAGACAAATAGTTGAGAAAACAAGAAAGGGACTCAGGGCTAACCTTTGATTTCCTCAATTCATTCCTTACACAACATATATGAAAGTAACATTTAAAAATAACATTCAGCAGTGACGAAAAGATGAGGGAACGCCAGCATCTCTGTGCTTAGACCGAATTAAATCATTTCTAAATAACACAATTAGAAGAAAACATTGGGATAAAGATTTTTCAGCCAGAGAAGGTCACTGATATGCAGCAAACTCTAACACTGTTTAAACTGTTCTTTATAGTGGAAAATGAAACAAATTGAAAACAGAAATAAAATGACAAGTTACAGTAAGAATAACATCACCATCGGCATAGACCAGGATCCCATAAATCAGCTTGTATTGATTGCTTCAAACCGGTTACAATCTTCAAATCCAATGTTTTAATTCACCTCTCTTCACAACCTAATCTATCTGATACAAGCAGAGCTCCAAGGGCCCATGAAACCACTATTTACAGTCAAGAGTTTTCCACTCAGAAACGGCTACAGCGCTTCAGCAATTACATTGACAACCAACTAATCCAACCCCTCACTCATCTTCTTCTGGAGTATTTATAGAAGGATGAGGAGGTGAGATCTGACAAAAAGATCTCAAATACAATCAATGCAGAATTAATGTCTTCCTGACCCCGTGAGGTTCGATGAAGAAATTATACAGGTGTTACATCGCATTAATGCGTTTATATTTAAGAAGTAAGCTCGAGGAGAGCTTTTGTTGACCTTTGAGGCTCTGCATACTATTAAGGCTATTCTGCAAATATTCTGGAATAAAATCTGGTGCAGAAATAACTTCTTGGTTGTTCCGAGGCATAGTATCTGATCTTGTTCAATAAATTCGGCCTCTGACTGATCGTTCTGAGGCAATAGGTGGCACCGTGGTGGTTGAGGAATCAATTCGCCTCAAAGTATGGCGGTGGAGGCGATCTGTCTGATGAACACTTTTAGGTTTTGCTTTAATCCGTGTTCTGAGCCGGGGATTAGGCTTTTGATAACCGTCTTAGCCGTAATCCCCGCCAATTTATTCATAAAACTGCTGCCCTGGTTCATTCTGTCTTCAAAACCTGATACTCTTTCTCTGCTCTGATATCGATGGCATTCTTCGAACTTTACAGGGATATACGGCAACCAAAGCTCATGAAACTTCATTGATATCATTGTTCTTCTCCGTATGACCGATTCCCTGGATAAATCGGAAGGATTGGAGTCGTCACCCTCATCCTTTAGATTTTCATAGAATACGAAGAAAAAACCTTAAAAACCTGCAAAATACAAGAAAAATGAGGAAATCCTGCGTTATATGGATAGACTGCATCGGAAGTCGTGCGGGAAAATGGAGAGATCGGAACCGTTGATCATATCGCGATCAACGGTTGGGAGCAAATTGAACGGTCAACGGGGAAAAAGGTGGACTGTACAACGGAATCGGGAGAAAAAATGAGAGCCGTCGATCCGCGGAGATCGACGGTGGGGATCGGCTCTTGAATGCGCCGGGGAAGATTTAACGGGCGGGCGAGTTCGTTAAAGGGTGAGCGGAAAAGGCGATCAGGGACTGTCGGATGGGAGGGCCCAGATCCGACGGTGGGGATGAATCCCGCTGCGGGGCCATAGGACGAGGTTTAACGCGCGGGCAACAGACATGGCACGGCGGTTTTCGGGGTGAGGTGGAGAACACGTGTCGGCCAGCGTGTGGGATCGCTGGCCGACGGTATAAAACCGCTCCCGGACGAAAGGTGGTGCGGAAAGCTTGATGGAAATGAAAACGAGCGTGGCCCCGGTCACGATGGCCAATTACCACTCTTTCGTTGATCGTGGAGCAGAGATGTTAGTGAGTTTTTAATATGATTTTCTTTGGTAAATAAAATTAACTTGATTTGGCATTTGCATTGAGGTTTTCAATGTTTCGAGTAATAAATTATTTACACGAGGTTAAGCGCACAGCGGTTTGTCTGTGATTCCGGCGTTGGAGCATATGGAGAAAAACGAAAAGGGCTTGGCACGAAGGCACAAACTAACGCAAAGCATGTTTTTCTATGGTTTTTAACTGTTTTTTGCAAAAGGAGAAAGGTTCCGATAGGTCAAAAAGTGGGTTTTTAACCTTAGGAAATGAGGTTAATGGAGGAATAAGGAATATAAAAGGGTTTGATGGGGTTTTTATGGATGAAAGGAGAGTTGAAGAAACGAAGGAAAAGTGGAAGAAGGGGAGAGGAAAAGGAGGAAGATGCAGCAATATTTGATTAGGATTTTCATGGAACATCAGAGGCAGAGAGGATGAAGAGTATGTAGAACCAATCAGTAGTTTGTGATCTGACCAACAGTCTTCAAGCACCAACAAGTTTTCAGGATTGAATTTGTTTCTTGAAGGCTGCAAAGAATATTTAGCCACCAACTGATATAATTTGAAAAATATAGGTGGCTAACAGGGAGCAGAGACAATATGGAGCCCATTGCAAAGTTATCCTGTTGACCGTATACTGTCCGAAGCTATCTAATGGCAGAGTAACCCTTACTTGAAACTTACCATCGATCTTCCGGAAGAAACTTAGCATAAATTGCCGCATTGATGGCCAGCCGCCTATTTCGTGTAATGGTAAGGTTCCGTTCCTACCAAAGTGCGGTGTTCAGACAGTCGTTATTCGTACCTGAGGGCTTTCCCATGGATCTTCAGACTTTGGATGATGCCTGCGTGTCGTTCGCATACCCCGAATTAAAGCTGACACCAGGTGATTCGTAATACGGTTCAGGTACCATTCCAGCAGCTTGGCCACCAAACTCCTTGACAGGCATGCTTTTCCCTTGGTCAGGGCGTCCGTGTGTGGCAGGGCTACGTCAAGTGTCCTTGTGCCATCTGTCACCTGAAATGTTCGTAGAGACTCAGCCCGCAAATTCTCCCAATTGTGCATGGGCCAGTGCAATTCTGCATCTAAATACCACGCAGTCGAACGCAAGCCTAGGTCATGGGTAACAAGGTGAGCTTGTCTGGTTGGGGTCCTATCGTACCGTTGTGCTTCCCAAGATAGTAACCATCCATGTGGGTCCTCTGACTAAAAGAACCTTGGGACCCATCTCCCAGCTGGGGCTCCAAGTCGCAGGACCCATCCCGACACTCCTCCCAAGTGTGGTATACTGTTCCCCGTGTATCCCACCAACGCGCAGGCAGTCTGTGCAGGGCAAGCGGAAGTGCCTCTAGCTGGCATCCTTCGGGAAATTTGGCTTCAAATGCTCGTAAAAACTCCTTAGTTTTACCTGTGTCTCACAGTAGGGTAGGTCTCTTACCTTGGCAGAGATGCGGCGGAAGTTCCTGGTGACCCAAAGACATCGTAGCGTCGAAACCTCGTGCAACTGACCTTGCCAATTTTCCAATTCCTCATCAGAGTCAGAAATACATTCAGTGTCCTTTTCATAGCAGAGTACTCCTTCTACCATGGGGTTAATCCAGTCTTCGACCTGCGTAGTCAATTTGTAAATGTGATCTATTTCCTCCTTGTCGCGTGCTGGCTCGGTATACCACGCACCTTCTGCGGGATCCAGTGATACTATTACACGCGTACCGTTATTTTCAAACACCATGTTGCATTTTTTTAGATTTATGACACCCCCCATGTCTATAGCCTAGTCTAGTCCTAGGAGTGCAGGGTAGGGATCTGCATCTTCCACAATTTCTATTACTTCAAAGTCAGCCATAACTTTTACCCCTACGATATCGACCATGACTCTTAGCAACCTTCCTAGAGAGATAATTTTTTTTTGATTTTCCATTCACAGATGGATGGTGGACCATTCCAATTTAGGCTCTGCCATTCATTGCCATGTCTACTTCGATAATCTGTTCACATCTAATCCAAGATCTAAGATAACTTGATCCATGTCGTAGTCACCAATCTACGTAGTCAACCACATTTCTCTTCCGGTGCATTTTTTATAGCTGTATAGTTTGTGTACATCCTTGGTCCCGGGAGTCTGATTGGGCTGAGCTGTTCAGCTATTCATTAATGCTTGAAGGTTCTCTACAGCCTGTGGGTTACGTAGCAGCTTCAGACATGCCTGGAGGAAGGGCTCAACCTCCTCCTCTACCTTGAGATGTGTCGACATCTGTGCAATAACCGCTACTGCTTCTAGTCTCCGGTTGTTGTTCGATCTTTCCTGAGAGGTTGTAAAATGCATGGCAAGCGCTTCCCTTGATCCCTGGGTCACCATCCCGCTGCGTGCTATGACTTTCACATTCGGGTCTATGTTTCTTAGCTTGGCTTTAACTCTATGCACATTCTGCATAGGAGTGGGCTATTTTTCCTACATTTTTGCTATCAGGATCAGGCAGTCTTCAATCTCATGGTCCAACTGTCAGCAATATTTGCAGGATTTCCTGGTGGGGTTGGGGTAGTCCCTTGCAAAGTGCCCTACCTCTCTGAAGTTATAGCAGATCAGCTACCCCCGTCCCCTCCCTACGCTTCCTCCCTGACCCCCCCTGCCCCTTGTTGCGGAGCCACCAAAATTTGCGGGGGATCTCAGCGACCCAGGGTATGATTGTACCCTATAGAAGTTCCCTCGATCTACAATCAAGCTGTATGTGCGAAAATTCTACTCATCGTGTCCTACTGATTGACAGAACTTGCACCACTGCTGCTTCAGTTCACCCATACTTAGCCAAGGGCACTGGGCCGTATCATGTAGTCCCACTACACAGTAGTCATTGCACCACAACGCAGGTCTACTCGAGCCTGGTCACGATAGGATGGGTTCCCCACTTGCTTCTGGGTGTATCGGACTAGGTCCTCCCACTTGCATGTAATCTGTTAATAGAGGGCACTGATCCTTTGTATGGCCAAATACCCAACATCGTATGCACCATAGATCTACACGGGCTTCCTTTCCTCACTCCTTTCGTAGGTTCTGAATTTCCATATGCATAGCTCCCAAATATTCTTGAATTTGCTGGACCCCTACTGACGTATCTTCTCTAGGTGCAGCTTCTAGTTTCATAGCGACTTCCACAAATTTTTCCTGCGACTCAAAGGTTTGGTGACTCATTGGCATGCGTAGGTGAGGTAACAACATAGCGATGAACAATTCCATATGTTGTATATCGTCATACTTGAATCCTCCTTCCTTGATTTCTCTCTTCAATCACTGATTAGCCTCCCACACCGATTCAGATGCACCTTGTTTGATGTCCTTTACTTTTGCTACCAACTGAGAGTAAGATTTTGGCTTTCGAAACTGTTGCTTTAGAGAGTCTTTGATATCTTGAATATATGCACTCCCATTCTGGGCAATGTATCTCATATACCAGTCTAGTGCTCTGTCCTTGAACGCCAGGGACAACTGCACCCTTTTCACCGTATCATTTGCCACATTTTGTGTAGTCCAGAGGGAATCTGAAACAAACCAAAATCGATCCATATCCTCATCCCCTACCCCCTTTAAGGTAGGTATTCTCAGGTACGTAGCCATATTGCTGTCCAGCGGGGGTGGTGGTATGGGTGAGTTCTTACCTTTGTGCTGCCTGGGCAGCGGTGTAGCCGAGGGATCTTGCGTAGCTAGTTCTTGCAACAGATTATAAGTGGATCTCATCCCGTCAAGGTTGGTCTGGTAGTATTTACCACTATGCGTCGCGCTTCCGTCTAGATCCGAGGTCATTCAGTCGGTATGACTACACAGAATTCTCTTTTCACATAGTAATATTTTAATCAGCAATGGTAATTTCCTCAGAAATTTTCCCCAGAACCCTTTAAAGAATCGTCGTTTGGCCTCAGAGTACGAGACAAACTGATCAATGAAAAATTATGTCACAAATCCTCCTAGCACACTGTCCACCCAATGATCTACTGTGTGTGATAGTATTATCAGTTCTTCCCAACTTTTCGATCAGGTCTGGGGTCCACTGAGTGACTCGTTCGTCCTTCCAATGCTTCTAGAATTCTATGAGTCTAGCCAGCCACTCCTGAAGCTTAATCGTAAATATTACAAAGAATATTTTGTAGCTTTCTGTGGGAATGTACCTATTTTTCCACTTTTCTTCCATTATCTTCTCACTGCAATTTTCTTTTACCGCAAATTCCTGGATCTGCTTTTTGAACTAGTCCTCAGCTTCCTTTCTTTCAGGCTTCCAATATTCTCTTGTCATTACCCAATCCCTTTCTCAAAATGCTTCAGGTCCCGGCAACAGAACCATTTTTTGGCTCGGGGGGTCCTGACCCAAGTTCGGAGTTCAAGGTCTGCTAACAAACCCCTACACTACTGGCCCTTTTGGCAATGACCTGCTTACGTAGGCCAAAGTCTCACCCAAATTAGTATGGGTGGGTGCTGGAACCAGGTTTCCACACCATGAGAAAGGATAGGTAAGGCAAGCAGAGCTGAATTCGGCCCTGAGATACCCAGATCGCCTTACTCTGCGCAGGGCCAAGGAGGTCTCTATTCGCATCCACGTGCGCTAGATCTATAATTATATACTTTTATGACAGCAAAAAAATATTCCATAAATAGAACATAAAAGATCTAGATACAGAAAAGGCACTTACAAAGATCTTTCGAAGCTTAAATTTAGAATGCGCACAATGCAGTAATTATCAAGATTCACACAGATAGTACTCACAGATTCAGTTCTCTATCAACCTTTCTTATTCATCAATTCATTAGTTCCTTCTTACAATCCACTTCCCAGCCTACGCACAGAGCAGCAGGGTCCACACACAGCTGGACTCTAGATCTCCGTGCACACAGCCAGCAGGAGTCCTTTCCCCAAAAACCCAAGCAGACAACTTGAACCACAATTCACATCAATAGCTCTTTCTTTCTTACCTTCTAATACAAAATTTTCCTCTATTTATAATAATCTAGCCTAGACTTTCCTCTGGTCCGCAAGCCGTGGTTTTCGGACCCCTAGTTTACCCTTTTACCTATTACAATGTTTTCAGGGCTTTGACCCACCCCAAAACCCCTGTGCTAGAATAAATATAATCAAAAGTACTAAAAAATGGACCAATTTCGCAGCTCGTAGGAGACCCTGTTCCAAAAGTGTGAGGCAAGAATTCTTAATGCATGTGGGGAGATGAAAGGATGATCTGTGAAGAAGGGAGGACCATGATAAATGGAGGATTGAGTCAACGCCCAAGAAATGATGTATCACTTCAATGGCCTCAACAACATCAAAGTTTTTTTGCGGTTCTAACAAGTTCTTTCTATTCAAAATTTAATTCTACATTACTTCCTCCACCTCCATCTTCGGCCTCACAATATCTATAAACGACGAGCCTTTGAATCCCTGCAGCTCAAGAGTCAAATTGATGTTCTCAGATTTAAGCCACTTATTCTCTGCTTCCTTCAATTTTTTTCACCAATGTTAAAATCTAAATCCTCAACCTATGATTCTCACGGACAAGTTGGAGATAAGGTTTTTTTTTTTAATTTTCAAGTGCAGAAGCTATTACTTATGAGCCACGATCCCATCTTAGATTCCTAAAATTTCAACTGGTGTTTTAATTTAGCAGTTCATGCAAAATTCGAATTCTAAAATAATTGTATGAAAAAGTTAAAATATTTGCAAAGGGGATTCAATTCCTTTGACATTTTGAGATCAAACTGTGAGGTACTGAAGGGAATATCTCTCCGGTAACAAAAAATTTCTTATGCGGGTTTCAAAAACTTGTTTTTTTGATCGATTTGGAAGAAAACACTATGATATTTTGTATCAAGTGCAGGTGAATTAATCAATTGACCATCGGGTTTCTTTCGAGTTCTTGATATAAGTGACTAATTCAAAAAATGTTGAAGAGGCCTATTCCATGTTTATTACTCAATTTAAGCCTGTGAAGTGTAGTGGGTACACATAAGAAAGACAGAGAATGAGAATTAGAAAGAAAAAATGTTAGTAATTGTGTGTGCAATTGAAGGTCATGACTAACAAAATATTGAGGGGTTACGTGATTGCAGAAATGAAATCCATTTGAGAGCTCTCTTCACTCATCCATTGAGAGTTCAGGATGTAACTTGAGCTTTCTAGAATGCATAGAAAGGTTTCCTGCGATCAAATGAACCATCGCGACACCATTTTTAATTGATTTATTTGTGTTATAGCTCAGGATTTTGTTGAATTCCTTTGTTGAGTGGAACACAGTATTATGTTGAAATTTTCGAAGAGGGAACAAATTCTGGGGTGCAGACAAGATCTCTAGAAACACAACTAAGCATTATCGGTTGTTGAATATGTGGGACTATCTCCCTGTAACATCTCAATGCTTCTTCAAATCCATTGCATAATCTATCATCTAGAAACTAAACACACCTTGATCATGTTTAAAATCATCCCAAAAAAAAAACAAGGGATCAAGTTGTCTTTGTCGAATGCTATAGGCTTTTGGATGCTTGAAGATTTAACATGTAACTTTTTATTGCACTTGTGGTTGACAATTGTTTCGTTGTGTGTATTTTTTGGAATACTTGGAGTAGCTTGTCTTTTATGCAAGCTAGTTTCTCCATTATTAATGGATTCCAATTGGGGTGTTAAGTTTTTTCCACCTCCATGGAATTGAGATTAAGGTGGCCTACCAAAGGTATTGATGGTAGGTGGGTCCGAAAGATCTTCAATTGAATTGAGATAGCTCCGAATGAGATCAGTCTGGGACGATGGCTTTCCAATAATTTCTTCGGCTGTATAGTTTCCAAAAAGGTTAAATAAAACAATATCACTGAGTGGAATCAATAAAATTCCAGGCGAAAAAGTTATTGCCTCTCAGTTTGGCTCCTTCTGTCAAAAAGAGTACACAAAGAAAACCCATGTGAAGACCTGTTTTCAATACATTGTTGTAGTTCTGAATCAATGTTGATTACATCATGCAGTTGTGGGAATTTCCCATCTCCTTTTCAATACCATTAACAACTGTTCCTTGCAAGGAGAAATAGTGAATAACTTTAAAAAATTTTATGTTGCCCACAAATTTTTCTTTTAAGTGTTCTTTAAGGAGATTCATTCACCTTTTAAAGTGAATGTGAAATTTCACTTTTTAATTCTCTTATTTAAAAAGGGGCTTCATATTTTTTAATTGTTGGATAAAGCTTGAAACTTCATATCATTTAAAGAAAAAAAAGAGGTTAATTCTTTTTTTTTAGGCGCTTCTTAAATTCCCTTAAAAAAAAGGTGATCATAAAGTTTTTTCTTTTAAAGAGATAGAATGGTCATACAATAAAAAGATTTGTAATGATGAGGGTATGTTTTGTCATGAAGTAATAATTAAAATTTTTGGAGAGACAAGGTGCTTGTTTTGTAAACTTGGAGTGATAAGTGAACGTCATTATTGTAATCCAAAGTAATAGTTTAATTTAAGAGAGGTTGAGTCACCATCCATTCAATTTTTAAGACAAACAGCCTCCAAGGAGTTCTCAACCTATGTGCTTGAGAAGTTTCAACGAAGATGTTGTAAAGATGAAAGGTTGATGTCCTCAATACTTAATAAAAACATATCTTTTTGGTGGTGATTGTGTCCTAGATCCACCTGAAATTGAATAAGGGGATCTTAGGTACACCATGAGTATGTCTGTGATGGCGCATGGTTCTTGATGTTGCTTATGTTTTTGTGTCTAGTTTTGGCACTCTTGCACATATGGAGTAAACAAAAAAATAAGGCAGTGCATGCACATAGTAAATTCCATTTAATCAAGCTTGAATAAGCAAAATACAAGCAATAAAGAAATTACCATACATAATCAAGTTGTCAACATCAACATTCAAAAATAATTCCACATCAACAATAAAATTCCCTCAATCAAGTTAAGGAAGCTAGAAAATCAAGCATTTCAAGGAAAAATATACATAAACATTCCGTGACAATTAGTCATTGTGCAACTTACAAATAAATTTATTTATTTTGTAATTTAGCCTATAATTAAATTTGAGTTGAACTGTAAGGGTGCATTCTCGGTTGAAACAAGCACCCAAGTTTTGAACTGATAGGAGGAAAAGTGAGTCCAATCTCTTCAACTGAGTCAAATTAATCCAAGTGAATTCATTGTTTTAAGTGAGTCATTAAAATCATTAAGCGTTTCTCTTGGGTGAATTTTCGACACCCTTCTTTTGATCAATCAAGTAAGTGAATTCAAGCAAGTGAAAAAATAAAAGCATGAAGCGAGCGAGTTCAACTCTAAAGCAAACGAATGACAGGTTCAAATCTACTGCAAGTGAGCGTGTGTTCTAGTATTCAATTGTTCAATGATAGTGAAGCAGGGAAAATTTTAAGGATGGAAATTTATTTTAAAGTTTAGAAACCTTGGGGAATCTTATGAGTCCCTAATATGTAGACTATAAAATGTTTGGTGATATTTTCTTAAATATATCCAAATTTCTAATGATTTTTTATAGTCTCTATAATTTTTTGGTGATTTTTAGGATAACATAATTGTATACTATAAAATTTGGGCTAAAACACTTTTAGAAAAACTGAAAATTGGCGAATCTTGTTTTTGGAAAAAGAATGGAAAATTATAGCCCACGTGCGAATATTAGCCCCTAAAATTCTCCATGCCATGAAACAATCAAGCAAGTTCAAGTAAGCAATCATAATCAAGTGAGTGTGAGTCAAGTGTTGAAATAAAACAAAATAAGCAAGCAAGCAACTACAAGCGAGCATGCCATTCAAGTAACAAATCAAGCAAGCGAATTCAATCAAACAAGTTCAAATGAAGTGAGCAAGTTAAAAGCAATAAAACAACAATCAAAGACATTCAAATCTACGGAAAGAGAGTCTAAATTCAAGAGAGCGAGATCACATGGCGAAACACATTCCACTGTTCCAAGTTCTTAACAATTTGATTCTATCATCAGCTAGCGACATGGTGAAAATCAACAAAACATCTCTTGTTGATATTCAAGTGCATCTTCAACAAGCACATGAAACAATTTAGTTCCTTCAACTAGATTCACAACTACAAAGAAATGAGTTGCAATATAAGAGTGATGCTTCCAAGTCTTTGAACCATATAGATAAAGATGATTCCAAGCCACTCATCCAAAAAACTTCAAGTGTAGAATTTGTCAATGCTCAAGTTCAACTTTCTTCTTCCAAGCCAATCATCAAGCCATGAGAATAAATCCAAAGTAACAAAAATTGACAAGGATTAGGATATGACAAAGATGACAAAAAATTGCATATCCCAGATTATTCTAAGCCAATCAAGTTTATTGAGTGTAGGATTTCTTGATCAAGTAATGAGAAAGTTGAAGAAAAACCAAAATGCACACATTGTCAAAGAACATGTCATATGGAAGATCAGTGTTTTGATCTCCATCCTTGTCACTATTGTGGCAAGTAGAATCATTCATCAGAGAAATTATGCAACCAAAACCAACCAGCCATATTGATGATCAATTATGCATGGATTGATCCTTGGGAATGGTCATCAATAGTCTAAATTTTGTATAAGATTTAAAACCGAATTCAATCATACCTACTTCTGCCAATAGTCAAATGAAGATGGTACTCTCTTGCAATTGAACGGGAGATTACACCAGTGAAACACTCCTACACCTAAAAAGGGGGAGTTCATAAATCATTTGCAGATGATTGTCTCTCCTTTCAGCTGACAAAGGGGGGGAAATGATAATGAAATTGAGTTGGTTGTCATACTGAAAGTCTCGAAAACATTAGCAAAATTCGCTAGTGGGAATCTTCATTAGCCAGTGGGTAGTTAACATCAATTTTCCAATGGGCGTTCTCATGTAATATTCCCAAATGGGAAAAGAAGGAATATAGTGCAAAACCATGGGAATAAAAGTGTAAATCATGACATAAATAATGGATACCAATATGGAGCCTTTTTATTCATTATAACAGCAGCATATATATATAAACTAATGGGCCACAAATCATACAACAAGCTATAACAAGCCTCCAATGAAGAAATCCCTCAATAAGAGGTGTTGCTACTATATAAAAATGTCGGAGACACTACTACAGCGCAGTTTTAAAAGCACTTATACAAAAAAGAAGTACAAAAAATATATAGGGCTGATATATGCCACAATAGATACAAAAATGAAGATCCGGGCTCTATAAAACCTCCAGAAAAGAACCCAATAAGGTCTCCGAGAAAAACACCCAATAATACAATATGAGTTGCAACCCTATGGCTGAAAGTATGCTACAAAAAGTTACTGAAGAGAAATGGCTAAAGTTGATATGAAAATGAATGTGCTATCCTCTAGTGGATCCTTTGGATGAAAGGCTGGCCCCTTCACTGAAGAAATCACCTCCCAAATCACCTACTACAAACACCCCTGCAACTCCTCCCTAAAATAACGCAGATACAGACTGATACTGCACTGTACAGGATAAAAACACTATGGCTTGATTCAAAATTTATTAATGATGCTCCAGGGCCTTCTTTACTAGCCTCCCAAGAGAAAGGAATCCCCCTCTAATGATAATCTAGCTTAG
Source organism: Pinus albicaulis (assembly GCA_034641835.2). Lineage (NCBI taxonomy): Eukaryota > Viridiplantae > Streptophyta > Pinopsida > Pinales > Pinaceae > Pinus > Pinus albicaulis. The sequence continues at coordinate 1,870,652,487 of CM076575.1, read as the reverse complement.
AAATCTCTCAAATCAATCCTCCACAACTTCTGCCATGCAACACAACACAAAGCCTCAATGAGAACTGCATTGTAAATTAAGACTAAAGCCTTGGCCAAATGCCTGAATGTGGAATGTAGTGCAAATATCTTTCTAGAGGCTTATAAAGGAAAGAGGTGGGATTCCTGATCAGGAACACCTTGTGCTAAACAACACTGCAATCTTAGATAAACAATTGAAGAAAGCTATATGTCTAAACAGACCATATATTCAGAAATATAAAATACATCAACATGAATGAATATGGCTGCCATCCTCTTCCTTATATAAGTTATGAGTTTTATAACCCTAGGCCCCACTCATTTAAGACACTAATTCCATGCAAAGAGTCTCCAAATAAAACTGTGTTGTCCCTCAATGAATGCCACTACTCCATGATAACACTATTGATTTAGTTAAAGTTGACCTAGTCTAGGTGTTCCAGCCCCTTTTCACACACAACGGTGCTCAAATAAGATGCCAAGATGTCCTCCTTTCATATTGGCAATGATTTTATTGATAGTAAGGAGATTTATGGATCTCCATATCCTCTTATTCATCAAACAAGAAAACAAAAACAAAATTTAATATTCCAACTAGCTCATGGATAATTGGGAATATTTCAGTCCTCCCCTCCCAAATGTTGCTTGTCCTCAAGCAACTGACAAGGTGAGTGTTGCAACTCTTCTCCTCCACCATTGGTGACACTTTCATGTGATAAGCTTCCCTCATAAGCCAAGTGTCTCCCAATCAATCCCTCCATGACATGCTCCTCCCAAGTTCTCATGAGATGTAAATGATTCATCCCACAAGGAAGAAAAAGATCCAATGTAACAACCATGGTTTGCCCAAGGTTCTCCCTGAAACATGTAACATAGTAAACATGGAGAGTCTCTCTCCCAAAGGGCATGCTCGATCCTCCCATTCTTCCTCCATTAATTCCCATAATAAGAATAAGTACATCATTAATGTATGGGATCAAAACCAAGTACATATAAACAACAATATGAAAAAATGGAGGTGGGTCATAGTCCCACATGTGTAACCAATGCAGTATATCTCCTGAATGCATCAGATAGTGATATGGTAAGTGTTTTCCCCACCACTTACTTGCTGCCATATTTTTCTCCCAATTTTTGAAAAGGTGAGAAATGTTTGGTGCCTTTGGAGTGCATCCAGAATGGTAAATCATCTCCCTATATCCTCCTAGGGAGTGGCCATGTTCAGCAATGTTTATTGCCCAAATTTTGCCATGAATTTTATAAGGTAGAATGCTCCCTCTTAGAGAAATTTCCTGCACATATATGGTAAAGGATTGCAAATAACCATCAAGTAAATCATTATGCATATAAACATGATCCTTACCATAAATCCTGCCCATACAAATGGAGTGGTCCATAGATATATCCCCTCTCATTCCAAAAGAGGAAAGAGGTTGCTGTGATAACTCCTCCATAGATTTATGTATCTCTACCATCTCCACATGGTCCATGCATATTTTCAAATGCTGATATATCTCCTCTTGAAAGCCTTCTGAAGTGTAACCTTCCATGATGGTGTTGTAGGCTCTCATGGAATAAATGTGGCTGAAGAGAAAATCTCCATGTGCTCTTTGTAGTAACTTATCCTTGAGCTTAGAAGCTCTATATAAGAAGATCCTACCATGATAATAGATGACCTCGCATTTGACTGAATACCCCTCCTCTTGAAGCCAGTCATCAAGTATCATGAATGTAAAAAGATCCTTGGAATAATCCACTAACAGCTGGGATTTCCAATGTGGATCTATCCTACATAGTGGAAACGCTGATGATCTATCACAAAGAACATATATCATATGGTTGTACTCCTCTTTGACATCTCCCATGCCAAAGTCACATACCGGGATGCTGCTACCCCCTCTCTACGACTCCTCTTGTATATTTTCATGCTCAAGTAAAGGTTGAAGCTTTTGGAGGTTAGTCTTCCATGGGAAGCTATCATCCATCCAAAAATTTATAATTTTGGCCAAAGCATGCATGAGTGGCCACCATCTTCTATAATGTGTGGAAGATTTCTCTCCAAGTGAGAACATCTGCTGAGCCTCCAAAGTCAAGGAATAGCCTCCTTGCACCATGATGGTGTCATCCTCCAATCTTGTAGCATCCTCTCTCAATGCAAACTGTGAGGTGAGAGTGGGTAATGATGATAGTGGGAGAGTGTCTCCCTCCTCCTTGAGTCTACCAAGTAATCTCTGCGTTGTAACATAACCTGCCAATGTTCCCACTCCTCCTAGATCTATGAGTGGTGCAATATAATGTGGGACATCTCTCACCAAATCTAGATCAAGTGGCCTCCCAAGTGGTTTGCCACAAAACATTAATGTCTCATGGGCCAATCTCATATGCATAATAGATGGGACTACCATGCCCTTGCTTCCACTGTGAAAATATAACTCTGTTTTATGTGTGGAAGTTTCTTGATAATTGGATACCACTCTCATTGATGCAATAGTCCCTCTAATTGGAGCAATTTCTCCATCCTCACCTTCTAGTGGTGGTGGATCATCTCCTGCTATTCCAGCGCTGTGACCCCTTTCTGGTTCTTCTTCTTCTCCCTCCTCATCATCTAAGAAGACCTCTATATAGTGTGCCTTTCCTTCTACACATCTATGTCCAGGTGCCCATGATTCTTGGAATGTGAAGCAAAGCTTCCTTCTCCTCAAATCTCTTCAAACATCATCACTAAGAGGTACTTTACTTTGGCTCTCTTTTGAAAGAGGAACCTTCGCATCTTTGAACTTGGATGGAAAAGCGGGCTTTGGCTGAAATATTTCCTTTGCTTTTGGCAAGGCATCTTGTAGATATTTAGCCCTTTCAATGGCATCTTGAAGGGTGGTGGGCTTGGTAGACTTAACCAACCCATGAAGAGGTTCTAATAACCTATCAATGAACATATAGACCCTTCTTGGCGTAGATAAATCAAGAACCCTAACAGAAAGTTTTATAAATTCAGAGATATAATTTTCTGGATTACTTGATTGTTTGAGCTTTGCTAGCCGCATGAATGGTTCCTCAGGATCTCTTCGATCAAACCTCTCCACCAACCTCCTTGTGAATTATGAATATGTAGTCACATTGTCATGACCCAATGTAGACAAGCCATGGAACCACCAATCATGTGCTTCACCCTCAAGGTGCAGTGTTTCTATCTTAATGGCCTCCATCTCTGGTACTTTGGTCATCTGGAAGTAGATGTCAAGCTTCTGGCAGTGCATTTAGATGACCCATGAAAGTTGGGTAAGAAAACTATGCCCATAGTTCGGTGTAGATCATGATTCTGAATGAATCCTCCACCTCTATTGTGATGCCTGGGTCTCCTATTGTCCTTGATATGACAAAATTATTGAAAAATCAAGTGATCCTTGAACCTCTGAGATTGAGACTCATACTCCATGAAATAGTCTTCAAGAGTTTCTTGTTCTTGAAACCCTTCATTTCCCACTGCTAAGAATGTAGGCATTATAGAGCGTTGGGAAACTTGTTGTTGCTTCACTGGTTGATCACTCCAGTGATGAGAAATGTCAGAGCCTTGGCCATGTAGAAGCCCTTTAGGGGATTCCTTGTATCTATCCATCCTCATCTCCTTGATTTCTCTAGCAATGTCTTGCATGGTTCTAAGAAGAAGCTTTGGATAATCCTTCCCTTCATCTTCTCTTGATAAAGGGGTTTTACCCTTGTCTTCTTTATCATTTTTATAATCAAAATTTTGGTTTATTCATCTAAGATGCCTCTTCTCTCTATCTGTAAGAGGATCTCCTTCTTCTAATGACATATTGGCTTAAGATGCACAGGCTGAGTGTAATGTTCCTTTTTCGGGAATTTCTGCTATAGGGTCCTCAAGGACGTTGTATAAGGAAGAAAATGTGAAAATAAGCTGAAGGGGGAACTGGATCCCCTTGTTACCTCATTAAACACTTCTCTTCCAAAAATTGAGCCCAAAGAAATGTCTCTAGATGGGTTATTCAAATCTCCCCAAACTAGATCTCTTAGAAAATGCTCAATGAGAGAGCTTACAGCAGTACATGAACATAACCATTAAACTTTGCAATTCTGAATGCAACATAAGAGGGAAAATTCATGCAGCCATAATTATATTAATATATCAGCAATAATATACAGGAAAATCATGAGGGAAAAGCCACTCAAGCTATGAGAACTAATCTCCCATGATCAAGTAATGAAATACATGAGTTGCTGCAATTGCACAGAATGCCGGAAAGCAGTGACTGTGTTGTCTCTATGAGAGTAGCAGCTATTGAATACATAAAAAATGGTAATGTGGCTGAAGGATACAAAGAAATGCCCAACAATGGAAATATGGGCCTCAATACAAGATTTCTAGCCAATCTAGGAGAGATTGCTAGAAATGCTAGAAAATACACAATGTGACAAATAATTTGTCACTGAAACTGAATTAAAATAAGAATGAGGCTGTAGCAGATCTGTAATACTAATTCTCTCCTCTGATAATTTTCTCAAGCAAAGGGCTGATCCTTTTTACTCAAAAACATGCCTCCTGATAAGCCCAAATGACCCTCCCAGCAACTGCCTACATAAAATAACGCAGTTTCAGCCCTAAACCGCACTATGAGATATGGTGAATGATTGTCCTGGTGCCAAAGATCTAAAATTATGCTCGAGAGTCTTCTCTACTGCTCCTCCAAAGAATATGCAAGCTCTCCACCGAAGAACAAACCAAAGAATGACTCTATGAGTTCCTCTCTTGCTGCACCCAGCAACTCAACATTTTCTGCCCAAAAGAATAATGATGTAGCTGAAGGAATAAGCTTGGCCAAATGGCGGAATGAGGAAATGTAGGTCAAACCCTCTCCTTCATTAAGGATGAGGTAGGGATTCCCAACCAGGAACACCCTTGGGTTCAAGAACACTACAACCCTGCTAAACAACCCGGGGATGCAAGTCTTTGTAGACCCAATGAAAATGATAAGCTAATGCATAATGAAAATGGGCTGCCATCTCCTCCTTATAAAGCAAATGAACTCCTCTCACCATGGGTCCCATTCACACTTGCCACCTAGCTCAAGCAAGGGGAGCCTCCTCTAAAACTGCGCTGCGTTGTCATGGAGATTCCCTCTCTTGGACAGTGCTATTGACTTAGTCAAAATGTATAGATCAAGCATGATCCAGTCCTATTCACACCGTGTGGTGCTCAAATCAGCTGCTTTAATATTCCTCCTTTCACACAAGGAGTTTTATTTCTCCATCTAAAGGGGTTAATGGGTCTCCTTACCCATTTTATTCAACAAAATAAAAATATGCGAACTATAATGTTCCTTTTAGCTTGATGCTAAAAATTGGGAACATTACAGTCCTCCCCTCCCACATGTTTCTTGTCCTCAAGAAACTGCATAGAGAGAACAAAATTCCTCCCCCTTTTCGTTTTTGGCCTCCTCCTCAAAAATCTCCACCACTGCTCAAAATATCCTGCAACAAATTTGTCCTCCAATGCTTCCTCCCAAGTATGCAAACAGGAATGGTGCACATCATGGAAAGATAGAAGGTGTAGGTGGAAACCTTCTTGCTGTGCTATGGTCTCCTCAAGGTAGGATTGATGACATGCATGGGAAAATTTTGTCCCCATTGATGATCCTCTCATCCATGCTATCATCCAAATAAAAATCTCAACCCTGGGTTTCTGCAATGTGTTGGGGCTGAATGGAGAGTTGGGCTTTTGATTCCCAAGATGTTTCTCTCTCCATTTGTGGTACATATGGGGCTACCTTCATCCTTGGGCTGAAATGGTATGGCCTCCAAGAATGGCCCAAGCTTCCCCATCAAGAAGATTAGTCATGATATGCCCCCTCAAATTCTCCAAGTGGTTTTTCCCACAAGAAGAGAAAAGTAGAACTGTGGCAATCATGGTTTTCCCATGGTGTCTCCTGCAATATAAAGCATGTACAATGGGGAGAGTCATGCTCCCAATGGGATATCCCAATATATACAACACTCTCCCAGTAGTGCTCCCTGTGAATGTATAAACATTAGCAATACAAGGAGGCAACATGCAATGAAAACAAGCTATCGTAAGACAATTAGAGAGTGGGTCATTGCTCCACTTATGGGACCAACGCAGTGCACCTCTTACCTGCATTAAAACTAAAAACAACAAGTGATTTCCTAGCCACTTGTTTGCTACCACAAACATCTCATAAGATGGAAACATGCAAATACAAATCGGTGCCAATGGTGCACACCAAGAAGCATGTGGCTTTCCCCACAAACCATCATGAAAATAGCCACTCCCATTGCTGCAATGGGCCACAAGTACATCATAATAAGGAGCATAAGGAGATGTGATCATCCTTAGCTCATCAAGCTGCTCATATAAAGTAAAGAGAGGTAAATCAAAATGAGAGCATATACCTCCTTTACCATGTACTCTGGACCTTGAGCTGAAATGGTTCATCTAAATGCTCTCCCTCTCCTCTAATGAGTAGGGAAATGGTTGTGCCAACCTCTCCAAAATCATCCTGGCTATGCATCTGTCCACATGCTGATATATATCATACTGAATGCCCTCCCAAATGAACTCCTCTATCAAAGAAAAATATGCATCAAAGTGCATAGCTAGAAAGTCCTCATGTGCTACATGCAATAATTTCTCCTTGAGACTAGAAGCTCTAGTCATGAAGATACTGCTATTGGTATAGATGACCATCACATCAATCATGTACCTATCATCTCTATCTAGGTCATCAAGAGTCATGCATGCATCTAGATCCTGGGAGTACTCTACTAAGAGTTGAGACCTCCAATCTGGATCTACCCTCCTCAGAGACAACGGCCGTAATCTATAATGTGATTCTCCCCTCCTCCTGCTGCCTGCTACTTTGACATCCCCCATGCCAAAGTAATCCTCAAAAATGCTTCCATTCCTATCATGCAGCTGCTCATGCTCAAATATTAATGGTGACCCTTGGAAGTTGGCCTCCCATGAGAAGTTGTCATCCAAGAGGAATCTCCCAATCCTGGTTAGTGTAAGCATGAGTAACCTCCATCTACTCCCATGTGTGAAAAATTCCTTCCTCAAAGGAAGTATCTTATGTCTCTCTAAATATGTGGAGCAGTCATCCTGCATCATGAAGATGCTCTCCTCCATCCCTGCAAAAATATTTGTTAGTGAAGTATGGGTAATGAGAGTGGGTAATGCTAAAAGTGAGAGAGTGCCTCCCTCCTCCTTGAGTCTATCCCAAACTCTCTGCGCTGTGCTAGACTCCTCCAAATTCTTCACCTCTCCGGAATCCAAGAATGGTGAAATATATGACAAGATGTCCCTTATCACCTCTGGATCAGGTGGCCTCCCAGGTGGAATGCCTCCATATAGTGAGACATCAAGCTCATAAATGGACTGTATGTATGAGTGGACTGAGTTGTCCCTCTCTTCACTGCGCTATACAGTCTCCTTCTCTTGTGCAAAAACTTCCTGTCATAGATAAGGGTGTATCATACCTTGATGTTGGTCCTTCTCTTCCTCCTCCACCTCACAATCCCCAATAATTGCTACATATTTCTTTGGAATTGTGCCATGGTTCCCACATGTTAAAATACTTGGTACTCCTTGTAAAGACACAAGGTCTCCTCTAATGGAAGCAATGGCTCCCTTTTTACCTCCATGTGGTGATGGATCTCCCTCCAATGGGACAACGTTGTTATATATCTCATGCTCATCGTCTCCATCAATAAGTGAGATTACCTCATCATCAAGGAGTGACCCTAGATCTTGGTCATCTCTTGAAGGAAGTACCTCCATGACTTCACAAATGGAAGAGGGCCCTTCATACAATGGGGATATTTCCCCTAGCAAGCCATCATACATGTTTACATCCCCTTCAGAAATATGGAATGGAGTTTGTTTCATGATTCCTCCCAATGCATGCAAAGTGTTTTATGTGCATGAAAAGAAATGCCCAACAATGGAAATATGGGCCTCAATACAAGTTTTCTAGCAAATCTAGGAGAGATTGCTAGAAATGCCGGAAAATACACAATGTGACAAATAATTTGTCACTGCAATTGAATAAAAATAAGAATGAGGCCGTAGCAGATCTGTAATACTAATGCCCTCCTTTGATAATGTTCTCAAGCAAAGGGCTAATCCCTTTCACTCAAAAACACTCCTCCTGATAAGCTCAAATGACCCTCCTAGCAACTGCCTGCATAAAATAACACAGTTTCAGCCCTAGACTGTGCTATAAGAGATGGTGAATGATTGGCCTAGTGCCAAAGATCTGAAATGATGCTCAAGACTCTCCTCTGCTACTCCTCCAAAGAATATGCAAGCTCTCCACCAAAGAACAAACCAAAGAATGACTCTATGAGTTCCTCTCTTGCTACACCTAGCAACTCAACGTTGTCTACCCAACATAATAATGATGTAGCTGAAGGAATAAGCTTGGAAAAATAGCGGAATGAGGAAATGTAGCTCAAACCCTCTCCTTCCTTGAGGATGAGGTAGGGATTCCCGACCAGGAACATTCTTGGGTTCAAGAACACTACAACCCTGCTAAACAGCCCGGGGATGCAAGTATTTGTGGACCCAATGAAAATGATAAGCTAATGCATAATGAAAATGGGCTGCCATCTCCTCCTTATAAAGCAAATGAACTCCTCTTACCATGGGTCCCATTCACACTTGCCACCTAGCTCATGCAAGTGGAGCTTCCTATAAAACTGCACTGCCTTTTCATGGAGATTCCCTCTCTTGGACAGCGTTGTTGACTTAGTCAAAATGTCTAGATCAAACATGATCCAGTCCTGTTCACACCATGTGGTGCTCAAATCTACTGCTTTATTATTCCTCCTTTCACACAAGGAGTGTTATTTCTCCATCTAAAGAGGTTAAGGGGTCTTCTTACCCATTTTATTCAACAAAATAAAAATATGCTAACTATAATGTTCCTTTTAGCTTGAGGCTAGAAATTGGGAACATTACACTGAGCCAAGATTATGCTCTGATACCACTGTAATATTCCCAAATAGGAAAAGAAAGAACATAATGAAAAACCATGGAAATAGAAGTGTAAATCATGACATAAATAATGAAGACCAATATGGAGCCTTCTTATTCATTATAACAACAACATATATGTATAAAATAATGGGCCACAAATCATACAACAAGCTATAACAAGCCTCCAATGAATAAATCCCTCAATAAGAGGTGCTGCTACTATATCAAAATGCCAGAGACACTGCTACAATGCAGTTTAAAAGCACTGCTACAGAAAATGAGTAAAAAAAATATATTGGGCTGATATATGCCACAATAGATACAAAAATGAAGATTTGGGCTCTATACAACCTCCAGAAAAGAACCCAAAAGGGTCTCCAGGAAAAACACCCAATAATACAATATGAGTTGCAGACATATGGCTGAAAGTATGCTACAACAAGTGACTGAAGAGCAATGGCTGAAGTTGATATGAAAATGAATGTGCTCTCCTCCAATGGATCCTTTGGATGAAAGGCTGGCCCCTTCACTGAAGAAATCACCTCCCAAATCACCTACTACAAACACCAGTACAACTCCTCCCTAAAATAACACAGATCTATATTGATATTGCACTGTAGGGGATAAAAACACTATGGCCTGATGCCAAATGTATTAGTGATGCTCTAGGGCCTTCTTTACTAGCCTCCCAAGAGAAAGGAATCCCCCTCCAATGAGATCTATCTCAGAAATTTCCCAAATCAATCCTCCACAACTTTTGCCCTACAACACAACACAAAACCTCAACAAGAACTGCTTTGTACATTAAGAATGAAGCCTCGGCCAAATGCTTGAATGTGGAATGTAGTGCAAATCTCTTTCTAGAGGCTTCTCAAGGAAAGAGGTGGGATTCCCGATCAGGAACACCCTGTGCTAAACAACACTGCAATCTTAGCTAAACAGTTGAAGAAAGCTATATGTCTAAAAATATAAAATAAAAAAACATGAATGAATATGGATACCATCCTCTTCCTTATATAAGTGATAAGCTTTCTAACCCTAGGCCCCACTCATTTAAGAAACTACTTCCATGCAAAGAGTCTCCAACTAAAACTGCATTGTCCCTTAATGAATGCCACTACTCCATGACAACGTTGTTTATTTAGTCAAAGTTGACCCATTCTAGGTGTTCTAGCCCCTTTTCACACACAAGGGTGCTCAAATAAGCTGCCAAGATGTCCTCATTTCATATTGGCATTGATTTTATTGATATTAAGGAGATTTATGGATCTCCATATCCTCTTATTCATCAAACAAGAAAGAAAAAACAAAATTTAATATTCCAACTAGCTCATGGATAATTGGGAATATTACATCTCAACATCAAAGAAGCAGGTTCGACCTCAAAAAATTTGCTAGTGGGTGTTCTCAATATTTAGTCAGTGAACAAGAAAATTCGCCAATGGGCATCATCAACATTTTTTCATTAGTCAAAGGATGTTGATTGCAAGCAAAGGATAGATGGATCCTTTTGTAGCTTCGCACATGATGGAGTTGTCAAGAACAAGTCAGAGATGAATTCGACTTGCAGCTGACTCATGTTCTCTTGTAATTAGAGTTTTTTTGGCATCCATCTTTGGTGTTTTTTCAAGTAGTGTTTTTGAGGATCAACAATTTTAGCATGAGAACTTGGAAGATTGTTCTTAGTTCTTAGTTTGGACTTATCATTGAGGGGGGAATTTTAGCCTCACTCTCATATGTTAAAAAATTATAAGTCCAAATATTTAAATTAATTAAAATCATGAAATTTAGGATTTAATTCTATCTTTCCAGATTGAGTTTTTTCCTCATAGTTAGGAGTTAGTTTAGGCCTATTTTGTTGAGAGATTCTCTCCAACTAGATAGGCTCCTAGATTAGTGTTTTTTTTAGATATTTTCTCAAACAAAGAGTCCAAGATATATAGACTATCTTGAGACAAACCTCCTTATGTATTTATATGTATCATAAACAATATTTTAATAATGAGAATATGAGAGTACAGTGAGGCTCTCAGGCCTTTTCTACCATGTCTGGTTATTCATGTCTCTGGTATTTTTTATGAGTGTTAATTTTGGTTAAATTCCTTCAAATGGATACCTTTCAAATTAAAATAAAGCAAGAGGAAGCAGAGAGGGCACTAGCTATTTTATGCCCTAGATGCACTAAAAGACATCCTAGGAATGAATTCCCATTAAATGTCATAGAAGTATACATCGTATGTGAAGAGATTAATGCAACAGATAAATTTCCCTCTTTTATCTAGGTCTAAAAGTTGTATACCAAGGCGCAGAATGTGGGTTAGAGAAAATTTGCTTCATTAATCAAATAAGGTGTCAAGGACCTCAGAAATATGAACAAGGCATGCAAGGTGCACATTACTCTTATTACAATCCAAATCAGAATGCAAATTTCCAGCTTTTGTACCATTCCACTCATTCATCATGGTCCACACACCATTTCTGGCCTTATGCTCCTCCATATCCTCCTCATCATGTCAACCATCCTTTTTAGCCATATCCTCCTCAATATTCTCAAGGGGTAACCCATCACAAGGGTGGAGGCCTGAAAACAACAAGCCCCTGGCTTTACTACCTCCACCCCAACCTCAACCACATCTCACTCATCACTGCACCTAAGGAACCAAAAATTCCTGCTCAACCCAATCTGAACCCAAACAACAAGCATGAACAACAGGTATACAATGGAGAGTAATCTCATCCTACTTATGTTGTGGAAATCTAAGAGATCAACCTTTGGTCTGGTAGAGTGCTACTAGATAAACACCCACCTTATCCACCTGAAGATATTGAATAAGAGAAGGAAGAGTGATCCTCAAGTCAATCCACCTCCCTTTCCGAAAGTTTTGATCCACCTTAGCAAACACACCCTAGAATAGGTTGAAATTTTGGGAGATTTGAATAATTTGTGTGTTAATATACCCCTTCTCCAGGCCATTAAAGATGTTCCCATCTATAATAAGCTTATCAAATAAAAATGTTTGAAAAAACCTGGGAGAATAAAAATAGACACCCCCACCATTAATGTTGTTGGGAAACTATCTGATCTAATGCTTGGGAGGGTGATCTTCCCAAAATACCTAGACCCTTGTAGCTCAGTAGAGGATGTGCACATTGATGGAATTATGGTTCCTATCACCCTTATTGATCTTGGGGCTGCAATAAATGTGATGACTAGGGAAACCATTCTAAGGATCAATCTCCAAGGGGATTTGAGGAAGACCACCACAATGTTGCAACTTGTATACATATCCACAATAGATCATGAGGGAGTTGTTGAATATGTGATGGTATCCATTGACTCCTGGGATTATCCTACTAATTTCGTAGTTCTCTAGCCCAAATCAATGTTTAATGGCACTCCTATCATCTTAGGAATACCTTTGTTGGCTATTGTTGATGCATACATTAGTTGTAGGGCTAAGAACATGACTATTAAGAATGGAAATTCAATTAAACAACCGGTATTATATCCTCCTTCTTAGCCTTCTATTGAAAATGACTTACCCTTGTGGTTAAAGGATGAGGAGAGGATTAATCGTATCACACAACCCCCTACCCAATCTCCAACCCAAATACTGTTATAGGTTGGGAGCAGCTTGATAAAGATGACCTCATTCAATATATATTACAGAACCAAAATCCCAATGCCATACCAATTGATCAACTAATGATAGAATCTAGAAGTAGTCCTTTGACTAAATTATGCTCGGTTGACTCAATTCCATAGCATGTCAGATTGTAGAGTTTTTCCCACCCATAACTTTAAATATAAACCCCTCTCTCTCAGCCAAACAAAATGAAAAATTGTGCAATATACTGAGGGAAAATTTAGATGTTTTTTCTTGGGATTATAAGGAAATTAAAGGGGTGCATTCCTCGGTTTTTACTCATCATATTTACATCAAAGAGGGATGGAAAATTTCTCAATAACTTCATAGGAAGATTAATCTAGCTCTTAAGGACATTCTGAAGGAAGAATTACAAAAGCTACAGGATGTAGGGTTCATATACCCCATTTCATATAGTGAGTGGGTGTGCCCTCTATTTTTAGTCCCAAAGACGAATGGGAAGTGGAGGATTTTTGTTGACTATAGAGAGTTTAATAAGTCCAAAAAGAAAGAACATTTCCCCTTGCCCTTTATCGACCAAGTCCTATATGGTCTTGCGGGAAAGAAAATATTTTCCTTCTTGGATGGATTTAGTGGATACAATTAGATCCAAATCAACTCTGAAGACCAAGAAAATACAACATTCACATTCCCCTGGGGTAATTTTTCCTATAGAGTTCTTTCATTTGGTCTGTGCAACGCCCCTGCTACTTTTCACAGGGCAGTTTTAAGTATCTTTGCTGAAATTTTTCATGACTATGTTGAGATATACATGGATCATTTCACTACTTATGGGTGTGACTTCTAGGAATATCTCTCTAATCTATGCAAAGTCTTGAATAAATGTATTGAAATGAATCTCTCATTGAGCCCTCAGAAATGTGAATTCTTGATGAATGAAGGGACTGTTTTTTTACCATTCCATATTCAAGGAGGGTATACAAGTTGACCAAAACAAGATTTACATCATCAAAAGGGTCCATACCCCTAAAAAGAAAAGATATGTCGAGAGTTTCTTGGGATTAGTTGGGTATTATAGAAGGTTTATCAAATATTTTTGTAAACTGGACTCACCTTTGTTTGGATTACTAGCCAAATATTCAGATTTTTGTTGGACAAACAAATGTCAAGAGGCCCTTGAGGTGTTGAAAGAAAATTTAACCACTACAACCATCCTTAGGGGTCCCAACTGGGCATTTCCTTTCCATTTCCACATTTATGCATCAAATAAATCTGTGGGGGTAGCCTTAGGACAAGTAGAAGTTAAATTGCCTTACGTTATCTATTTCATTAGTAATAATATGTCTAAAGATGAGTTGAATTATATTGTCACTAAAAAAAGAACTCTTAGCTGTAGTATATTCTTTAAAAACATGTAGGCACTATATCAATGGGTATAAAAATTTTGTTCATATTGATCATGCAACCATTAATTATTTAATGAATAAGCTTGATGTCAATTCCAGGATAATTAGATGGTTGTTATTGTTACAACAGTTTGATTTGATTTTATTGACAAACCAGGGAAAGAAAATGTGGTTGCAGATTTCCTGTCAAGACTAACCTCGCCTAAAGATAATGAGGAGGTGGTGGATGATTAACTTCCAAAATGTAATATTCCTAAATTAGCATGCAGCTAATTGGAATATTAATTTTTGTTTTTTCTTCTTAGTTAGAAGAATAAAAGGGTAGGGAGACCCATAAATCTCCTTAGTAGGAATACAATCACTCCCAATGTGAATGGGGGACATAAAATAGCTGGATAAAACACCCTTATGTGTGAATAAGGGATGAAGCATGTGGAATGGGTCAACTTTGACAAAATCAACAATGCTTGTATGCAGGGAGTGGACATTCAATGAGGGACAACGCAATTTTGGAGGGAGATCCTTTGCATGGAAGTAGTGGCTTTAATGAGTGGGGCCCAAGGTGAGGAAGCTCACCAAGCATATAAGGAAGGGGATGGAAGCCACGAAAAACATGTTTTGGAATATTATTTGTTTATGGTTTTTTATGACTTGTGGCTCTCTTCATCTGTTTAGCTAAGATTGGAGTGTTGTTTAGCACAAGGATGTTCTCGAGTGGGAATCCCACCTTCATCCTCGGGGGAATTTGAGTACCCACTCAGGAGAATTTCTTGAGCATTATTTCCACATTCTAGCATCTGGCCAATCTACAAATTTCTTCTACAACGTAGTTTCTATTTAGAGTTGTGCTGAGTTGCAGGGTGCAACAAAGGAGGGTTTCATTGGACCATTTCTGAGATTTTTTTCAATGGAGGAAGAATTATTTCCATTGGGAGATCACTGAGGAAGTTCCTTGTGCTTCATATCATATTTTGGCACTAGGCCAAGGCACCATCATCTCCTACAATTCAGTTTCACTCTCAAACTGCGTTATTTTATTGAGCAAATTCACAGGAGGATTCGATGCACCACTTGGGAGGTTAGATCTTCATTGGAGGGATCAACCTTTCATTGAGAGAGTATAATAGAGGAGTTCCATTCAGATCTACATCAATTTCAGCCACCTCCTCCTATGTGCTTCAGTTGGAGTGATTCTTCAGCCCTAGGGATTTTTATCACCATCCTATATTTTGAATATTTCTAGAAACCCTTCCTGGGTTATCTAGGAAAAGTGTGTGGGAGCATAGATCCAAATTTTCAGCCTTGTATGAACATTTTATTATCATATCCATTCATTTATATTTTCCAGCTGCAGTATTAGCCACTAAAACTGCATTGTATGAGCTTCAGTGTTTTTGTGTAGCAACTGCATCTTATGTTTTGGTGCTTCTTGTTGTTAGAGGCTTCTCTTGCCTACATTGAGGGACTTGATCCCAAAGATATTGTACTTATTTGTTGCTAATACACTTAATACAATGGATCTATCTTTGTCTCACATGTAATGTGTTGATATTTTCTACTTCTTTCCACTATTGTGTGATATATTGATGCTTTTCGTATTTTGGGATATTACAAAAAAGAACACCTCTTTTCCATGTTGGTGCATTATACTTAGTTTTCTTACATACCCAACTACTTGGTTGCTTTGATTTCCCCTCCTAATCTGTCATCCAAGGAGAAAAACAAGGTTGTAAGAAAAAGTTCTCCTTTCACTTGGATTGGGGGGAATATTTTCAAATTGGGACTAGATCGGATATTGAGGAGATGTGTAAGGTAATAAGAGGTCTTTGACATCCTCTCAAAATCCCATGATGGACCTTGTGGGGGTAATTTTTTTTTTTTAAGAGGATAGCCTTTAAAATTTGACAGGCGAGTTACTCTTGTCCTACTTTAAATCAATATGCAAGGAGATACACCACCAAGTGTGATCAGTGCCAAAGGATGGGAAAACCCACACCCAGGGATGAAATTCCCTTGCAACCACAAGTGGCCTTAGATCCATTTGAAAAGTGGGGCATGGATTTCATTAGGCCAATTGATACACCATTGGCAAATAAGATATATATAATTGTATGCATTAATTATTTGATAAAGTTGGATGAGAAAAAGTAAGTTAAAGCAACAACCAAGCAGAAGGTGTCTGAGTTTTTAAGAGAAAACATCTTCTACAAGTTTGGGTATCCATGGGAGATAGTCACTAATCAAGGAGAACAATTCACATCAAATCTAATTGAATATATCATGAGGCAACACCATATCAAGCATAATAAATCCAATGCTTATCACCCTTAAGAAAATGGGCAAGTAGAGGCCACAAATAGAGCATTGGAAAAAATTATAACCAAGGGTGTTAGCAACAACATGAGAGATTGGGAAGATAGACTAGTGGAGGCCACTTGGGCCTACAAAACCACTTGGAAAACCACCACTCATTTCACTGCATATGGCTTGGTTTATGGGAAGAAGGCTTTACTTTATATTGAGTTTGAATACAACACCTTGAGGATGGAAGGTCAATTGGACTTAGACTTCACCACATCACAACAAGAAAGGTTTCTCCAACTTAATGAATTAGATGAGTTTCATATGAAAGCTCTCCTACACATCAATGTCATACAATTGCAAATAAATATCTGGCATGACAAGAATATCAAGGAAAAGTATTTTCAAGAAGGAGATTGGGCATTGTTATATTATTCTAGGTTAAAATATTTTAAGGGAAAGCTAATGACAAGATGGTCGGGTCCATATCTAGTACAGAAGTGTCCCGAAAATGGTTATGTCCATATCAAACCATTGATGAGGAAGGTATTCCCCTACTTGTATATTATAGGTTGAAGCTATATAGAGGACCTCTAGCCAAGGAATAATTTGTCATTTCAGTCATCATAGAGTTAAATTTTATTGGAAGGTTCACAGCTTCCAGTGCACAATATTCCTAAAAAAATGAAAAATAAAAAAATAAGAAGGTTTGGATAAAAATATCTATGAGGAATTTGAGGCCAAATCCAAGGTTGAAAACCTCTATGATGCAGCCTAGGAGCAAGACAAAAGAAAAATAAAAATATCCCAGGTGAAAACCTCCTCTGAGGCGCCTAGGGAAAGAATTCAGGTAGAAAATCTCTACAGAGAAAGCCTTCTTGTCTCAAAAAGAGAAAAAAAAAAAGAAGAGAAAATATGAACACATAGAAGGAGCTCTTACACCATTTGTGTTAACATTCTTCTTATTTTCCATGACTACACACAGTTGGCAGATTTTATGGCCACGAGACAAAACCTACAAGCTTCCACCTATCCTTCCATCCATACATCTCAACTCCACTCTCTCCACTCACATACATATCTCTCTCCCCCATCCAATCAACCAGACACTCCAATTTTACCTCCTCATTATGATGCTATAGGAGGGACCTGTATTGCTACAAGTGGTCTTGTAATGCTAAAGAAGGATCTAGTGAGGTTACAGGAGGGGGATCCAATGAGAAGAATAGACCAGAAGGCCACGCCTCCTCTAGTAAATGATAAAGGGGGTTCCTCCAATGATTCATTCATCACCCATACATTCCATTTCACAAAAGCACTTTGTCCTACTTCTAAAAAAACAGAGAAACCATTGTTTTCTATTCCTACAACATCTACACCATTTCATCATGACTCTAGCCCTGTCCTCATAACTCAAAACAACTTTTCATCACTTCCCCTCAACAACAACATGCAAGATGTTGACTTCAAGGGAGGATTAAATGTCTGCTACATGGAGAAAACTCCTCTTGTAGCAGCCTAGGAAGTCATAACATAAATCTATAAGATCGTTTTTTTCACCCACAGAAAGCATGATGAAGCCATGTCTACAACGAGGAAGGGAAACATCATCCTAAGGAAGGAATTCCACCAACAACAACAAATTACACATTAGGGAGGCACCTGCACACACACAACAGAGTTATCAGTTGAGGTATCATCAAGTTATGAAGACATGCACAAGAAACAAACAAAAGAGTAAACTCCCTAAGAGATCATGATTTTATATGGCCTAATTCCAGCATGAAAAAAATCCAAGAATTCAATCCACAGGTAGGCTCAAGTATGGAAACCCTCACCTCTTCCCTATGGATAAAATGGCTAAAATGTGTAATGGTAAAGAAATGATTTTTAATAGATTGGAGATGGACAGTGAAGCTGGACACCCTCAGCTAGTAAAATTAAGTTTGTGTTAGTTTCCCATGCAACATGGAGATGTCAACTCAAAGTGGGGTGGTGTTCATGAAGAGTGGGGTGATAATCACGAGGAGAGGAGAAAAGATTTCAAAGAGTGTGAACAACGGTCCTAAAAAGGAAACTCGTGTATATGTCATGTCACCAAAGAACTCCAGGCCTTTACCCCAAAGAGAAAATTATGCAATGGGATCGAATTCATTTCCACCGTCACTCATTTCAAAAATGTTTAGAGGAAGGACAAGCTATTGTTATCATACCACCTAGGGTGCCACTGAGATGTTTCAAACCCTGTCTGCAAGTGCTATAGGATCAAGCTACAGGAAGGTATGAGATGATACATGAGGGATGAGAAGCAGATAAAAGAGGAATTGAAAGGTGAAAAGGAGACACAATGGCTCGAAATTGTCTCCAAACCATCACATGCATACAAAGTTGTTTTGACAAGAAGGAAGTGACATCCTCCTTCCTTGCTTTTACATCCATTTGCATGAGAATTTTTCCTGAAATTGATAGCCTATAATAGACAATTAAGAAGTAGGGGGTTTTATTAGATATTTTCGTGGTTAGAAGCAGAGAAAAAAGGAGTTTATTTGATATCAATTCTAGCATCCTTCTCCCTCACTGAAACCAAGGAATTTAAAATTGTTTCACCACTGAGATTGTTTAAAAAAAAATTGAACTCCACACCTACGTATCACTAAGGAGGGAAAACATAAGAAATGGGGGGATGATTTAATAGAAGATAACCTTTAGGCACCAAGAGGATTCACCAACAGCCTCCTGTAGTGAAAATCTTCAGAAGACATCAATTTTTTGGTTTCTTTGAGTTGTTAAAGGGGTATGATGATGATCTCACACATGAATTTACCATGGCATTACATTATCAAGGAGAATATAGTGCCACCTTTTTTTTCATAGGGTTGGCCATCTCTCTCAATCCTGAAACCATAAGCAAAGTGACCACATTACCCCTAGGAATTCAGTAGAGCAAAGAAGATAAGGTATTAAGTGTCACAACTAGGAAAAACTTATTCATTTTCAAATAGAAGCATGTACAAGATAAGAATGGAGTAAGAAGAGAAAGCCTACCTTACCCTTGGGATGTGATGGCTTACCATATCCTTAAATATATATCTTGTGAAGCGATATTAAATGTGGTATATTCCTACCACTTCATCTTGCTCCATGAGTTGAGATTCAAGGCATAATTGGCTCTCCCTCAAAGAATTAATGTTCCCCATTTCCTCCTACAGTTAATCATTAAGATGAGTTAGAAGGTGAGGGAAGGAAAGCACCAACACTTAGCTCACCATGGCCTCATCAAGTTAATTCTGATGTATGCATTGAGCCACTTAAGGATACTTTTCCTATGGAATAATATTATGGACATGGACAGGGATACTTTCATTGAAACCCAAGCCACAACACCAAGGGAATCACCAACCTCTAGAACTAGAGGTAAGGGAGGCCAAAC
The DNA here is from genome assembly GCA_034641835.2 of Pinus albicaulis. Taxonomy (NCBI): domain Eukaryota; kingdom Viridiplantae; phylum Streptophyta; class Pinopsida; order Pinales; family Pinaceae; genus Pinus; species Pinus albicaulis. The sequence goes on along the minus strand of CM076575.1, from coordinate 1,870,632,712 downwards.
AGAGGAAGAAGAGGGAGAAAAAATATAGGAGGAAGAGGCAGAAAAAAAAAGAAAAAAAAGAGGAAGGAAAAAAAGAGGAAGAGAAGGAAACATAGATAGAGTAAGGAGAAGAAAATATTAAAGGAGAAGACGGGAATAAACAAGCAGAAGGAACAATACGCCCTAAGGAGACTTCTAAACCCAAAGAAGCAAAGAAACAACCACATCAAAAAATTCTATCTCCAGGGGATACTAAAGAAGAAGTAGTTGTAGCATTGGCTACATTGGGCACACCTATGAAGCCCAAGAGGAGGAAACCAAGGTAGGGTCCCATGTATTTCAAAACAAGGAAGAGTACCAGAATTAGGCAGGGGAAACCACAAAATCCTACAAGGATCCCTATCATTATCAATGAATCACCAAGTAAGAAGGAAGAATTAGGAACCAGTGAGGGAAAGATTGAGGAGATCACTTATCCCAAGACCAAAAGCAAGTCACCTGTAGCATCTGTGGGTAGTCCCACCACTAGGGAAATGAACTTCAAGAAACCCAAGACACAAGCTACCTTTGAGAAAGCAAAATAAGAGAAGCTACAAGAGAGAAACAGGATGCTACAGGAGGAACAAGGGATGCTCTAGGAGTAGAAGAAAGAGCTACAAGAAGAGGAAACCACCTCAAAATCGGTTGAAATGGGCCTCCAAGAGAATCAAGAGCCCGATCCACAACCCAAATTGGAGTCCTACTATAAATTCATTGAAGGAGGAAGGATTATCCCTAAAAATTTTGCAGTCCCACTCCTCTATGAGTTGGAGATAGAGAGAGGAAGAACACATAGGTGGATGAAAATTACCAAATCTAAGAATGTAGAAGATGTGGGCCTCGTGGAAGAAAAATTAACTGAAATGGGAAATGAATTAAGTGATTTGAGACTAAGGGATTCTATTTTAAAGGAAAAACTATAGGTAGAAAAAACAAGTTGAGAAAGAGGGTACATGAGCAAGAAACACAACTTGCCACCATGTCAAGTCTCTCTATGGAAGCCCTACAATGCTGGAAGCCATCAAAATATTATTATTTCTTCCTCAAATAACATTGGTTGTAGTTACAAATAAAAATTGTAGCATAATATGTGTCTCTTTCATTTCAATACTACGAGAAATTTATTGAGTTTTGCAAACAAACTAGTATGGAAGATGAGGCAAAGTTAGATGAATTCTACATGCACAATTTCATTTTGACAGATTTGAACTTTTGGGATCCCAATTCAAAATTAGGATAGATGCATCTAATGCCTTTAGCATCTTAGTTAACTCATGAAGAGATAATCACTGGGGAAGTGAAAAATGTAATGACAAAGGAGGAGAAAGATCCCTTGTATATCAGAGGATAGCTAGTGATCCCTAAGGTTGTGATCAACAATCATAACCTCATATCCTCTGATGTTGCTTTAGAACCCATAGAAATTGAAACCCAGGAGAAAGCCATTATTCACTTTGAGGACACTTTTAGAATGTTGGGAATAGGCAATTTTCAATATTTCTAGAGAAGATGGCATTCCTTACCCCAAAGTCTACAATTCAGAGAATATCACTCCCCTAAAAGGATAAGGAATGCCTTGGAGAGAACACCATTGTAAAAGAGAGTCATGCAGAGGATGAAAATCAATTGGATGGGACTCAAATTTAGTCCACCCCTACTGTTAGTATTACAAGAAGGAAGGGACCAAACAAAATAGAAGACGGTATGGACTGAGATAGAGACAAATGAAGGTTTTTACCTACCAGAAGGCATGCCATCTAAGGTGCCTTGGGATGTTATGGAGGCCACTAAGGCCATGAATTATATTCACATGGATGAATAGGTTTCTTAAAGGATGAGAAACACCTTCAACTGGGGGGTGATGATGAGTCCCATCAATAGGTATATCTTGAATATAATTATGCTATCCTCTAGCCTTAAAAATATCATTTTCTCACATTAATTCACATTTTGGGTTAAATATTATTAGTAATAAAAGGTGGTTTTCATAGCCTAATGTGGTTTAATTGCAGGAAAAAGAAGCATTTTTTAGGCATTTACTATGTAGGGGCTTGATGGATACAACCAGGAGAGAATCTAGAGGGGCTGTCCACCTCCTTAACTCCCTAAATCAACTTAGGATCACAAAATCCTCTCTCACCAGTTCAAATTCATTGACATCTGAGTAACTCCTATTACAAGTGAAGCTCAAGAGGTACCAAATCCACAATTTTTGAGATCAAGGAGGGAATCACCCCTATTTTCAAGGAAACTGCTATCAACTACCTTTTTGTATAAATAAACAAGATGAAAAGCTCATTAGGATTTGAAGTTTTGATTCAGCTAGGAGTAGCTATTGATCTCAGATCTTGAAATTGTCATTTTTAACTTTTATGTGGTGTATGATACTATTACTCTCTGATAATGAGAAGTTGGGTATTAAGTTGCACCTGAGTTCGTTTTAGAGGGATGAGACCCTTGATTTTGGGCCCAACCCAGAGGATTTGGTCCCTCTTTTTTATTTCTATTTTGTTCTTAGTTACAAACATTTCATATATTTCTTCCATTACAATAGAGGTTAAGCTATAAAAACCTGTGGTTGCAAGCTTCCATATCACCACTCTTGTGGGAGAATGGTTGGAGGGATTTACAATCTCAGTCCAAAAACATTGTGTTTATGATTTTTTGGAAGTATATATATATGTTAGTTTTATTTCTTCATATTTAATTTCTCTAACTTAGGAGTAATTTCAATGATCATAATAGTGTTGTGTAATAAAATAGATGTTATTCAAATTTTACTCATATTTTCCATCATAGTTTATATCACTGTGTTAATGATCAATGGTTGTATGTATGTGGCTAGTTGTAGGGATGTATTGATCTGTAGGGGGGGCACCTATTTCATCTCCATTTTGAACTTCTCCATATTATCTTTCCATCCCTCACTTCCATTCCCAAACTCTATTTCCATAGTCGCTCTGCCTATGAAATTAAGGACATTTTGGGCATTCATCCTAGTGCAAGACATACCTTTGAGAGGTCATGGGATTTGTTAGGAGGCTTCCCCAAACTTCATTCACTACCTCCTACCTTTATCCACCTTTTCATGCTCTCAAGACACCATATCCACCATAACAAGTCTCTCGGAACCCCTCTTGTAGCATTACAGGCCCTCCTGTAGCAATACAATACCTCTTGTAGCAGCACCTATAGTAGGTCTGTAGCACCACTTTCATTCACCTTTTTTGCTTCCCACTTCAAACTTAGCTGAGTCAAGATGAATAATGACCCCAAGTTGTAATTTTATAATCAAGAGAAGCTCCTATACCACTCCAACCATCTCTTTTCCTCACTGCAAAATAACGTAGAATTAGTGTTTTTCAATCAAAAGCATAATACAAGCAAGACTTTTGATTTTCAAGAAAGTGTGAAGTAGATAAATGGTACATGAAAATATTTTACTTATTTGATGAATTATGCAATATGGATTAGCTTTAATTCTGCTAGTAGATTGTCCCTTTCTCTTTCATGTAATGTAAATCAACATCTACAAGTTGAGAGAATGGCATTTAACTTTCATAGATAGAATCAATTTTCAATTGTGCTTTCATTAGCAATTTTTCACTATGGTTAAGTAGGATGAATGGTCTATGAACACCTTGATATAATTTCATAACTAAGGGTAGAATGAGTAGAATCTAACCTATTGTGCATATAACATTGTCACCTATAAGTTTGTACAAGCCCCAAGTTGATAATTTGAGTTGAGGAGCCCTTGGGAGTTGCAACATTCTTGGTGCAATACCAGGGCTCACAAACAATTTTCACTAGGTCACCTATTTGAGACTAAATTCTGGAGCATGCAAAAACCCTGACTTCTCTAGACCATATCTAACAAAATATAGCGAACTAAAATCTGAAATTTCTACACAAAGTTCAACAAGATTTTGGCTCCATGTGATTGATATTTCAATATTTGAAGCTTCGCAAAAAAAATTTATAGTTAAAATTCCAAGATGACCTATTTAAAGCAGTGAAACCCTAGAATCCAAATATTTGATTAAATTTTTTATGCAACCAACTCACAAAACAAAAGATAGATCAACGACTTGGAAATTAGCCTCTTTGAGGGTGAAACCTCCTTTAAATCGCATAAATGAACAATTATTTGATGATACAATTAAAAATACCTCCTTGGTATATATATGAGTCTAAGGGGTCGCAATATAATTAGAGCCTATATAAAAATAATAATGTAAGGGAAGAAAAATAACAATAATGGGATTGTATGGGGAACAATAATAAAAATATGGTGGCTACATGGGCATAACAATAATATTAGGGTAGATACACTAATAATAACAAAATTAGGGATACACTAGTATTATAGGGACCTAAAATTTAATATAATAATGGATGTTTCCATCGGACTCGAAAAAGAGATATATTTAATGCACACATCCTGAACTAATATGATCAGATGACTAACACTCTCTCGATCCAACGATGCTAAGTCACATCATATCACAATGTGATATAGTTAATGACACCCTCACAATCTTATATGATCAGACAATCATAAAAAAATCAATCCAATGGAAATTATGTGACATCGGATGGAAACCTTTATGAATGTTAATGAGATAGTTTTGATCAAATATGATCCAAAAACTTAGAATTGATTAGATCCATGATTGTCATTTCATATCACAAATCAAATAATATGATAGTTAAGTTGGGGAATAGGTCCAATGCATCTAACGGTGAAGGTGATCCGATCTAATGCCCGAGATTCAAGAAAACATATTTCACATTAATTTTCACCTAACCTAATAATTATTAGATAATATAACATACTATGGAAGTAATGCACAACACAAAAAAAGTTATTAAGATAATTTTATAGTTTAAACCTTCATTTTCAGCCTTTTAGTCAATTATTGTAGTAAAATTACTACTCGTACCTTGCATAATTTTAGGATAACATGAAATATTGCTCCAAGTTTTATCATTGCACTCGAATATAATTATTTCGCATTCTTGCATTTCAAAATAGAAAATGGTTGTTAAGTACTCAAACAAATATTTTATTAGTACACTAGCTTAAATTTAGGATACCCACATGGAAAACACTAATGCATATACCATCAGAGCCAAGTTAGAGCCCAATGATGCGATTTATAGCTCATATGTCTACTTATTAAAAATTAGACTACTCTAATAAACCTTACTATCACTTAAATTTTACACGAATACAATCATGCTCTTAACTGAGCATTATGACCAATTTAAAAGTGTTATCCATCTAATGGATGGGTGAATTTTCTCGGAAATATCTAAAGAAACTGTATCTAAAATGTTGAAGTTACCATTTTCTAGAAAGAATGTTATTGATAAGGAATTAAGTGAGGTTCATACTTGGAATTAAGATGAAAATTAGCTTTTCTACTACTACTAGTTGAAAATCCTAATCAATTATCTAAGGTGGAATTACATGTGCCAACTAAGTTACTTAAGCCACCATTTCAGGCTATGATTTCACTACTGGCTATTATTTTTCTATTGTTTGATGATTCTAAGATGGATGAAGTCACATTTGTGTGTTTGAGATAAATAATGATAAAATTTAGGGAGATCAGAATTAATTTCTGAGGTTGTTTAGCTTGAATTATTGACATAAACCTTAGTACAACTCTGACTTTTGAAATTTTTTTCCGTACTAGAAACAAATCGTTATTTTATTCAAGTATAAACAACGAAAAAAATTACATTCCATAGATGTTGAAATAATTTATACATGTAAGCCTTTCAACTTAAGAGAAACAAAAGGAAAATCAATAAAAAATACATAAAATATGCCAAAGTTAAGTGTGTTAAAAATCACTTAACTTCTCCTTTTTTCCTTTCTTTTTCTAAACCTTTTACCAAACCCTAGAGTTGGGAACTATTGGTACCACTGCTAATTCATTCATAGTTGTATGCAAAGGGGTTTCTTTGTCTTAGTAAGAGCTCTTAGAGACATGAGTTCTCTTTATACCCCTCTTACACTTTTCATTTGGTGTTTCTTTTTTCTGTTTCTCTAATGCTTGTATCTCTACTATTTCGGTAACCTTCTGAATATGGGTTGTGATCCCAAAATGTACCACAACTCCCCCTTCTACTGGGTGACCATGTTGGGCCTGTGTATCCATTGGGTGGTTCTCAATGGCTTCTTCTTCTTCTTCCTCTAAGAGATGAGGGTCATATACTTTCCATCCCCTAGCCTTTTGAGTCCACCTCTTTTTATTTTTTGGTGTATTTTTTTTCCTATGGGCATGAGTTTTACAAATTCCTTGTTTGAAAACATATTTGACATATAAATTCTATTTTCCCATAATATATTACTTGGGTCCATTGAAAATTTTTGTGTTTCAATAGAATGTAAGCAGGTAGACCTTTGTTGTGGTCTATCTCTACACATATCTAGAAAAGATAAATATACCTTTTTCTATTCTCTCTAGATCAATATTTTTGAATTTTCCCGGGGTATTTCTGATGCCCTCTATGATCTAATGGTTCCAGAAAGGAAGAGGGATATTGAGAATTCTCACCCATACTGGAATTGTTGAGACTAACATATTTGTCGCATCAAAATCAGGGAACCATGGGGGTAATGAAGAGACCAACTTTTCCTCAAAACCATGGCCCCTCTTTTAGAACATAATCCATATATTTTTGTGTGTCAAATTGGACAATAAATATGTTGAGATTCAACAAGATGATGATCCTAGTGAAAATTAAGCACCTACACTAGGTGGGGCCCGTAGGCTATTTTTAGGTGTATGTTTATTTTTAGAATGGTGAGAAAATTCTAATTATAGATGATGTTCTATTTTTAGATGCATGGGAAAATTCTATTTATAGATCGCATGTCTAAAAATAGAATGCATGTCGATTATTATTATCTCTTAATAATTGGAAAATAAATATTACTCTATGCTCTTGAAGCACTTGATTTCAGTTAACTAAAGTGGAAAACCAGTTAGATGAAGGAATTTCGAGTTCTAAGGTTGGTTGGTGGGACATGCAAGTGGAATTATTTGTAACTGAGTGACTCGAAGTTGTAACAGAGTTGGATGTGTAGTTATGTGAGTTGTAAAGTAGTTTAACTCAGTTAAGTGATTTAAACTCAGTTGTGCTAATTGTAACTAGTTGTAACTAAAGATACACTAGTGAGAGATCAGCAATTAAATATTAAATTAATTCACGTGGAGTGATCTCACATGCAACTAAATATTTACTACTGTTAACTACATGCATGTCAGATCCAGTGGAGACCCAGTTAAGAGATAGGTGAAAGGGGCAGTTTCACTATATGTTGTGACATTAGTGGGTGCACTCATGCAACCACACACACATTAGAGATGCCAATGAGGATTGCGCGGTAAAGGTAAGGTAGTATCTCATTCATTCAATATTGTGATCAATAGGGATTGTGCAGTGGAGGTAAGCTGTCAGGAGGCAGTAAATTGGCGCATGTATTTTCAATTTTTGTATGATAGTGTGAGACGATTGTATATGGTACTGAGAGCTCTTGGATTAGAGTTTTGTATGATATCGTTTCATGATCCATGGTATATAAATAATATATGATAGTGGGGTTTTTAGCTTTATGCTTTCCTGGTAAACATCTGTGTTATGTGTGAATGATCATTCTTCATGTGTTTGCAATTAGCGATTAAATTTCCGCAAAGAATTTAGTAGAAGGATTCTATATTTAACAATGGCATATAATTGTTAGATAAGGAGAATCTAGGAAATACATAATTGTATTGAAATTTATACATGGTATCGGAGCACAAAAGATTGCAATTTTGAAGCAGTAGCTGAGTTTGTTGGTGGAAACAATTCAAATTTGCTGCAAGAATTTCTTGGTGTGATAGTTGAGTAAACATCAAAATGGCTTTCAATGGCTTGCGGCTAGAGTATGCACTCAAGGGCAGCTCGAACTACATTGCCTAGAAGGAAAGGATGGAGGCGGTTCTTGAAGATAATGGCTTGAAGGAATTCATCGACAGTGATGTTCCTAAGCCCACTTCGACAGATATTTCATTACTTAACACTTGGAAAAAGAAAGTAGTGAAGACGAGAAGGATTATGTTGAAAGGTGTCCGAGACCACATTGTCTCAAGCCTTCATGGGAAAGCCACTCCATATGCTATCTGGAAGGCTTTGATAGATATTTTCCAAAGCAGCAGCGACCATAGGAAATTGGCGCTGAAGGATAAACTCAGAAAGATCAAGATGGAAAAGGGAGACAATAATCCAAAGTATCTCACGAAGTTTGTCCAATGTTGGGATGAACTAGGGAGTGTGGGAATCACTGTTTCTGATGATGATTTGGTGAGCTTGGCTCTATTGGGACTTCCTAAGTGTTGGCATAGTTATCAAGACTCTGTCAATGGACGGGAAAAACTGCCGAATTGGGAACGACTGTGGTCAGATCTAGTGCAGGAGGAGTTCAGGCGAAACACCAAAGATGGCTCTTCATCAAAGCATGATGATGAAGAGGATTGTGCTTTGGTTGCCAAGGTAAGGAAAGGAAAGGGGAAGAAATTCCACTCAAAATTTGAGTCTAAAGGCAAGAAGTTGGATTTGTCCAAGGTGAAGTGTTTTCACTGTCACAAACATGGGAATCTCGCCACTAACTTCCCACAAAAAAAGAAGAAAAATAAGGTTGTCGAAGCTATAGTTGGCAAGGCCCTTGCCTCACAATTTTAACTTGATTTCTCTTTGATCACATGCTTGGTATTAAGCGCAATGGGATCGGTGTGGTATCTTGATAGTGGTGCTTCCTTCCACATGATGGGAGATAAGGATGTTTTCAGTGACTTGGAGGAGAAAGATCTCCAGATGCATATAGAGATGGGCGACGATGGAAGATACAGTGTGACCGGCATTGGTACCATTACCTTTGAGAGGGATTTAGGTAAACCATTTCAATTAAAAGATGTTATGCATGTTCCAGGTCTAAAGAAAAACTTGGTTTCAGTCGCGATGTTGGAAGACAGAGGCTATGACGTTGTTTTCAGCGATGGAAAAGCTTTCCTACGACATAAAAAAATGGGCCAATCCAAGAGGATAGGGATTTGATTCAAGAATATCTACAAGATGGAGGTAGAAGGTTGTGCTACCATGATGGGAAAGGCAGAAAAAGTGGTGAGCCAGGATGAGGGAAAATTATGGCACAGGCGATTGGGCCATCTTCACTGGATGGAGCCTTGAAAATCATGCAACAAATATCTACTGGACTTCCAATGGGAAAAATTGCTCATTTAGATCAGTGCAAGGGTTTCACCATGGGGAAGTATGCAAAGTCCACCTTTCATGAAAAGAAGAACCGTGGTTCGGTGATCCTGGAGATAGTTCACATAGATGTGTGTAGACCATTCTCGGTTTCTTCAACAACAAAACACATGTATTATGTTATTTTTGTTAATGAATTTTCTCGTAAATGCTATATCTTCTTCATGCAGAAGAAGGATCAAACGTTCTCAAAGTTATGTGAGTTTAAGGCATTGGTTAAGAAAGATTTGGGGAAGCAAGTGAAGGCTCTGTGGAGTGATAATTATGGTGAATACATCTCCAGTGAAATCAAAGACTTCTGTATCAAAGAAGGAATTCAAAGAGAACTCATAGCGCCCCATAAACCACAGCAAATTGGGGTCGTAGAGAGGAATAACAGAACAATCATGGGTGATGCATGATCAGGGCCTACCAATGCACTTGTGGGCAGAAGCATGCAACACTGTGGTTTATGTTGGAAAAATACTGAGATGGGGGGGGGGGGGGGGTGAATCAGTATTTAGAGTTTACTGAAAATATTTTAACTTTTTCTTTACAGAATTCCATACGCAGCTTTGATGGACCCAAATAACGTATACACTGCATATAAAAAAAGAAACTAGCGTATACTAATATAATTTTACAGATTAGAAAAAAAAAAATCAGGAAAAATATTTAACTCAGTTTACTAGTCATGCATCTGTTATACAATTACAAAATATGTGTAGTAACAATAGTATAAATCATCACACAAGTGCAACACACATGAACACCAATATTTAAGGTGGAAACCAATTCGGGAGAAAACCACCGCTACTGTCGTCTATGTATTCAATATTTATTATATGGAAAACTATTTAAAATATTGTACTGATGCAAACTCATATCAATACGCAGGAATATACCTGCAGAAGGCTACAACCTTCTCTCGTTTTTTAGCTCCTACTGGAAGGGAGCTACAACCCCCTAATCTCGTTTACCAGCCACTACTGGAAGGGAGCTTCAACCCCCTGATCAGAACTCCAGCTTCTACTGGTAGGAAGCTTCTACTTCCATACTAAAGGCTTCAACCCTCAAAACCACTACAGACCGCGTCTCATCAATTTTCATACTGGATCAAACATCATCAACACAACTCTTCATAAACATCAACAACCATAAACTTTACCCAATACTTCAACGAGAACAGTGAGATCACTGTAACCAGAACTCAGAAATAATCCAGACTTCAGAATAAATACGCAGATAAAAACTCAACCCTAAACATTCATCAACTTAAAATGCATATGCTACTTTGCTTCACTGAACCCGCGTGTATACATGCTTTCCTTCACACCAACCTGCATATAGCTCTGTGAATACTGATTTTCAGAATGTAATCAGTCTTAGATCCAGATCTAAGGCTTTTAGTCATATATATTTAGAAATGCAGAACCCTTCATCAGTTAGTCACTATCAACTATGTTTATTCTCTCATTGATCATATTTGTACATAATCAACTTAGCAGCATATACAGTATTCAAACAGCCCAGATCTACAAGAAGAATTCATTGACAGATAGCAGACAAATAGCAAGAATAACAGAAAATATCTCTGCAATAAGCTTTAGAAAACCCTAACTTCCATACGCTCCTTTTCGGTAGCTAACCCACGTATATATGCACTTTTACTGAGACGAACTAGCATATAGATCTGTAAATATACATTTTTCAGAATGAACCATATCCATAGAACTTACCCAGATTTCTTCACTTGACTTCAGCAAACTTGCACCAGGTCATATATCTAATCATCTCTTTAATGGATCATACAAGAGCATAGTCATTTCAAGTCTATAGATCCTGAACCATCATTGTATCCATGGGTGCATCATAGATTCAGAACTATCAATTAAAACAGAGTTCATCCCGTGCAGATATACCTCAGAGAAAATTATTCAATAACAACCCTTACTCATGCACACCTTTGCACTATGATCTTCTTCTCCTTATATAGATTTAGCCTTTACCAATACCCTGAGTCAAAACCACACAACTGCTTATGGTATTCTTGGACGGAATCAAATAGACAATACAACGTTCAATACTATGGGCTAATATCATGGTAATTCCCCTTGGTATCATAATTTTAGAGTACAAAAGGCATACGTGACTTGGATCATTCGTATCTGCATGTATACACAACTTATCTTCATAAAAACTGTGTATATACTAATTTTGAATGTATACACGGGTTGCCTTCATAAAAGTAGCATATACATTGCCTCCATACGCGGGTTGCCTTCATCAAACCTATGTATACATTGAGAAATATTTCCTGTTTTATTTCTCTTGCACTTACTGGAATTCCTTTCTCTGTCACATCTGAACTGACCTATAGAAACATTATTTTTACATCCTTAACACATAGGTTTCTTACCAAAATGAAACTTATCAAGTAGGTTTCCATCAAGAACAACTTCATCAAGTAGGTTTCCATCAAGGACAACATATTGCAACATATTGCCAACAATCTCCCCCTTTGAACTTGATGGCAACCATGATGGTGTTTGATAATACATAAATACATTAATCATAACCATTATTCAAACACCAAAATACTCTCCCCCTTTGACATCAAGGGCAAAGGGCAGATCAAAACCAAAACAAGGTTTCTCTTCCCTTGTAGAAAGATGAGCTCTGAAGATCTGATGTGCACTCAATTTACCATGCTCCCCCTGAGTTCATGCTGGATCTTTAGAAGGATTTTTCAATGAAGTACATGACTCAACCGAGTATGACATTTCCTATCACCAAGGACTCATACTTTCATCAATGATCCAAACAATTGGAATTACATATTTGACTAAACTACCCAACCAAGTGGGTTTACAAATTTGAACAAGTCCTTACATGACTGAATATAGAAATTTTACATCATAGGTCTCAACATGACATTTTCATAAAATTACAGATATGACTATTTATGACCAAAACCAAAGAATCTCAACCATGATATCATAACACAGCAACCAATCAGAATGCCAACAATGCATCCTTTTCCACAAGACAAGTGCTCCCCCTTAGCTTGTGCATCCTGAACACCTTCAACAACAAAATCATCAAAGCATATTCATCAAGGAGATAAATATTAGAGAATGATACAGAAATATGAATACTGGAACAACAACAGAGATTAACCAACAACACCACAACTGTTCTGAATGCTAACCCAGAGAATTTTTGTTAGCAAAACCCATACGCGATTTTATGCACAAAAACTCGCGTATATACACGATTTGCCTTTATGAAACTCACGTAGAGAAATTAATCTTTTGAAATGAAGCAGATCTGATTTGAGAGGCAGAGATAACTCTTAGCTTCTGTCTGAGATATTCAAATGCTTCCCTCGGAAGAGGTTTAGTAAATATATCATCAACTTGTTCTTTGGAGGGAACATACTCCAATTTAACCTTTTGTTCAAGCACTTGTTCACGTAAGAAGTGATACTTGATAGGAATGTGCTTGGTCTTGGAATGCATAACATGATTCTTTGAGATACTAATGGCACTTGTATTATCACACAAAATGGAGATGGGAGGTGAACATTTGATTTGAATATCTTGTAAAGTCTGTATCATCCAAATTAGTTTTGTGCAACATGATGCGGCAGGCACATATTTTGCTTCTGTTGTAGATAAGGCAATAGAACTTTGTTTCTTACTGAACCAAGATAATAATCGGGGCCCCATATAGAATTCACTACCACTAGTGCTTTTTCGATCATCAACATTTCCAGCCCAATCCGCATTTGTGTAAGCATGAAGAGTGAGATCAGCATTCTTTGGATACCATAGACCAAAATCTTAAGTCCCTTGTAAATATTTGAATATTCTTTTTACAGCCTGAAGATGAGACTCTTTTGGATTAGCTTGGAATCGTCCAACAATCCCAATTGCATGCATAATGTCAGGTCTTGTCCCGGTTAGATAAAGGAGAATTCTAATCATGGATTTGTATTCTGGTTGATTCACCGTGGGAGAATCATCATGAGAACTGAGGTTACACCCAATTATCATTGGTGTGCTTACAGGTTTGCATTTTTCCATCCCATACTTCTTTAGAATTTGCTTAAGATATTTTGCTTGTGATAAAAATACGCCAGCTATTGCTTGTGGCACTTGTAAGCCAAGAAAAAATGTTAGTTCCCCAAGTAAAGACATTTCAAATTCTTGTTGCATAACAGAAGCAAATTTTTGACTCATGGACTCTTCATTACTCCCAAAAATGATGTCATCAACATATACAACTACAATCAATAGTTTATCATTTTCAGTCTTTGTGTATAAGTTGCTATCAGCAGATCCCTTTGAAAAATCTTGTTGATGAAGATATTTGTCAAGACGATAGTACCATGCCCTTGGAGCTTGTTTGAGACCATATAAAGCATTTTTAAGTTTACAAATAAGTTTTTCATCATTTCCAAAAATGAATCCTTCTGGTTGTTCTATATAAAATTCTTCTTCTAGATCACCATTGAGGAAAGAAGATTTAACATCCATTTGATAAACTTTGAATTGTTGAAAGCTTGAAAAGGAAAGAAACATTCTTATGGCTTCAATTCTAGCTATAGGAGCAAATGTTTCTTCAAAGTATATACCTTCTTGTTGAGAATAACCTTTACAAACAAGTCTAGCTTTGTTTCTAACAACATCTCCATTTTCATTTAACTTATTTTTGAATATCCATTTTGTTCCAATAACATTTTTATCATGAGGTCTTGGAACTAATTCCCAAGTGTGATTATTTTCAATCTGATCAAGTTCTTCATTCATGGCTAGAATCCAACATTCATCTTTGCTAGCTTGATTGAAATTTTTTGGTTCAATAGTGGATAGAAATGCCAAATAGCAAGGAGATCCTACAAGAGTTCTTCTTGTTTGGACACCTGATCCCTTTTCTCCCAAAATTTGAGATTTCGGATGATTCTTTTGAACATACATGGATGGATATTTTTCGGATAGATCATCTTTTGTTGCTTCATAGGGTTCCCCTTCCATGTTGTTGTTATTTGATGTAGGAGGATATACATCATCATCATCTTCATTTGTTGTTGGTATTTCCCTTTTAGGATCTGAGAGAGACTCATAAATTACAACATCAATGCATTCAAAAATATTTCAAAACATTTTATTGTAACATTTATATGCTTTACTTCTAGAAGAATATCCAAGAGATATCCCTTCATCTACTCTAGGTTCAAACTTACCAAGTTTTTCATCATTGTTCTTGATAAAACATTTTCTTCCAAAAACTCTAAAATGCTTTACAGTTGGAAGATTACCGGAACAGAGCTCATAAGGAGTTTTATCACTGTTCACATGAACATGAACCTTGTTAAGAATATTTACTACAGTATGTGCTTCTTCTCCCCAAAAGGTATCAGGTGTTCCAGAATCATCAAGCATAGCACGGACCATTTGTTGCACTGTTCTATTCATTCTTTCTGTGGGTTCCAGCTACAGAAAACTGTCTTTTTATGCCATCTTGTTCACATAAATCAAAGAATTCATCTGATATATATTCCTCTCCCGGGTCAGATCTAAGACATTTGATTTTTAGATCTAATTTATTTTCAACCAAGGCTTTGAAGATCTGAAATTTTTCAAATGCTTCATCTTTGTGTTTCAGTAATCCAATCCAACAAATTCTAGAGAAGCCATCAATAAATAGAATATAGTATTGTTCTCCACGGAGTGAATTTTTCCTCGTAGGTCCACATAAGTTAGTATGTATGAGTTCAAGAGGCTTACTTGCTGATCCTTCTTTGGCATTGAATTGCACTCTGGTTTTCTTACCGAATTGGCAAGATTTGCATATGATATTTTTAGGCAGAGTGATGCTGGGAAGATCACGAACAGCTTTGAGTCTACTATATTTGTTGATTTGAGAGAAGCTCAAGTGCCCCAATCTTCTGTGCCATAACAAATTTTATGAATATTTACCCAAGTAACATTGTTCTTTGCAACCTTCCAATACATACAGATTGCTTGGTGTTCTTGTTCCTTTTATTACTGTTTTTCCTGTGTCAAGTTCACGGACCACACATTCTTTTGAACTAAAGACAACTTCATTTCCTTGATCACACATTTGACTCACACTCAACAAGTTATGTTTTAATTCATCTACATACATAACATTGTTAGCTTTTACCTTTTCTTTTAGAAAAACAGAAAATTTTCCTTTAATGACAGCAGGAGTATCATTTCCAAAGGTAACATTCTTTTCTCTTTCTAGAGCATTGTATGCAAGGAGTTTATTTCTATCATCTGTCATGTGCTTTGAGCATCCGCTATCAATGTACCATTGATTTTATTCCCCTTATGCAATTAAGGCTATGCCACAATTCTCAACCTGTAAGTACTTCTTTCTCCATACCTTGGAATTTGAAGGTATATGCCCTTTTGGTTGAAGTTTTCTCCTGCATTCATATTCTTCATGACCAAATTTATTGCAATAAGCACATTCAATTTCATTTTGAAGAGGAAAAAAGTTGTTATAATTATTATTATTTATTCCAGTCTCATTTCTTTGTGTTCTTGCTTCTCTGGTCATGATGGTTTTGTATACAACACATTGAACAACTTTATGACCAAAATTATGACATGAGAGACATTTCCCATTAAAGAAGAAATTTCTACGATCATGAAACCTTCTATTTGTGTTTACCTGCTGATTGGTATTTCTCTGATTGATATTTCTGTTATTTTTCTTTGTATTGAAGTGGTCATGCTTTACCTGTGAAGTTTCTTTGTTCTCTTGCTGAGTGATGGAATGTTGTAGGTTGGATTTAGCTGCATTTAGATAGTTTGGTGCTGAAGACTGAGAGGATTCTCCGATATATCCAAGACCTGTCTTTACAAAAGGAGAGCATTGAACCTTGATAATTTCATCTAAGGTTTCAGTTCCTTTAGCAAATATAATATTTAAAGTTTTCTCTTTCTCAATTTCCTTTCTTAGACTTACTATTTCACATTCTAATTTCTCATTGTGCTTCTCCTTTTCTATAAGATGATTCTTTAGAGTATCTATGGAAATTTTTTTTTCTTCCAAACATATTTTGAGCTGATTAATTTCTTCAAGAAAATCATTTTCTTCTAGAGCATCCATAAAGGTATCTTTAACCTCAAAAGAGCCTTTTTCAAAAGTCATGAGTAGTCTAACATCTTGATTAGATTCTCCTTCGTCACTATTTAATAGTCCATCACTACCTTCATGAGTATAATAACTTTTTCTATTGATAAACTGATTTTTATTTCCTTTTTCCACATCCTTTCCTTTTTCATGTTTTTATTTATAAGGACACTTAGCAACATAATGACCAACCCTTCCACAAGAAAAACATTTAAAAGGAAGCTTACTTCTGAACCTTCCTGTGCCAAGTTGTAGGTTCTTTACATAATTTATCTCATATTCTTCTGAAACATACCCTGATCCTTCTTGTTCTTCTACTTCTTTTCTTTTTGCAGTAGGTCTAAAGACAGCTTCTTTAACTTCAAATGGACCTAATTTTCTCATTTCACAAGCAGTCAGAATGCCATGAAGTTGAACAATAGTCAGAGTTTGTAGATCCTTCTTTTCTTCAATAGGAAACAATTTAGACTCGAATTTGGGAGTTAGAAATCTTAAAACATTTTCTGCCAGAGTAGTGTCAGTTATGGTTTCACCCAGATTTCTCATACGATTTACAATATCATCTAGACGTAAAAAGAAACTGACAATGCTTTCCTCATTATGCATCCTGAGATTTTCATATTGAATTATGAGAGTTTGGAGTTTAGCACTTTTTACCTTTGTATCACCTTCATATCTTAGAATGATTTTGTCCCATATCTCCTTTGCTATATTCAACTGCATGAATTTGACAAATTCTGATTCAGTCATACTTCCCAATAATGCATTGATGACCTTTGCATTGGTTTCATATTTCTTTCTTTCTGCTGCATCTGTTGGAACTGATGCTGGATATTGATGACCTCCTTCAATTATAGCCCATACATCTGCTCCAAGAGACTGAAGATAGGATCTTGTCCTTGTCTTCCAGAAGATTAAATTGTTTCCATTGAAGAGAGGAGGCCTGATAGATGTTGTTCCTTCTTGATTAATCATCTTAGTTGATCTTCCTTCTAGTGATTAAGCTTCTTCAGAAGGACCTGCTCTGATACCAATTGTTGGAAAAATACTGAGAGGGGGGGGGGGTGAATCAGTATTTAGATCTTACTAAAAAGATTTTAACTTTTTCTTTACAGAATTCCATACGCGGCTTTGATGGACCCAAATCACGTATACACATGCATATACTAAAATAAACTAACGTATATTGATATAATTTTATAGATTAGAAAAAAAAATCAGGAACAATCTTTAACTTAGTTTACTAGTCATGCATTTGTTATATAATCAGTAAATATGTACAGTAATAGCAGTATAAATCATCACATAAGTTCAACACACATGAACACCAATATTTAAGGTGGAAACCCAATTCGGAAGAAAACCACTGCTGCTCTTGTCTCTGTCTTCAATATTTATTATATGGAAAACTATTTACAATATTGTACTGATGCAAACTCATATCAGTACATAGGCATCTACCTGCAGAAGGCTACAACCTTCTCTCATTTTCCAGTTGCTACTAGAAGGGAGCTACAACCCCCTAATCTCATTTACCAGCCATTACTGGAAGGGAGCTTCAACCCCCTGATCAGAACACCAGCTTCTACTGGTAGGAAGCTTCTACTTCCACACTGAAGGCTTCAACCCTCAGAACCACTGCAGACCATGTTTCATCAATTTTCATACTGGATCAAACAACATCAACACAAATCTTCATAAACATCAACAACCATAAACTTTACCCAATACTTCAACCAGAACAATGAGACCACTATAACCAGAACTCAGAAATAATCCAGAATTCAGAATAAATATGCAGATACAAACTCAACCCTGAACATTCATCAACTTAAAATTCATATGCTACTTCGCTTCACTGAACCTGCGTGTATACGCGCTTTCCTTCACACCAACCTGCATATAGCTTTGTGAATACTATTTTTTAGAATGTAATCAGTCTTAGATCTAGATCTTAGGCTTTCAGTCATATATCTTTAGAAATGCATAACCCTTCATCAGTTAGTCACCATCAACCATGTTTATTCTCTCATTGATTAGATTTGTACATAATCAACTTAGCAGCATATGCAGTATTCGAAAAACCTAGATCTACAAGAAGACTTCATTGAAAAACATTAGACAAATAACAAGAATAATAGAAAATACCTCTGCAATAAGCTTTAGAAAACCCTAACTACCATAAGCACCTTTTCGGAATAAAAATCGCATATATACACGCTTTTACTGAGACGAACGAGCGTATAGATCTGTAAATATAAATTTTAAAGAATGAACCAGGTCCATAGAACTTACCCAGGTTTCTTCACTTGACTTCAACAAACTTGGGCCAGGTCATAGATCTAATCATCTCTTTAATGGATCATACAAGAGCATAGTAATTTCAGGTCTAGAGATCCTGAACCATCATTGCATCCATGAGTGCATCATATATTTAGATCTATAAATTAAAAAAGAGTTCATCCCATGCAGATATACCTCAAAGAAAATTATTCAGTAACAACCCTTACTCATGCACACCTTTGCACTATGATCTTCTTCTCCTTATATAGATTTATCCTTTACCAATACCATGAGTCAAAACCACAAAACTGCTGATGGTATTCTTGGACGGAATCAAATGGACAATAGAATGCTCAATATTGTGGGCTAATACCACAGTAATGCCCCTTGGTATCATAATTTTAGAGCGCAAAAGGCATACACGACTTGGATCTTTCGTATCCGCGTGCATACACAACTTCTATTCATAAAAACTACGTATATACTAATTTTGAATGTATACGTGAGTTACCTTCATAAAATTAGTGTATAAATTGCCTCCATACGTGGGTTGCCTTCATCAAACCTACGTATACATTGAGAAATATTTCATGTTTCATTTCTCTTGCAAGTCTTATTGGAATTACTTTCTCTGTCACATCTGAACTGACCTGTAGAAACATCATTTTTACATCTTTAACACATAGGTTGCTTATCAAAAGGAAACTTATCAAGTAGGTTTCCATCAAGAACAATTTCATTTAGTAGGTTGCCATCAAGGACAACATATTGCAACATATTTCCAATAGTTTATATGCAAAACCGTTTTCCTCATAGAGTACTTGGCATGAATACACCTGAAGAAGCTTTTACTGGTAAGAAACCAGATGTTTCTGACTTTAAGATTTTTGGCTCATCTGTTTATGTGCATGTGAACAAGAACGCTAGGAAGAAGCTGGAGCCGACTGCTGAAGTTGGGATATTTCTGGGGTACACAGAAACACCCCATAATTATCGTGTGTATTTTCCAAACAGTCGAATGACTGCGGTGCGACAAGATATAAAATTCAATGGGGAGAAAGCCATTAAGTTGTCGCTTGAGAGGGAGCTAGACTTACATGCAGAGGAGGAACTTTTGGTTCCCAAAGATGAGTCTACTCAAGCAGAGCCAAACATCAGAACTGGTAGAAGGCATAGCACAGAAGCTGAGAGGCTGAAGCTTGATGCGGCATAGAATGTAGGAGTCCCTACTTCACAGCGCAGACAGAGACAGACTCCTGACCGATTTACTAGATACATGGCTCTCACGATCAAATATATTGTGACTGAGCCATATTCCTTTCAGGAAGCAGTGCAGGAGCCCACATGGGTAGATGCAATGGTGGATGAGTATGACTCCATTCTTAGAAACAATGCTTGGAAAAGTATTCCAAGATCGGTTGATAAATTAGTGGTAGGTTCAAGATGGATCTACAAGGTAAAGCAAGCTGCTAATGGGAGTGTTGAGAAATACAAGGCCAGATTTTTGGCCCGAGTCTTCTCACAAATCGAGGGGATTGACTATGAAGAAACCTTTGCACCTGTCACATGGTATTCTTCCATAAGGACCATCCTTGGTCTCTCAGTGCAGATGGGTTGGCACATTCATCAAACGGATGTGAAGACTGTGTTCCTTAATGGGATCATTGAGGAAGAAGTGTACATTGAGCATCCTGAAGGATTTGAGATCTTTAGCAGTGAGTCGCATGTGTACAGACTCAAAACAATGTTGTATGGGATGAAGCAAGCACCCCGTGCTTGGTACACTCAGATCGACAGCTATTTCACCGGACTTGGCTTCACCAAGAGTGAGGCGGATGAAAACCTTTACCAAATTATGGTGGAGGGTAAGTTTTTAATCATTGTTCTTTATGTTGATGATTTAATACTAAATGGTGATGAGCAGTTGATACACTCATGCAAGGAGGAACTTGCAAAGGAGTTCGAGATGAAGGATATTGGTCTCCTTCATTATTTCCTTGGATTGGAAATATGGCAGCGAGATGGTGAAATTTTTGTGTCTCAAGGAAAGTATGCAAGGGAGATACTGGGTAAGTTTTATATGGAGGGCTGCAAACCCATGGATACTCCTCTTCCAAGAATCTGGAGGAAAGAGGACGCTACATCTGGATGCTACTATCTATCGAAAGTTAGTGGGTTCGCTAATGTATTTAGTAAATACAAAAACGAGCATATGCTATGCGGTGAACCAACTTAGTCAAGCGATGGTTAAGCCTACCAAGCTCTTTTGGAAGGCGGGCAAGCATGTCTTGAGATGTCTCATGGGCACATCTGAGTATGGCTTATGGTACAGACAGATGGATGAGGTGAAGTTGCATGGCTTCAGGGATGTAGATTGGGAAGGTAGGCCAATGGACAGAAAGAGCACATCAGGAGGGGTCTTCAATATTGGATCTACAGCTGTTTCTTGGTACAACAAGAAACATAGATCCGTGGCACTCAGTTTAGTGGAAGCAGAATACATGATAGCAATTCAATCTGCATGTAAGGCAATATGGATGAGAAAGATCTTGGTTGGTTTGTTTGGTTCTCATTTAGATTCTACAATTCATTATGATAATCAGACTTGCATTAAACTCTCAATTAATCTCATGTTTCATGATAGATCTAAGCATATAGATATCTGGTATCATCATATCAGATATTGTGTGCAGCGGAAGATCATGTTGCTTCAGTACATTCTTACGGAAGATCATGATGTAGATATTCTGACGAAGGCGCTCACCAGGAGAAAATTCAAATACCATAGAGACATGATTGGGGTGAATAATAATCCCTTTCTTGTTAAGAGGGAGTGTTGAGATTCAACAAGATGACGATCCTAGTGAAAATTAAGCACCTACACTAGGTGGGGCCCGCAGACTATTTTTAGGTGTATGTCTATTTTTAGAATGGTGAGTAAATTCTATTTATAGCAGGAGTCTATTTTTAGAATGGTGAGAAAATTCTATTTATAGATAATGTTCTATTTTTAGATGCATGGGCGAAGTCTATTTATAGATTGCATGTCTAAAAATAGAATGCATGTCGATTATTATTATCTCTTAATAATAATTGTGTAGAAATTTGAATAACTAATATATTATTCACCGAGATTCTCCTGATCACACACTATTTTAGCTTCATGCATAATACAGAATCTCTTCTACCATTGTTCATTAATTGCGGAAATAAAATCAATTGCATGCACACATTAAAACCACAAACAATCACACAAATGAACACAGTATTTAATGGGAAAGCTTAAAGCTGAAAACCCCAAATATCTGTATATTATATGTCATGGAGATCATGTACAATCATAGTACAAAGCTCCTCACAAGCTCTCAGCACAACCTCGAATTGCTACACACTATCAAGCTAGATCTAGCAAAACACATGCTCCAATATTTTGCCACTTGATAGCCAGCCTCTATTGCGTAATCAATGATATGGGATGGCTCATTAAATAACATAAACCACCTGGCTTGTACTGCGCAATCCTCATGGGCTTCTCCAATTATCTGTGTGTTGCAAATAGCAACTGTATAGTCACAACTGATAGTTAACCTGCTCTTTCACCTATTTCTGCACTGGTCTCCACTGAAACTGTCCATGCACTGAAGTTAACTGATGCATTCTTTAGTTGATTAATGAGTTTATAATTAGTGAATTAATTAATAATTAATTCACACCACTCCCACTAATTGTATCAATTAGTTAAACTGAATACAAATAGCTCAACTATGTTTAGATTAGTTAAACTGAATACAACTCCACTAACTTCCTCAATCAACTCCACCAAACTCTGTCACATGAGTTCTAACTGAATTATCCATGCAATAACTCCACATAACCCTTAGGAATAGCGTAATTCCTTCTGTCAGCTCCTGTGCCACATCTGTGCACTTAACTGAAGTGCTCCAAGAGAATACGATAATGTTTAGAGTCTAAATATTATTAAGAGCTAATAATATTTGACATATCTATTTTTAGACTGGAAATCTAAAAATAGATTCCGCCCAGTATGTCTAAAAATAGAAGTCCATCTATTTTTTCCGACTTGACCAACCATCCACAAATAGCATCCTGCAACTCATAAAACATGATCCATATGTCTAAAATTAGACATAGTCTAAAAATAGACTTTGCACCAAAAATAGCCTGCGGGCCCACTTAGTGAAGGCGACTTCTTTCCACTAAGCTCATCATCTTGTTGTAATCTCAACAAGATAAGGATTATCTGCAACCCCTATCCTGCCCCTGTGGTATTCGAATTTGCTCCTGGTGAGCGCCTTCGTCAAGATATCAGCGTCCTGATCCTCCGTGGGAATGTATGAAAGTAACATGATCTTCCGCTACACACAATTTATGATATGATGATACCGGATGTCAATGTGTTTAGATCTATCATGAAATACTGGATTAACCGAGAGTTTGATGCAACTCTGATTATCACAATAAATCACAATAGGCTCTAAGTGTGAACCGAACAACTCGACCAGGATCTTCCTCGTCCATATAGCCTCACATGCAGCCAAACTTGTTGCCATATACTCGGCCTCTGCTGAACTGAGTGCTACGGATCTCTGCTTCCTGCTGTACCAAGAAACTGTTGTCAACTTGATACTGAAAATCCCTCCAGATGTGCTCTTTCTGTCCGTTGGGCTCCCTGCCCAATCTGCATCCGTGACGCCACACAACTTCACCTCATCTGACTGTCTGTACCATAATCCATATCCCGATGTGCCTCTGAGATATCTCAATACATGCTTGCCTACCTTCCAGAAGAGCTTGGTTGGCTTAACCATAGCTTGTGAAAGCTGGTTCACAGCATAGCATATGTCGGGTCGTGTATTGACCAGATACATAAGCAACCCCACCAAGTATCGATAAATAGTGGCATCCACTACCTCCGCCGAAGTAGCATCCTCCTTCCTCCATCCACCAGGAAGAGGAGTATCAACAGGCTTGCAGCCATGATGTTGAACTTCTCCAGTATCTCCTGGGTATACTTGCCTTGAGAAACAAATAGTCCATCACTGCGCTGCCAAATTTCCAATCTCAAGAAATAATGAAGGAGGCCCAAGTCCTTCATCTCAAACTCTTTTGCAAGATCATCCTTGCATGAGAGTATCAACAGCTCATCACCTGTCAAAATCAAATCATCTACATAAAGTACAATGATCAAAGAATCTCATCTCTCCACCACCATTCAGGTATAGGTTCAGATTCGTCTACTCTTGCGTAATCCAAGTCCGGTGAAATAACTGGTTTATCCGTGTGTACCAAGCACGAGGTGCTTGTTTCGACCCATACAACGCTCTGCTTGAGCCTGCACACATGCGACTCGCTGCTGAAGATCTCAAAACCTTTGGGCTGCTCTATGTACACCTCCTCCTCAATGACTCCATTGAGGAACGCAGTCTTCACATCCATTTGATGAATGTGCCACCCCATCTGCGCTGAGAGAGCAAGAATCGTTCGTATGGAAGAATACCTTGCAACAGGTGCAAAGGTCTCGTCATAATCGATCCCCTCTATCTATGAAAAGCCCTGGGCAAAAAATCTTGCCTTGTACTTCTCCACACTCTCGTCAGCTACCTGCTTCACTTTGTAGAGCCATCTCAAACCCACCACTGATTTCCCTTCTGGCCTCGGGACAATCTCCCATGCACTGTTTCTGACAATCGAATCATACTCTTCCACCATGGCATCTACCCATGCGGGGTCCTCCATAACTTCCTTGAAAGAGGATGGCTCTATAATGATACACTTGCTCATAAGAGCCATTTATCCAGTATACCGGTCAGGTGACTGTCTCTGTCTGTGCTGTGATGTAGGTGCTCCTACAACCTTCTCTGCATCTTGAGCCAGTCGCTCAGCTTCTGTAGTGCGCTTCCACCCTCTGATGGTTGGCGCTACCTGAGTGGTCTCTTCCACTCCATGAACCTCATCTTGTGGCTGATCCACATCCTGAAGCTCATCCTTAGGAAATAATAGCTCCTCCTCTGCATGCAAGTGTGGCTCCCTCTCAAGCGAACACTTCATGGCTTTCTCCTCCTGAAATTTGATATCCCGTCGCACAACAGTCTTGCGACTGTCTGGAAAATACACACGATAGTTGTGGGGTGTATCAGTGTACCCACAAATATCCCTTACCCACACACCAGTCTACCTTCTTCCTGGCATCCTTTGTCACATGAATGTAAACAGGTGAACCAAAAATCCTCAAATGGGAAATATCAAGCTTCTTACCAGAAAACGCCTCCTCGGGTGTACTCATGCCAAGTATCCCGTGAGGACAACAGTTCTGCACATATACTGCAGTATTGCATGCCTCAGCCCACAAGTGTATGGGAAGGCCCTGATCATGCAACATCGCCTGTGCAGCACCCATGATCGTTCTATTCTTCCACTCAGCAACCCCATTCTGCTGTGGGTTATGAGGTGCTATGAGCTCTCTTTGAATTCCTTCTGCGTTGCAAAAGTCCTTGAATTCGCCAGAGATGAATTCACCACCATTTTTGCTCCTAAGAGCCTTCACCTGCTTCCTGATTCTTTCTCAACCAGTGCCTTGAACTCATAGAACTTTGAGTATGTCTCGCTCTTCATATGCATGAAGAAGATCCAGCACTTACGAGAAAAATCATCAACAAATATCACATAATACCTATGCTTTGTTGTCGAAGCTACTGAGAAAGGTCCACACACGTATGTGTGAATTCTCTCAAGGATCGTCATGGCATGACTATCCTTCTCGTGAAAGGTGGCTTTCACAAATTTTCCCAAGGTACATCCCTTGCACTGATCTGACTACGCAAGAGTACCCTTAGGAAGCCTAGTAGAAATCTGCTGCAGTATCTTCAAAGCTCCATGGTGAAGGTGGCCCAATCTCCGGTGCCACAACTCGCCATCATCTTGGCTCACCACTCCTTCTGCTTTGCCTGCCATTGCTACGCAGCCATCTACTTAAAATTTATAAAGGTTCTTAACTCGAACCCCTATCCTTCGAGTCTCACCAGTTGCCTTACTGCACAGGAAAGCCTTTCCCTTGCTAAAGACAACATCATATCCCTTGTCTTCTAACATCGCCACAGAGATAAGATTCTTCTTCAATCCTGGAACATGCATCACTTCCTTCAATACGAAGGGTTTACCAGACTCCCTCTCAAAGGAAATGGTACCGATACCGGTCGCACTATATCTACCATCATCGCCCATCTCGATGTGCACTCCAAGGTCTTTCTCATCCAGATCAGTAAACAAATCTCGATCTCCTATCATGTGAAAAGACGCACCGCTGTCAAGAAACCACAATGAACCCGTCACACTCGAGACCAAGCATGCGATCAGTGAAAAATCCAGCTCAAACTACAAGGCTAAGGCCTCTCTAGCTGCAGTTCCAGCAGCCTAATTATTTTTCTTCTTCTGTGGACAATTAGTGGCGTAATGTTTGTGTTGGTGACAGTGAAAGCACTTCACCTTGGACATGTCCTACTTCTTGACTTTCGCACCGGATTGAGAAAATTTCTTGCTCTTCCCCTTCTTTGATTTGGAAGCCAAAGCGCAATTCTCTTCATCAGAGTTCTTTTATGAAGATCCATCTCTGGTACTTCGCCTTATATCCTCTTGCACAAGATCCGACCAAAGTCGCTCCCATCCTGGCAATTTCTCCCGACCATTGACAGAGTCCTGATAGGAGTGCCAATTCTTCGGAAGCCCAAGGAGAGCCAAGCTCACCAAGTCCTCATCATCAACAGTCACCCCCACACTTCCCAGCTCATCCCTGCATTGGACGAACTTCATGAGGTACTTGGGCATACTGTCGCCTTTCTCCATTTTTATGTTCCTGAGTTTATCCTTGAGTGCCAACTTCCTCTGGTTGCTCTTGCTTTGAAATAAATATATCAAAGCTTTCCACATTAAGAATGGAGAAGCCTTACCATGAAATCTGGATACTATGTGATCCTTCACACCTTCCAATAGAATCCTTTGATGTCTTCTTTTGCCATGCGTCAAGTGCGGCAGCATCGCTAGAAGCAGGTTTTGGAATTTCTGCATCTATGAACTCCTTCAACCCATTTTCATCTAGCACTGCCTCCATCCTGTCCTTCCATGCAATATAATTTGAACTTTCCTCAAGGGCATACTCCAATCGCAATCCGTTGAAAGACATCTCAACTTCAACACCAAGAAAACAATGCTGCAAATTCGAATTCCACCAGCACAAAACTCAACCGCTTCAATGTTCTGCAATTGCTCCAATGATCAATATCGCTCCGATATGTAGAAATTTGAATAATAGCTGGATTATTCACCGAGATTATACTTATTACACACTATTTGAGCTTCATGCATAATACATAACCTCTTCTACAATTGATCATCAATTTGTGGAAATTAGAAGTAGTCGCATGCGCACATTAAAACATAATCAAGCACACATATAACATAGTATGTAATGGGGAAAGAATACAGTTGAAAACCCCCAACTATCTGTATATTATAATGATAGAGAACATGTAACAATACATAGTACAAACTCCTCACAAGCTCTCAACACTATCTCCAATTGTTACACACAAAACTAGCTCAGATCTGAACAAGTCACAGGTTCAAATCTCCTCCACTGTTTGCCTGCCTCTACTGCGCAATCCAAGATGAGAATGAATTAGATCCAGGTTCAAATCCCACTGGCTTTAACTGCGCAATTCTCATTGGAAATATCAATCAATGTGTGTGCAAATATCATTCACAGTTGTAGTCACAACTGATAGTCACACTCACCCTTTCACCCACCTCTAACACTGGTCTCCACTGAACTGTCCATGCACTGAGTTAACTGATGTGTTCTTTAGTTGATTTATGAGTTAATAATTAGTGAATTAATTATTAATTAATTCACACCACTCATCACTAGTGTATTTATCGCTAGGATTAAATACAACTAGTTCAACTAAGTTAAACTCTAACACAACTCCACCAAACTCGCCATGAGTTCTAACTCATCAAGTCAACCATGCAATAGCTCAACTAAATCCTAGGAATAGAGTAATTCCTTCTGTCAGCTGCATGTGCCACATCTAGGCATCAAATTCAAGTGCTCCAAGAGAATAAGATAATGTTTAGAGTCCAAATATTATTAAGAGCTAATAATATTCGACATATCTATTTTTAGACTGGCAATCTAAAAATAGATTCCGCCCCATATGTCTAAAAATAGAAATCCATCTATTTTTCCAACTTGACCAACCATCCACAAATAGCATCCCGCAACTCATAGAATATGATCGACATGTCTAAAAATAGACTTTGCGACAAAAATCACCTGTGTGGGCCCCACCTAGTTTAGGTGATCACTTTCCAACTAGGATCATGAAAGATGTTTCCGGAGGCCTCCTTCAATGTTTCTTGTTGTCATTTTCAACACGATACCATGTAGAAATTTGAATAATTGATATATTATTCACCGAGATTCTCCCGATCACACACTATTTTAGCTTCATGCACAATACAAAATCTCTTCTGCCATTGATCATCACATGCGGAAATAAAATCAATTGCATGCACACATTAAAACCATAAACAATCACACATATGAACACAGTATTTCATGGGAAAGCTTAAAGCTGAAAACCCCCAACTATCTGTATATTATATGTCATGGAGATCATGTAACAATCATAGTACAAAGCTCCTCACAAGCTCTCAGCACAACCTCGAATTGCTACACACTATCAAGCTAGATCTAGCAAAACACATGCTCCAATATTTTGCCACTTGATAGCCAGCCTCTATTGCATAATCAATGCTATGGGATGGCTCATTAAATAACATAAACCACCTGGCTTGTACTGCGCAATCCTCATGGGCTTCTCCAATTATTTGTGTGTTGCAAATAGAAATTGTATAGTCACAACTGATAGTTAACCTACTCTTTCACCTATTTCTGCACTGGTCTCCACTGAAACTGTCCATGCAATGAAGTTAACTGATGCATTCTTTAGTTGATTAATGAGTTTATAATTAGTGAATTAATTAATAATTAATTCACACCACTCTCACTAATTGTATCAATTAGTTAAACTGAATGCAAATAGCTCAACTATGTTTAGATTAGTTAAATTGAACACAA
This sequence comes from Pinus albicaulis, assembly GCA_034641835.2. Taxonomy (NCBI): domain Eukaryota; kingdom Viridiplantae; phylum Streptophyta; class Pinopsida; order Pinales; family Pinaceae; genus Pinus; species Pinus albicaulis. The sequence continues at coordinate 1,870,603,776 of CM076575.1, read as the reverse complement.
CTCCATTAACTTCCTCAATCAACTCCACCAAACTCTGTCACATGAGTTCTAACTGAAGTATCCATGCAATAGCTCCACATAACCCTCAAGAATAGTGTAATTCCTTCTGTCAGCTCCTGTGCCACATCTGTGCACTTAACTGAAGTGCTCCAAGAGAATAAGATAATGTTTATAGTCCAAATATTATTAAGAGCTAATAATATTCGGCATATCTATTTTTAGACTGGCAATCTAAAAATAGATTCTGCCCAATATGTCTAAAAATAGAAGTCCATCTATTTTTTCCAACTTGACCAACCATCCACAAATAGCATCCTGCAACTCATAGAACATGATCCATATGTTTAAAAATAGACTTTGCGCCAAAAATAGCCTGCGGGCCCACTTAGTGAAGGCGACTTCTTTCCACTAAGCTCATCATCTTGTTGCAATCTCAAAAAATTGGACAATAAATATTAATCTATTCTTTTGAAGCACTTGATTTCAATTAACTGAAGTGGAAAACTAGTTAGCTGAAGGAATTTCGAGTTCTAAGGTTGGTTGGTGGGACATGCAAGTGGACTTAGTTGTAACTGAGTGATTCGAAGTTGTAACAGAATTGAATGTGTAGTTATGTGAGTTGTAAAGTAGTTTAACTCAGTTAAGTGAGTTAAACTCAATTTTGTTAGCTGTAACTAGTTGTAATTAAAGATACACTAGTGAGAGATTAGTAAATTAAATATTAAATTAATTCACATGGAGTGATCTCACATGCAACTGAAGATTTACTACTGTTAACTACATGCATGTTAGATCCAGTGGAGACCCAGTTGAGAGATAGGTGAAAGGGACAGTTTGACTATTTGTTGTGACATTAGTGGGTGCACTCATAAAACCACACACACGTTGGAGATGCCAATGAGGATTTCGTGGTAAAGGCAAGGCGGTATCTCATTCATTCATGATTGTGATCAGCAGGGATTGTGCAGTGGAGGCAGGCTATCAGGAGGCAGTAAATTGGTGCATGTATTTGCCAATTTGTGTATGACAGTGTGAGACGATTGTATATGCTACTGAGAGCTCTTGGATTATATTTTTGTATGAGATTGTTTCATGATCCATGATATATGCATGATATATGATAGTGGGGTTTTTAGCTTTATGCTTTCCCAGTAAACATCTGTGTTATGTGTGAATGATATTTCTTCATTTGTTTGCAATTGGTGATTAAATTTCTGCAAATATTTTGTTGAAAATGCAGCAAGATGATGGAGCTTAGTGAAATGAATTCGCCTTCACTAAGTGGGCCCGCAGGCAAATTCTGGCGCAAAATCTATTTTTAGACTATGTCTATTTTTAGACATATGGAGCATGGTTCGGGGATTCCAGTTTGAGATTCTTGAAGTATGTGTCATGTTGGTAAAAATAGATGAGACTCTATTTTTGAGGTCAAAGAGGTCAAAGTCTATTTTTAGACTGCCTCTCCTAAAAATATGGAAGTCAAATATTATTTACCCTTAATAATATTTAGACTATAAACAACAGTTTACTCTCTTGGAGCACTTCAGTTCGAGCTACAGAAGTGGCTCATGTAACTGACAGAGGAATCACGTGGTTCCCAAGGGTTTAATGGCATCATGCATGGTTGACTTCAGTTGGACTTCAGTGGCAGAAGTTTGGAGGAGTTAATGAGACAGATAGTGGAGTTGTGTTCTGTTTATTTTAGTTGAACTAGTTGAGATTAGTTTAACTAGCTAATAAATTAGTTATGAGTGGAGTGAATTTAATATTATTTAATTCATTAATTAGTAACTCATTATTCAACTCAAGAACACATCAGTTCACTACAGTGCATGATCAGTTTAGTGAAGACCAGTGAAAGAGGTAGATGAAAGGGTGGAGTTAGCTATCAGTTGTGACTATACTGCTGCTATTTGCAACACACAGATAGGAGGAGTAAGCCCATGAGGATTGTGTTGTTTAGGCTGGTGGTTTATCTATATAAAGAGGCCATCCCATAACATTGAAACACGCAATAGAGGCAAGGCAATTAGTGGTGAGTTTTGAACCAGTAACCTGTTCAAAACTGAGCTAGATTGTGAGTAACTTTATGAGAAAGTACTGAGTACTTGTGAGGAGTATTGTACTGATTTTGTTACTTGATTTCTCCATTATAATATACACAATAGCTGCGGGGGTTTTCAGCTATAAGCTTTCCCCATACATATTATGTTAATGTGTATGATGATTTGATGTGTTATCGCTTGATTTTATTTCCGCATGTGTGATGATCTGAGTTGATTGAGTGGAAGAGATTATGTGTTATGTATGAAGCTCAAATAGTATGTGACCAGGATAGTCTCGGTGGATAATTAATCATTATTCAGCAAATTTCTACATGGTATCGGAGCTATTGAAGCAGAGATTGATCATCACAGTGATTACAAACTTATTTCAGTAGACAGAGTCTGCATGCGGGCCAGGTAGCCTCCGGATTCATCTTTCTTCAGAAAGTGAAAGGTCTGGTAAATGCCCCTTGCAGTCAATCTCTGTGCTAGAAATAATTTGTTCTCACAGATCTAGAGCGGCTGAGCTTTGAGGTGGAATTCGAAATTTTGCAGCAGTTTTGTTTTCTTGGTGCCAGTGTTGAAAATGTCTTTCAACGGTTTGCGACTCGAATATGCTCTTGAAGGCAGTTCGAATTATGTTGCATGGAAGGATTGCATGGAGGTAGTATTAGAAGATAATGGTCTGAAGTAGTTCATAGATACGGATGTCCAAAATCCCACTGATCCTGCTGAAGTCGATGCATGGAAAAAGAAGATGGCGAAGTGTCGAAGGATCCTGTTGGAGGGCGTCAAGGATCATATTGTATCCAGCCTGCATGGAAAGGCTTCTCCATATTTAATGTGGAAAGCTTTGATGGATCTATTCCAGAGTAAGAGTGACCAAAGGAAGTTAGCACTCAAAGATAAGCTCAGGAACATCAAGATGGAGAAAGGCGACAGTATCGCCAAATACCTCACGAAGTTCACTCAGTGCAGAGATGAGCTGGGAAGTGTGGGGGTGACTGTCGAAGAAGAGGACATGGTCGACCTGGCTCTCCTTGGTCTTCCGAAGGCTTGGCACTCATATCAAGATAGTGTCAATGGTCGTGAGAAGCTGCCGGGATGGGAGCGCCTTTGGGCGGATCTCATGTAGGAGGAGATAAGGAGGACTACTCGAGATGGATCTTCATCAAAGGGAGCTGATGAAGAAAACTGCGCTTTGGTGGCCAAAGCAAAGAAGGGGAAGGGTAATAAAACCTCTCATTCTGGTGCAAAGGGCAAGAAGCAGGATATGGCGAAAGTGAAGTGTTTTCACTGCCATGATCACGGACATTATGCTACAAATTGTCCAAAGAAGAAGAAGAACAAGCAAGCGGGAAGATCTGCAGATGGAGAAGCTTTGGCTTCATAGTTCGAGCTTGACTTTTCACCGATCGCATGCTTGGTTTCAAGTGTGTTGGGATCGGTATGGTTCTTAGACAGCGGTGCATCATTTCATATGATGGGAGATCGGGATTTGTTCTCAGATCTGGAGGACAAAGATTTGGGTGTGCACATCGAGATGGGCGATGATGGTAGATACAGTGCGACTGGTATCGGTACCATATCCTTTCAGAGGGAGTCTGGTAAACCCTTTGCATTGAAGGATGTCATGCATGTACCTGGATTGAAGAAGAACCTGATTTCTGTGGCGATGTTGGAGGATAAGGGGTATGATGTGGTCTTCAGCGAAGGAAAATCCTTCCTGCGCAGTAAGACTACTGGAGAGACCCGTAAGATAGGGGTTCGGACCAAGAACCTTTATCAGTTGTAGGTAGATGGCTGCGCAGCTATGGCATGCAAGGCGGGAGAAGTGGTGAGCCGGAATGATGAGGGCGAGCTGTGGCACAGGAGATTGGGCCACCTTCACCATCGAGCTTTGAAGATTCTGTAGCAGATTTCTACTGGGCTTCCTAAGGGCACCCTTGCGCAGTCAGATCAGTGCAAGGGGTGTACTTTAGGGAAGTATGTGAAAGCCACCTTTCACGAGAAGGATAGTCGCGCCACGACGATCCTTGAGAGAGTTCACACAGACGTGCGTGGTCCTTTCTCAGTTGCTTCGACAGCAAAGCACAGGTATTATGTGATCTTTGTTGATGATTTCTCTCGAAAGTGCTGGATCTTCTTCATGCAGAAGAAGAGCGATACATTCGCGAAGTTCTGTGAGTTTAAAGAACTGGTCGAGAAGGAGTCAGGGAAGAAGGTGATTACTCTAAGGAGTGATAATTGTGGTGAATTCATCTCGGCTAAATTCAAGGAGTTCTGCAGCGCAGAAGGGATTCGGAGAGAGCTCATCGCACCCCATAACCCACAACAGAATGGGGTGGCTGAGCGGAAGAACAGAACGATCGTGGGTGCTGCACGGGCGATGTTGCATGATCATGGCCTACCCCTTCACTTGTGGGCTGAGGCATGCAATACAGCAGTGTATGTGCAGAACCGTTGTCCTCACAAGGTTCTTGGCATGAGTACACCCGAGGAGGCTTATTCTGGCAAGAGGCCTGATATTTCCCATTTGCGGATTTTTGGTTCTCCTGTCTACATGCATGTGACGAAGGATGCGAGAAGGAAGCTGGATCCAACTGCCGAAGTTGGAATATTTGTGGGGTACACTGATACACCTCACAACTATCGGGTGTATGTGCCAGACAGTCGCAAGACTGTTGTGCGACGGGATATAAAATTTCAGGAGGAGAAAGCCATGCAGTGTTCGCTTGAGAGGGAGCTACACTCGCATGCAGATGAGGAGCTGTTAGTTCCTAAGGAGGAGCTTCCGGATGTGGATCAGCCACAAGAGGAGGTTCAGGAGGTGGAAGAAACCACCCAGGCAGCGCCAACCATCAGAGGGCGCATGCGCACTACAGAAGCTGAGCGACTGGCTCGGGATGCAGAGAAGGCTGTAGGACCACCTACAGCACAGCGCAGACAGAGACAGTCACCGGATCGGTACACTGGATACATGGCTCTTGTGAGTCAATGTGTTGTGACGGAGCCATCCTCTTTTGAGGAAGCTATGGAGGAACCCACATGGGTTGATGCCATGATCGAAGAATATGATTCGATCATCAGGAACAGTGCATGGGAGATTGTCCCAAGACCGGTGGGAAAATCAGTGGTGGGTTCGCGATGGATCTACAAAGTGAAGCAGGCGGCTGACGGGAGTGTGGAGAAGTACAAGGCGAGATTTGTCGCCCGTGGCTTTTCACAGATCGAGGGGATCGACTATGAGGAGACCTTTGCACCTGTCGCAAGGTACTCTTCCATACGGATGATCCTTGCTCTCTCAGCGCAGATGGGGTGGCACATTCATCAGATGGATGTGAAGACTGTGTTCCTCAATGGAGTTATTGAGGAGGAGGTGTACATAGAGCAGCCTGAAGGTTTCGAGATCTTCAGCAGTGAGTCGCATGTGTGCCGACTCAAGAGAGCACTGTACGGGCTGAAGCTAGCACCTCGTGCTTGGTACACTCGGATAGACAGCTACTTCACCGGGCTTGGATTCTCCAAGAGTGAGGCGGATCCAAACCTGTACCAGATTGTGGTGGAGGGGAAGCTGTTGATCATCGTACTGTATGTAGATGATCTGATTTTGACTGGCGATGAGCAGCTGATACTTTCATGCAAGGAGGATCTTGCACGAGAGTTTGAGATGAAGGACCTGGGCATCCTTCATTATTTCCTGGGATTGGAGATTTGGCAGCGCAGTGGAGGACTGTTTGTTTCTCAGGGCAAGTATGCCCGGGAGATTCTGGAGAGGTTCAACATGCAAGGCCGCAAGCCTGTTGACACTCCTCTTCCTGGTGGTTGGAGGAAGGAGGATGCTACTTCAGCGGAGGTAGTGGATGCCACTGTCTATCGACAGTTGGTGGGGTCGCTTATGTATCTGGTCAATACACGACCCGATATATGCTATGCAGCTAACCAGCTTTCGCAAGCTATGGTTAAGCCTACCAAGCTCTTTTGGAAGGCAGGCAAGCATGTATTGTGCTATATCAGAGGCACATCGGGATATGGCCCGTGCATGACAGAGGATGAGGCGAAGCCGGCTTCACCGATGCAAACATTGGGCGGTGGAGTCCAATCTTAGAGAGGAGCAATATCCGGAGGAGAGAACTCAAGATTGGTCGACAAAGAAGCTCGGCAATGTTAGTATGCAGATCCGTGGCACTCGCCCAAGAGAGGCTTCTATCACATGGTGCCTAGCTTGGCCGCATGCGAGGCTATTTGGATGAGGAAGATCCTCGCAGGTTTGTTCAGGTTGCATTTGGAGCCTACAGTGATCTACTGTGATAACCAGAGCTGCATCAAGCTCTCGGCTAATCCAGTATTTCATGATAGGTCCAAACATATCGACATCAGGTACCATCATATCAGAGATTGTGTTCAGCGGAGAATTATGATGCTTTCATATGTTCCCACGGAGGATCAGGATGCCGACATCCTGACGAAGGCGCTCACCAGGAGCAAGTTCGAATTCCACAGAGGCAGGATAGGGGTTGCAGATAATCCATATCTTGCCGAGAGGGAGTGTTGAGAATGCAGCAAGATGATGGAGCTTAGTGAAATGAAGTCGCCTTCACTAAGTGGGCCCGCAGGCAAATTCTGGCGCAAAGTCTATTTTTAGACTATGTCTATTTTTAGACATATGGAGCATGGTTTGGGAATTCCAGTTTGAGATTCTTGGAGCATTGGTCATGTTGGTAAAAATAGATGAGACTCTATTTTTTAGGTCAAAGAGGTCGAAGGCTATTTTTAGACTGCCTCTCCTAAAAATAGGGAAGTCAAATATTATTTACCTTAATAATATTTGGACTCTAAACAACAGTTTACTCTCTTGGAGCACTTCAGTTTGAGCTACGGATGTGGCACATGCAACTGCCAGAAGGAAATACGCTTTTCCTATGGGGTATTGAGCTCATGCATGGTTGACTTTAGTTAGGACTTCAGTGGCAGAAGTTTGGTGGAGTTAATGAGACAGATAGTGGAGTTGTGTTCGGTTTATTTTAGTTGAACTAGTTGAGATTAGTTTAACTAGCTAATAAATTAGTTATGAGTGGAGTGAATTAAATGTTATTTAATTCATTAATTAGTAACTCATTATTCAACTCAAGAACACATCAGTTCACTACAGTGCATGATCAGTTCAGTGGAGACCAGTGAAAGAGGTAGATGAAAGGGTGGAGTTAGCTATCGGTTGTGACTATACTGTTGCTATTTGCAACACACAGATAGGTGGAGTAAGCCCATGAGGATTGCGCAGTTCAGGCTGGTGGTTTATCTATATAAAGAGGCCATCCCATAGCATTGAAACATGCAATAGAGGCAAGGTAATTGGCGGTGAGTTTTGAACCAGTAACCTGTTCAAAACTGAGCTAGATTGTGAGTAACTTTATGAGAAAGTACTGAGTACTTGTGAGGAGTATTGTACTGATTTTGTTACTTGATTTCTCCATTATAATATACACAATAGCTGCGGGAGTTTTCAGCTATAAGCTTTCCCCATACATACTGTGTTAATGTGTATGATGATTTGATGTGTTATCGCTTGATTTTATTTCCGCATGTGTGATGATCTGAGTTGATTGAGTGGAAGAGATTATGTGTTATGTATGAAGCTCAAATAGTATGTGACCAGGATAGTCTCGGTGGATAATTATTTATTATTCAGCAAATTTCCACATATTTTAGAAGAAGGATTTTGTATTTAACAGTGGCATATAATTTTTAGATCAAGAGAATCTAGGCAATACATAATTGATTAACATTTCTACAAAACAAAAATTAAAAGCATAAATATATGTCACAGTTGGGGGTCGAATTAGAGAAAACCAACTGGTGTAATTTGTCAGATCTAGGACAAAAACCATTGAATCTGAATATTACATCCTTAGATTGGAGAATGGAAAAAAGAGAGTTTACCTCTAAAAGATTAAATTTCGTGGTTGGATTTTGTTCCATTTGATTTAAAATGTAGGGACTTAGGTTGTTTTGGATATGATTTGATGGATCTTGAGCCTTCCCATTCACTACATCCTTGAAGGAGACATATCAACTATGGTTTCTTGATCGATATGCGTCCCTATAAGATACATTTGGTTTCTTGGTACCTGTATCTCCACCACATAGCCTTGCAAGCATGATTATGGTGGAATTTCTCGAGATACCATATATATACAACAAAAATAAATCGATTAACTTCTTACCCTCGTGTAATAGACAGTATGAGGTCACAAAGATGTTCGTCCTATGATTTATATTCTATTTAATATACACAAAAAAGATTAGATCCATATGCCCATAAAAGGACCAAGTTAACACTAAGGGTTTTGATGAATATTTGAAAACCTTCCTCCTAATCTGAAAGGTTCCTAAATTTATTACACTACATCTCTTTGCCTTAAAAGTTGCAAAAAAATAAAATAAAAGGTTGCAGGTAAATGATCTTCACTCTTTTTCCAAAAGTGAAAAAAAAACACTAATCACAATGAATTTTGAAATGTTATCTTTGATAATTAGATATAAGTCTGCACTGGAGATCATAGAAAATGATTTGATATCATATGGATTAGAAAAATATTCTCCTTGGAAATATGACCCATAACATATAATATCTAATTTAAATAAAGGGGTAGGTTTGTTAACTTATACACGTGTCAAACCTCGAGATGGAAAAATTTGTAGTTAAAACCAAAGAAAACAAGATTAAGGATATAGAAGACAAAATACTCAGTTTTTCAAGTTTGCTAAAGGATGGAGTTGTCACCGAAAAAATGTTGGAAATAAAATATGAGGAAATCAAATATTTAAAGTAGGCTTTGAAAACTTTTGATTATGAAGTGAAATTTTAGTTGAGTCTTTTCATCGCAAAGAAAGAAGAAGAAACTTTTGATTATGAAGTGAAAATTTCAAAGAACATTAAGTACGAAATATTATCACCTGAAGGAATTAAAAGAACAAATTTCCAAACAAAATAAACACTTTGAAGAAAAATAAAAGAAATATCGGAGCATACTGAATAATATAAGACCATTGTACACAATTCCCTCCAGCAGGGCACAAAAAGAAACGTCGATCTGGAAAAATTAAAGTTCTTTGAAATTAAAATTTCTAAACTTGAGGGAAAGGTAGAAAATGAAAAAAAAATAAAAAAATCAATTGGATTAGAAGTAGAGTGGCGAGGTAAAGGACAAGGATGAATTTGTTGAAAATGTGTTGTCGGTGTTAAAAACAAATTTGAGAGAAATACAATTTATGTGACGATATATAGAAAAAATTACAATGGCAAGGGCCATTTTTTTCTTTTTTTTTGGGAGGATAAAGACAAATTCTGATAGATATAAGTGAAAATTTTTTTAATATAAAACTTTATTATGGTAAATTTTAAGGATGGAAATTTATTTTGAAGTTTATAAAATTTGGTGAATTTCACTATTATGTAATTTGCAATTTGTAAAATGTTTGGTAATGCTTTTGTAAAACTATTCAAATTTCTAATAATTTTATATATTCTCTATATAAAGTTTTGACGATTTTTAAGGTAAAACGATTTTATACTATAAAATTTGGGTGAAAAATATTTAGAAAAAATGGAAATTAACTAATCTTTTTTTGAAAAAAGCATAGGAAATTAGCCCACTTGCAAATATTAGCCTCTAAAATTTTCCCTAGACCTTATGTGAATCTCCTCCTTCATTGTAAGACAATAGTCATGGAAAATTCCAATATTGAAATGAGGAACATAAATCCTTTGATGAAGAAAAGACTAAAGAAGGTGGAAAAGATAATAAATTATCTAAATGCATTGGATGAGGAAACTATTAAGCTCTTTGAGGCACCTAGTAGCTATGATTATATATGGTTAGTCTTATCAGCCAAAGAAAAGCAAAAATATATGAATAAATGAATAATAAGATCTAGGGAAAAATTTAAGGATGGAAGTTTATATTAAAGTTTAGAAACCTTGGCGAATCTTACTAGTTCCCAATATGTCAATTGTAAAAAATTTAATGATATTTTTGTAAAAATATTTAGGTTTTTAATTATTTTATATTAGTATATAAAAAAATTTGGCGATTTTTAGGATAAAATAATTTTATACTATAAAACTTGGACGAATCATTTTTCAAATAAATAGAAATTGACGAATCTTTTTTTTGGCAAAAGCATGGAAAATTAGCCCACCTACGAATATTAGCCTCTAAAATCTGTTGAAGTTATCACAGCGGAAAACATTAAACAATTAACACACAGCAGAAAACCATACACAAATGACACAGTGATTTTACGTGGTTCACCCAACCAATCTGGGCTACGTCCACCTAACAGGGCATTGGCAATCTTTATTATCAAACAGGAGATTACAAACTCTCACACCTTCTCACTCCATCCGTATGGATACCTGTTTTATAGCAAGGAGAATCTAACTGCCTCATAAATCCTCTCACATCAAATTTAGGATGCATTAACTCTCTCCCAACAACCTGGAGCTAATCTAGCAACAAATTCCTAATTTTTGTCACCTACTGAGATTTTTGACTATTTTAATAAAACAGAAAATCTCAACAATCTCCACCTTGACAACAATTAGCCTGATGCCCTGTTTGTTTATTATTTTATCTTTTCTACAAGCCAAGAGAAGCCAAACACCAGCATAGCTTCTCTAACAAAACTGGTTTTGTGAACATGTCTGCACAGTTTTCCTTTGTATGCACCTTTTCAAGAGAGACTCCCCTTTCAGTGATAACCTGTCTTACAAAATGGTACTTAATTGGAATATGCTTTGATTTACTATGATAGGCCGGATTCTTAGCCAAATGTATTGCACTTTGACTATCACAAAGTAACCCGATGTTGTCCTGTAACCTACCAAACTCACCAAGCAAACCTTTCAACCAAACTGCCTCTTTGCAAGCATGCGAAGCAGCAATGTATTCTGCTTCAGTAGTGGATAAAGCAACAATGTTTTGTAGCTTTGACATCCAGCTAATAGCTCCACCTGCAAGAGTAAAGACGTACCCTGAAGTTGACCTTCTCTTATCCAAATCACCTGCAAAGTCAGAATCAACATACCCGCAAACAAATTCACTACTCTTATTGTAAGTGATACAATAACTACTTGTGCCTCTCAAATACCGAAGCACCCATTTCACTGCTGACCAGTGTTCTTTACCCGGATTTTCCATGTACCCGCTGACAACCCCAACTGCATGTGAAATATCTGGTCGAGTACAAACCATCGCATACATCAAACATCCTACTACATTAGCATATGGAATTCGAGACATATAATCCTTTTCTTCATCTGTATTTGGACATAAACCCGAAGAAAGCTTGAAATGGGAAGCGAAAGGGACTGACACAGGCTTCACATTATTCATACCAAACCTCAAAAGTATTTTCTCAATATACTTTTGTTGTGATAGCCATAGCTTACCATTGCTCTTGTCTCTGAAAATCTCCATGCCCAAAATCTGTCTTGCTGCTCCTAGATCTTTCATATCAAATGTCCTTGCCATCTGAGTCTTCAACCTATTGATTTCATCAATGCTTTTGCTTGCTAAAAGCATATCGTCAACATACAACACTAAGATAATGAACATGCCATTACTTAACTGCTTAAAGTAAACACAATGATCATATTCACTTCTTATATATTTTTGACTCAACATGAAAGAATCAAATTTCGTGTACCACTGTCGAGGCGACTGCTTCAGACCATACAATGACTTCTTGAGCCTGCAGACAAATTTCTTATTGCGATGCTGAACAAACCCTTCCGGTTGTTCCATATATATTTCCTCATCTAAGTCTCCATGTAGAAATGTAGTCTTAACATCTAATTGCTGCAACTCTAAATCAAGCAAAGCCACTAATGCTAACACAATTCTAATTGAAACAATTTTAACCACTGGTGAAAAAATCTCATGAAAGTCAATACCGGCTTTCTGAGAAAACCCTTTTGCAACCAGCCTTGATTTGTATCTGTCCTCTGAATCATTCACACCCCGTTTCACCTTGAAAACCCATTTACATCCTACAGTTTTCCTGCCTTTCGGAAGTTCAACCAGATCCCATGTGCCGTTCTTACTTAAGGCCATCATTTCGTCCTTCATGGCTGCTTTCCACTTGTCACTTTTCGAACCTTCTATTGCTTCCTGATAGCACAGAGGTTCATCGTCATTAGCAGTAAATGCAACTGAAGTAACATAATCATCATACCTTCTCGGTGGCCGTTTGATTCTTGTCGACCTCCTTAAGGATGTTACTGGCACTTCCTCGATTGGCTGACTACCATCTGTAGGACCTTCTTGCCGATCAGTATCTGAGACCTGTTCATGATCTAAACCTGAACCCTGTTCATAATCTGATTCTGAAACCTGTTCATGACTTGAATCTGAACTATCATTAGAAGTGTTGTCAAACTGAATGTGCTGAAAATGAGATACATCATCCTGTTTCAATTTATTATCTAACTGTACAAGAGAGGATTCATTAAACTTTACATCTCTGTTGATGATGATTTTGCGGGTAGTAGGATCCCACAATCTATATCCCTTTGTTCCAACACCATACCCAACAAAGATATACCTTTTAGACTTTGGATCTAACTTAGTTCACTGATGTTTAGGCACTAGAGCATATGCATCACAACCAAACACTCTGAGTTTAGAATAGTCACAAGGGTGTCCTTTCCATACCTCTTGCGGAATCTTGCAGTCTATCGCCGTCGATGGAGATCGGTTTATCACATAACAAGTTGTTGCCACCGCTTCCGTCCACAACTCCTTTTGTAACCCGGCGTTACTCAGCATACTCCTTGCTCTCTCTAGAAGAGTCCTGTTCATGCGTTCAACAACTCCATTTTGCTGAGGAGTATAAACCGTGGTCTTATGTCTCTCAATCCCCGCATCCTTGCAATAGCTGTCAAACTCCTTGGAAGTAAACTCACCACCATTGTCAGTTCTTAAACATTTTATTGTTCTACCAGTGATGTTTTCTACCAATGCTCTAAACTGTTTGAAAATTGTAAAAACATCAGACTTCTTTTTCATCATGTAGACCCACACTTTCCTAGAAAAGTCATCAATAAATGATACAAAATAAGACGAACCACCATATGAGGTTGTAGGGGCTGGTCCCCAAACATCTGAATGGATATAATCAAGTATGCCTTTACTAGTATGTTTGCCTGTTTTAAATTTTTGTTTACTTTGTTTTCCAAACAAGCAATGCTTACAGAAATCTAACTTTCCAGACCTTAGATTAGGAAGTAACTTGCGATCAACCAAAATTTTCAACCCTCTTTCACTCATATGCCCTAATCTTTGATGCCATAAGTGAATGGAACTACTGTCATGTTCAGACACAGTAGACACATGAACTGACCCTGTTCTTCCTTCTAACTGAAACAGATTTCCTACTTTCTTAGCTTTCATTACTAGTAAGATACCTTTGTAGATTTTCATAACTCCACCTTGAATTACAATTTTATATCCATTCGTATCCAATGCTCCTAAAGAAATTAGATTTTTCCTTAAGTCTGGAACATGTCTCACATCTGTTAATATTCTAGTTGTGCCATCAAACATTTGCAGTTGTATGCTTCCTATCCCAACAATATTAGATGTAACATCATTACCCATGTACACGAATCCATCATTAACTGATCTATACGTCTTAAACCATTCTCTATGAATACACATGTGGTTTGATGCACCGGAATCTAACAACCAATGTTGATCATGATTTGACATATTAACAAACAACACTTCGTCGCTCATACCTGAACCAGATGCCGAACCTGTATCTGTCGTGTTTGCTTCCTTCTTCTCTGTCGAAGAGTCTCCTTTCTTCTCTGTTTGTTGTCTCTTCCAGCAGTCTTTCTTCAGGTGTCCAGTTTTCCCACAATGCCAGCACTTCACCTTTGTCTTCTTTCCTTTAGACTTTGAATGAGAGTTGCTATGCTTACCCCCGGAGTGTCTCTCTCTCGAGCGACCTCTGGCCATCATTACCTCTGATGTAGAGGTGTCTGCATTCGACTTCTTCCTCGTCTCCTCAGACAACAAGGCTCCAACCACATCGTCAAACTCAAGGACGGCTGCAGTACTAAAGCTTATGGAAGTAACAAAGTGATCCCACGATTCAGGCAATGAACACAATAGAGTTATTTCCTTATCCTCTGAATCAAATTTTACATCTAGACTTTGTAATTGTACCAATAGAGTATTGAAAACATTCAGATGGTCAGTAATCGAGGTACCTTCCTTCATCCGCAAACCATAAAGCTGTCGCTTCAGGAGAATCCGATTTGTCAAAGATTTCGTCATGTAGAGCTTTTCAAGCTTGATCCACAAGCCTGCGGCGGTCTTCTCTGACACAATGTTGAACAGAACGTCATCTGCCAGACATAACCGAATTGCGCTCAGAGCTCTGTCATCCAACTCATCCCATTCATCCTCCGTCATGGAAGAAGGCCTTTTGCTTTTCCCCAACAGCGCTTTCGCCACGCCTTGTTGAATCAGTAGATCGTGCATCTTAAGCTTCCAGATCTCGAAGTTGTTTTTGCCATTGAACTTCTCAATTTCAAACCGGGCATTTTGAGTTTTCGCCATCTTGTATAAAACAAACAATCTCCAAATCCAACTTTTAAATAAATGAAGTTTGTGTTTTAAAAAAAATGCCTTTGCCCTTTAAAAAACAAACAGATGCTACCATTCACCTTATAGAAAAAAAAAAGAAGGCCTTTCTCCAAATGGCATATTACAATTTAAATAACCCCAATTAAATCGATTTTTTTTTTTTAAATATCGAATTTAAATACCATACAAATCGATTAATTTCATACCATATAGAAATGGTATTGGTATTTAAAAAAAAAGTTAAATCGATTTATATTGAATTACAAAACTCCAAATCGATTTACAAAAAACTCCAAATCGATTTATAATTTTTAAATGTGACCACTTCATCTTTATAAAATGCCTTCTTCTAAATTCCATATTGGAATTCTAAGTGCCATCCTTCTTTAATAAAAAAATGCCACCACTCAAATCGATATATTATAACATTGATTTTTAAATATCGATTTTAAAACTTCAAACGTGAGCATTCCAATAAATCGATTTAAAATGGCACTTGCACACCATCGATACTCCAAAAAAAACGATTTTAATAAAGCATTTTCAATACCTGTCAACGCTGCCAACTCAGTCCACATAGGCTCGGCTTTCACCTGCTCATGCTCCACGCAGAGCTCATTTTCACGCAGAGGGTGGTAGAGCTCCACTTCACGCTGGCTCAGACTCACGTAAGTGGCAGCGTCCTTCGATCAGGCAGCGTCGAGTCCACGCAGATGGCTCAGCAAATGTGTGGCAGCACACTCTCCTCACACAAGAGTGCTCTTTGGCATCACCGGCAGTCTCCACGCAATACCATGCAGTAACAGTGATTATACACACCACCAATAATCCACGCAACAGGCAACAGCGATGATTGAAAACATTACCAGCGCTCCACGCAGCACCAGCAATCAACAATTCTGCGCACCAGCAATTCAACGCACTCCAAATTGCTCTGATACCAATTGTTGAAGTTATCACAGCGGAAAACATTAAACAATTAACACACAGCAGAAAACCATACACAAATGACACAATGATTTTACGTGGTTCACCCAACCAATCTGGGCTACGTCCACCTAACAGGGCATTGGCAATCTTTATTATCAAACAGGAGATTACAAACTCTCACACCTTCTCACTCCATCCGTATGGATACCTGTTTTATAGCAAGGAGAATCTAACTGCCTCATAAATCCTCTCACATCAAATTTAGGATGCATTAACTCTCTCCCAACAACCTGGAGCTAATCTAGCAACAAATTCCTAATTTTTGTCACCTACTGAGATTTTTGACTATTTTAATAAAACAGAAAATCTCAACAAAATCTCCATTTCTAAGAAGACTATTGCTAAATTTAAAGCTCAATAGAGCTATATCCAAAAATTTACTATCTCCTCCATTTAGAAATATTCCCCAACCAAAAAAAACCATGGATTTCTTCCTACTACGACTGATAAGTAATTTAAACAATTATTGGTCAACTCTCTCTTGAATTATTTTAATGTATTGGCCCTCATGGACAAGATGATCTAACATCTACCTCCTCCCCTTACCACTTCCTATCTGAACATATTTTAAATTTAAGAAAGTACGATGGGTATCTCTGGCCTATTGGGAGATTTTGTTTTTTGTTTTTTTAATTAAAATGGTGCCTTGCTCAATAGAATATCCTTGCTCCCACTGCACAAAGGTACTAAGACAATTCAGCCTCTGAAATCTTTGTTTAATGAAATTGTAGAATTTGAGGAGGAAGGGGAAGTTGTCACATTTTTTTTTTATGAACTCAAGACTAATTTTTTTTAAGTCGTGAAGTCTTGACAATTGATGGCACGTCAAAAGGAAAGACCAAAGCTTCCAAGAAATATTCGAAAAACAAGTGTGTTTTTCGCAGGTAGTTTTTATTTTTCATTATGCAAAGTAATTAGTAATCAAAAAATGATTATTTAATAAATTGTTAAAAATTTTGTTTATAAGGACCTCAAACTCGTTTTGAGAGGGTTGTATTTTTGGAGAAGTTAATCAGATTTTCGGAGGGTCGTATTGTTTGAATGATTTTAATGTGCACGCTATGTTAACCAGATTGTGATGATTTTATGGCTTTGTGATATGTAATTTGATACGTAGTATTTTTGTCTTATTTTTGTTTTGTTAAATTAACCTTGTCATATTTTGGTTTATGTTAATGATTTATGCAATTGGCATGATCAATTGGTAAAACATTTCAATATCACTTGATTCATTCTCTTTTAGATATACAGTATATGAAATATTCCGATTAAGATACCTAATTGAATTATTAAAGACTAAACATAACAATACATGTTGGATGCTTCTTTTCATGATAAAAACAATTATATGTCAGTAATATGTATTTTGTTGTTTTATTTATCTAATGTTATTTTCTTTAACCATTATTTTCTCTCTATATTGTAATGCATGTTTTTTTTTTAATTTACATGAACATTTGTTATCATTGCATCCTTAAATTTTACATCTAATTCATTATTCGTGTGTTTTTTATAAGTTTATTTTCGTATAAATCTTAACCACTTATTTTTTTAGGCACTTATTCATAATATGGCTATATCTAGAAGTTATCACAGACTATATGTATATAAATTTTACAGGGAATACCCCTTGAGGTTAAGGTTAGTAATTCAACCTTAAGCGTGAGGATGTTTTTTCTTCATTAAATGTTCTTTTATATTTTTTTTGTCATAAAAAAAATGTAATACAACATAATTTTGGAATCATTGTCGAGGAATCAATATTTTAAGTTGTATTTAATCCATGACTAATGGTAATCCTATTCAACCTCATATTCTTTTTGGTTTATATGATCAACGAAGTGTTCTTAACAAAGTATACCATTTTAACTTGTAGATCACTTGGACATCTAAAGAAATACAAAGGAATTGGGAGGTGTTATCCCATGAGGAAGAATTGGCACAACCCAACCCCCAGGCCCCTCAACAACAAGAAATTCCATGAAGGTGAACCTTGTTCAACATTTAAATTTCTTTAAAGGATTTATATATAATCTAGAACAAAGTCAACTTCTAGTATTAGGTACATTTATTTTCTTTCCCTGAAAATTTGGTAAAACAATTTTGTGAATTTTATTTTTAAATATTTAAATTTTATTGGTGACTCTAAACTAGACCTCACTATGAACATAACTAGGTCTAGTTTAAATTCATCATATCTAGCACTATATGATCCAAAGACCCTAATAACTGCTGCAAATATAAAGAAGAAAAATAAGGTATTTAGAGAGAGGATTATTAGACCTAGTTTTCAAGATTATAAACAAAGGAAAATTTTCAACCTTTGAAACTCACTAGGGAGTTTAAAACCAAAATATATTAAGTGTGGGGGTGGGGGGGGAAGGGGGGTGGGGTGGTTCTAAAGCTCTAGCTAGTTCCTTATCTATTTGTGTCCATTTTAAAGAAACAATACCTTGAAATTTGCAACAAAAACCACCCATTCATCCTCCTTTATTGAATATGAATGCTTGGGTGAACGTCCATTATAGGCCTTTGGCCTTACCCAATGTTTTACCTAATCTTGCAAATAAGTACGATAAAAAAGTACCAAACTTTGATGATGGAGAACATATGATGGAGGATCATGTAATAAAGTTCCAACATTAATCCAATAGCTTAGGTGTAGAATATGATGATGTATGTCTGGGACTATTTGTTTAGAGTTTAGAAGGGGACGATCAAAAATAGTTTCAGAGTTTACCTTAGGATTTAAATAATTTCATTGATAAATTAGTAGAATCATGTTTAAATAAGTTTGGAGAAAAGAAATATAATCAATATTATCTAATAGAATTTGTGTGCCATTAAATGAAATCAAATGGAACTATAGCATACTTTAATAAGAGATCCAATAAATGTTATAATAAAGTACCCGACACTATCAAACCATCATATAATACTACTCTTGTAGCTTACGTCGTTTCATTTGAATCTTATTTATCTATGTCATTAAGAGAAAGGGAGCCTCAAACATTGGCAAAAGTTTAGAACAAATCTTGTGCTATTGAGGGAAATCTCATAGCTTCAGGTAAATTAAAAGAAAAAGAGGATAAAAATTAAGTGAAAAAAAAGGTTTTTGATCAAGTCCTAGAAACTTCAAACCCAAAGGGTTCCTAAGAAAAAAAATCAAATAAATGAAAATAATTATAAAATAACTATCAAATAAAGCCCAAAAAATAGAAATTGGAAAAAAGAGTTTCTGGTCAAGTGGCTCTGAGTCAAGCACCTCAAAGAAACTTTCAGAAAAATAATAATATACCCAATAGAAGTGCTAACTTACCTGTAAGGATTCAAGGTCCATATTGTAGACCCTTTAATCCTTAATTTTTGCAGAGAGGTTAGAGGGGAGAAATACCTCCCATTTAACCTCTGTTATGAAATAAGGCTAATCTTATAGAAGAATATGATGATGGAAAACTAGTCAACAAATTATACTTGATGATGAAGATTATCTTAAGATAATTTATTTCGATTAAGGTCAAGATCAACATAAGGAAAATTATAATCAAAATTGTATTCATTATATTGATCAAGGAGTTTGGACTCCTATGCTTGAGTGTTTCACTGGTCTTCTAGACGCTCAAATGTAGAATAAATATGATTTATGACCTAAAAAAGATAATACGAAGATAGAAACATCCAATTTCAAAGAAGATCAAACAAAAAATATAAAAAAAATAAGATCAAATTAATCAAACAAAAAATATAAACAAATAAGATCAAATTAATGACAAAAATGGAACCCCCGGGAAATAGGACAAGAATAAAATGTAGCAAGAAATTCTCAAAATTTTGTTTGAAATAATGAATTGGATAAAGTAAAAATTCATGTCCCATTAACTGAAATCGTCAAAACATCCACATATAAGAATGAAAAGGACAAATTTATATAGATGTCTATCAATCCTGATCAAACAAAAGATATTATTATTACTGAAACTATTAATATTAAAGAAGTATCCCAAAATATTAGTATTGGGCCTCATATAGAGAAGGAAGATAACTTAACTCCTCCCTTTTATATTAGTTTAAAAATTCATGATGTGACACTTCCTAATTGCATGATAGATTCTAGTGCATTGCATAATTTGATGCGCAAGGAGATTATTGATAAATTGGGTCTAGATATTACAAGGGATTACAAGCATTTATATTATATTAATTATAAGAGAGTCGAATGCTTAGGGATGATAAAATACCCTATATTTTTGTTAGCACAATTGTTGGTCAAAAGTGTAGTAATGGATGTGGTGGTAGCTAACATGCCCCCCAATTATGGTATGCTCTTATCGAGATTATGGGGAGCTAAATTAGGAGGGTCATTTCAAATAGATTTATAATATTCTACCATCCATGCCTTTAAGGGATACATACGAAGATTATTCCCGAAATTTTTTCTTGTTTATGCTGTTGACGATAACCTTGGGAATTTTCTTCTTGCAACATCATATGAAGATAAAACCTTGATTAATAAAATTGTAAAACAAAAAAAATAATGTATATAGTGTAAATACAATTTGGAAGATGTTTCTTGAAAATGTTTCCTCTAGAAGCATATTTGGAGCTGGGATATTTTTTATTCCCCCTAGTCAAGAAAGTTTCACCTTCCCATTCAAGCTAAATTTTGAGACCACTAACAATGTAGAAGAGTATGAAGATTTTGTTTTAGGACTCGAATGAACTTGGAAACTAAATATTTATAATATTTCAATATTTGAAAATTCTGAGCTTGTTATTAAACAAGTAACTAATAAGTTCCAAACCAAACACCTTAGGCTGAGATCCTATGGAAATAGGTTTGGGATCTAACTGGAAATTTCTTCTCTTCTATTAATTTTACCATGGTTCCTAGAGAGAAAAACCAAATAGCAGATACATTGGCAGTGAAAACTGCAAATTCTTCCTGCCAAGGAAACCAAATTGAAATATGAAATTGAAGTCCTGTACATGCCTTATATTTCAAATAGTTTTGAACATTGACAAGTTTTTGAAGATGATCAGGGAATTAAAATTTTTAATGAAACGATAGGTGAATTTTCTGAATTGTGTCTTGAGGAAGATGATTATAAATATAGACTAGATGTTAATCCCTCTAAAATAAAAATAAAATTGGTAAAAACGACATATTTAAACTAAAGAATAATTTTATCTTGAGTGGAATTATTCCTCTAGAAAATATTTTCCACTAGAAAAATGCAACATCTACTGCTATGCTAAAACCTCTAAATGAATATGTTGAAAAAAATAACTTGGGATCAGAAAAAAATCCTAAGCTCATTAACTTATCCAGATATTTGCATGAAGAAGTCAAAAAATAGTATGTTTCCCTCTTTAAACAATATGATAACATTTTTTCCAGGAGTTATGATGAATTACAGAAATATGGTAGGTAGATTATAGAACATTGAATTCCTTTAAAGGAATGTGTAAAACCTTTCACGAAGAAACTTAGACAGGTTAAACCCTTACTAATACCATTTATAGAAAAACAAATTAAAAAGCTACTAGGTGCTAAAATAATAGTACCCTCAAAATAATCTTATCAGGTAGCTAATTTAGTACCGATGAGGGCGAAAAATGGTGAAATCCGATTTTGTGTTG
This sequence comes from Pinus albicaulis, assembly GCA_034641835.2. Classification (NCBI taxonomy): domain Eukaryota; kingdom Viridiplantae; phylum Streptophyta; class Pinopsida; order Pinales; family Pinaceae; genus Pinus; species Pinus albicaulis. Next base: position 1,870,582,442 of record CM076575.1, on the reverse strand, counting down.
ATTTTAGAAATTTAAATAATGCTTCACTCAAAGATAATTACCCATTACCAAAAATGGATCATATCCTTCATAAGGTAGTGTATTCTCATATTATTTCTATGATGGATGGTTTTTCAAGATAAAACCAAGTCTGAGTTGTTGCAAACGTAATTTGTTAGGGTTATGGTAAACAATTACTAAAGTCTAAGAAACCTTGAAAGTTGAATCCAACGATTTCAATGTTGTATTTATATGTACATCATTCTCAATAATATTTGAGTTCATTTCCAACAGTGATTCCAATAGTGGTATCAAGCAGTGCAGTGGTTTATCTTCCTGGTTGAATAATTTGAGCCATAGTTTTGTTGCCTTCATGCTCCTTCTTCTCAAACTTTGGTATATTCTATAAGGGTTTTCAAATATGATTAATAAATTTCAAAGATGTTGGGCATAATAGAGGTTTTACCTCATTCAATGGTACTAATCCAATCGCTAGTAATGATCCATGTTTTTATACTCACCCTCTTTTGTAGATAGTAGTGTTACCACAACAAGAGTAGTACGTGTGGATAGTCATGACCATCATGAAAATTGTTAGTCCATCTCAAATACGAATCCAAAATTTCTTACACTTCTCCATTGTGGCTTCTTTTAACCCAATGGCGCTCCGCCGAAGCTTCCACCTACTTCGTCCAACAATATTGTTAGTATGTGTGAGTCACCAGTGATCAAATGTACTCTTTCAATGTCAGTTGATAGGGACCTAGATCAAATTTTTTAGTTTCTAATAAATTTTCAAATAAAAATTGATCTTTGGTTAGTGTGTCTAGGTATATTACTACTCCCACAATATTCAAGGTTAAAAAATTTCATCATGTTCATGTCATCACTCCTTGTGATTGGTCATCAATAAAGTGTATTGGTCATTATTTTGGTCATCAAATCATGATTATGCATACTGCAAGGTTCAAATTTCCAAATCATAAGTTTCATAAATGCATTTGATGTCATCATTAGGTCAGGTCATCAAAATTTCATAAATATTCATGTCATCATCTAGGTCACGATCATGGGATTTAGTAATTAGGAAAAAAATGTTCTAAATGATTTCTAAGGTACATTTTACTCCTTATGAAGATGTAAATTTGCATAATAAACTAATAAATTTGTTGTACACTATCTTATCATTCAAATTTTCAAAAATACAAGTGATGTCACTTCATGACCCAAAGCCTATAAGAAGACCATACCAGCATTCTAATTACTCATTTCACCTTCATTGAGCACCTCTCTACCATCGAGCTTCATCCCAGCCACCAGGGCATCGAAATTCCTCCTCAAAACACTTGCTTACCTCCCACGCTATGCTTCTGACTTCCACGCTATGCTTTTGGTTCCTATGTTGCACTTTTGAATTTGGAGGCCATGCAAGCATCAAAGGGGTTCCTTTCAACATTTCACAGGTTCTAACATCTATTTGGCAAGTAATTAGGCATTTTCACCTTTCTTATGCATCATTTTTCTTATAAAAATCAGTAAAAATCCCTCTCCTAGGGTTTCGTTGCACTTTTGGTTTCCATGAGTTTTTGCATCATTGCATGGTAAAACACCTATATTTTATGATTTATCACCCTCCCCCATACCTCACATACCTCCCATAAACATTTCCCATACCCATTCCATTCATCTCCCTCATTTTCCATACAAACCCTAGCCTACGCTGCACTTTTGGAAAATTCCTAGGTTAGGATTATGTTTTTTACCTTTTCACACCTTTCCCTTGCTCTTTTCAATAAATTCCACCTCCTTACACTCCCTAAAATATATCCCTACCCATTATAATTTTCCCACAAATTTACCTAATCCCTAACCCCTTCATTCCCTTCGTTCAATACAATAGCCCCCTTTTCCCCTATTTTCCCAATCATACCCTACCCTTCCTTCCTACCTAGATAGGGTTTTATCATGCAGACAAAAACCATGGACAGTGAGAAGAAAAAGTACAACAAAGGAAGGAAATTTCTAGATATGAGCCAAATCATATCCAATAAATCATGGCCTCATATTTCATCAAGAAATCCTTTGAAGGTGTGGGATGCATAAGTTTTTTTGAAAGGATTCAAGAGGCAGGTTGACATGCCCAATTGGTAAGCCTCTTTGCCACCAATTTTAGGAGGAATAAGGCCAACATAGCAGGGCTTGAATTCACCATATCAGTAGATGCCATAGCCTCAGCCATAGGTATCCCAAACCATGGACAATTATGGTTTAAAGGGACGGATTTGGTCATTGAGAATTACAAAATTTTCCTAAGACCACACTACAAAGGTGCTCCTACACACATCTTTCCCTTAAGACAATTTATTGATAGGTATGCTATTTTAATGAAGATGATCATGAATTACTTTACTTGTGAAGGTAGGTTTTCAAGACTATATCGGTATCACATAAGGCTACTGATGCATTTCACAGAAATCAAACCTCTAAACCTACCTCACTACTTATACATAAGTGTTGTCAAGATGAAAGAGAAGGCACAAAGTAAAGGGAAAGATCACCAATAAAACCTATTTCACCATGGCTTGGTCAAATTCATTGTTCTTCACCAGCTTCCATAGATCAACCTGTTAGAGTCGGTTTCATCAGCCCTCTGTCAGAGATCAAAACTTCTCTTTTTGCATTTCATTTTAGGTGTCTCGCTCAATTCACTTAGTTGCATTCTGCTAGGGGCATGCCATAATCTGATGAAATGGCCTTGTCACTCATTACCCCTCATGCCTTGTACCTGCTGGCTCATGTCTGTTCATCAAAGTTCATTAAATCAATTTTATAGTCATTCACAGCCCTGTTTTGGTCTCTTGGTCAGCAAAAAGTCATTTCAGTCATTAGGTCTAGAGTTTTGCAAATTTTGTCTTCATAAGTGTCCAATAATGCTAGCAGGCTAGAGGGAGGTTCTGAACAAGTTTTCATTTCAAAAAATTTCATCGTCATATTGCTGGACTATGACTTTTCTTCAAAAACTCTGTTTTGAAGAAAAGTAGACATTTCATCTTGTGTAATAAATTGCCATGTATTTTTCCAAATTTTTTCAGTTTTACAAATCTTTAGGCGCAGCCCTGGTCTTCTTTGCCGAAATCACATGCCAACCATCCCTGAAAAATCGATAAAAGTTTCATCAGTCAAGCTGAGAAAGTGCCAAAACAAAACATTACAAAGTGGGTCTTTGCAAGCAAAAATCAAATCCATCACTATAAGATATTTTCATTGTTTGAAACATCCATTGGTATGCTAAGAGATCGATTGAAGTCGACTTAAGTTGTGAAAGGGTGAAGCTGTGATTTTCGAGAGCCAACTGTGTGTTGAACTTGCGCGCGGCGCGTTGGGAGAAGGCGCAGCGCACATAGGCCGCGCGGCGCATAGAGCCGAAGTCCACTGTGTAATTTTCAATGGGCGCGGCGCATCCAGGAGGCGCGGCGCACAGAGCCCCCAATCAAATTTTCCCCACCACTTCACCAAATTTCAAATCAATTCGGTTTTCTAGTGATCCAAGTAAGTTTGTGAGTTTCGACTATTGATGTTAGCTGGTGTTTGGAGTTGTTTGGAAGTGAAGAATAAGAATTTGAATGCCCAAATGATAAACCCTCTCATTTGTCAAAAGCTGCTCTTAGGGTTTGTAGTTGAATTTTAAAAGGTGTAATTTTTGTGTCAAGAACTTCATAGCACATTTCCCCACCGGTGGTTCCATTTCCCATCACTGTCACGATATCATTCCTATGCCTTCCCTATTCCTCTATAAAATCACTCATATCATTCCATTCCCATATTACTGTCCCTACAATCCTACTATCCCTAAACCCTACCATCTCCCATACCACTTATAAAACTCCCCATTCCCAAACATAATCAAGTGACTGTCCTCAAACTCAAATTTCATTTGACAGTCCTTTTTCCCATTGTAATATTTCCCACAGTCCCTCATTTCCTACTTGGTATACATTTGCATTGAAACAAAGACACTAATTCATCATTTTCAAACCAATCAACCCACACTTGTCATACACATTGCAGCATCATGTCAGACACAGATTCAGAATATGAGCAAAACAGTGACTCAACCACAAAGCTTAATGTACCGAGAAGGCAGCATAAAAGTGGCAAGCATGTCAGAGAAGAGCCCACTTCCTTGACTCAATTGCAGGCCTTCCTGCTTGCAATGGCATGCTTTCAGCAACAATAATGGTTTCAGTACTATGAGAGGATTGCTCAAACTCAGCATCATCAGGAGTTAGTTCGCTTATTTGTCCTACATTTGCGTGATGGTCATGTAAACCTTGTTGGAGTGAACTTCACCTTGACACCAGAAACCATTTCTCAGGCGACAAGAATACCGAACATAGGTGAAGAGTGGAACAAGAGACAACAGCTAGACAGAGCATATTACGAGCCACACATCAGGCCTGGCTACTTGAGGCAACTCAGTAGGATATTCCCATTCTGGTTTCTGAAAGAATCCTATGCGCCATTGATGAAACTCATCATCAGGTACTTCAGTTTTGAAGGCCGCTTTTCATGTTTATATGCATACCACATCCGGTTATTGATGCACTTCACTCGAGTGCGGATGATGAGTATCCCATACTTCATGTGATGTAACATAGAGAGGATGACAGTTCTCATGCAAAAGAAGACTCCAGAGCAGCAACATAATAGCATTTATCATTACGCACTCATCAAGATCATTGTGGTACATCAGCTTGGATTGCAGGGCATTGCTTGGGAGGATTTCATTTCCCGTGACTTTTTCACAGCTCCTCAACTTCCTCCCGAGATTGTTCATGAGCATGGTGAGTCTTCACATCAGCCGGAAGGTCCTGAGGTTGAGCATAGCAGTGCGCCAGTAGTGGTTACATATCATAGAGGCACGAGGACATTGTTTGCAACAACCTGACAAGTACTATCTCCACCCGGGGTGGAAGGGGTCCTGTTACCTTCATCAGCAGCGCGAGTACTATCTCCACTTGGCATGGAAGGGGTCTCACCTTCGACATTAGCACAGGTACAGTCACAGGTACAGGACAAAGGCAAGAAGCCTATGCACGATGAAGGGCCTTCAGCAGGCCAAGACACTGGTTTTATACTTATCAGTGATGATTTGAGTTCTCCTAACTCAAAGCTGAAAGAAATTGTGCAGGAGAAGAAAGCAGAGATTGAGAGCTTGAACGTCAAGTTGAACATGGCACAATGGGTGATCAACTACTTGGAGCAGCAGAATAAACAATTGGAGGATCAGCAAACACTCATAGACTTGCGGCAAATCCGTGAAGACCGGGAATTGGCTCGAAAAAGACATGGTGACATGACACCTTTTGAGCGGCAGCTTTGGCTTGAGAAAGTCAACATTCATCTTGAGAAGCTGTTGGTGAAGGCCAATAGGGATAAATACATGCTCAGACATATGAAGAACCACTATTGGGCCCACACACATGTTTGTAAAGCGCGCATGAAGATCCTGAAAGCAAGGCTGAGAAGGACACTGAAATGGCAGAAAAGGGAGGATAGACTCCGAATCTTGGCCGAAGCTTCTTTGGCTAAGCATGGCACTTGACGGGGGACCTACAGCCCAAATTTCAGCAAATTTGGAGAAAATTTTGTCATTTTCGAAATTCTTGGTCACAAAATAGGTTTTTTCGCCCGACGCGTCACACCACTTGGCGCACGCTTATGATTGGGACATATTCTGGAAGAAAACTTGATATTTTTGGGTTTTTTATGATAAATTATGCATGTTCAGGAATGGCCGAAGCATTTCATCAAGTTCTGGGTTGCCTAAAGGGCTAAAAACACCTTGAAAATGGCCTTTCTACCACTTTTTGCACCAGCAGGAACCAGTGTTGGGAGATTGCATTTTTGGAGGGGAAAGTGACATCCACATTGAAACATTCCACTTGGGTTGGATAGTAGACATCCAGGGCTTTCCAACGAGCTATCATGAGCTCAATTTGGACTTCGGGAAGTGCCTCAAAAACAGGCTCAAAGTGGCGCGACACATTGAGTTTCTGAGCGTGGCGCATAGAGAAATTTGGCCTTATTTTCACTCTTCAGCTCAGAATTTCGCCCAGTTTTGACTAGTTTCACTTCCTCATATAATTTTTGATCTATATTGATGTAATTTGATTACCATTATGTAATTTTGGCACTTATTTACTTGTTCTAGAGGATTCATTCACTAAAAAGTGAAAATTAAATGAATGAATTAGTTTCCTAGCATATAGAGGTAAGTTGTTTGGCTGCCTAGATTTCAGTTCCTAGTTTAGAATTGGTTCAAACAGCTCCTAGAATGATGAGCTCGACCCCTAGAGGTAAGGGAATGGGTTTAGCTTGTCTATATCATGTATTTTCTGAAGCATTTTCAGGGTTGGACTCTTGGGAATAGTTTGGCACTCTATTGTATATCACTTCTACATTTTTGGCTAAGGAAAGACCAGGGTTTTGCAGCACTTGTTGGGATCCTTGTGGCTCTGTGTTTGGATGGTGTTTTTCCCCATGTATTTGTAATTTCATTAATGTTTTATGTATGCCATTTCCCTTCTCTTTGCTTCTGAAATTAAACAAATGAGTGATAAGGTAGAATTCACTAGCTTGCTCTGCTCTGCCTTTTAGTTTGGTTAATTTTCTATGTTTTCTTCAGTTTGAAGAGGATCCTTGATACCCTATTGCCCTTTTCAGCTTCTCAATAGTCCTTTCTATCCATTCATTCAATTTAAGGCATCGAAACCTTTGCTTATCCTGCCCCAACTTGAACTCTACAAGAACTGGCCTTCATCCCCGGACCCAAATTTGCCTTTCCCATTTTTTCCAACAAAACTCCCAAAAATCAAATAAAATCCTTGAACTTACATATCTAGCCTAAAATTAGTTTTTATTTCAGTCATCTCAAGCCCATCGATTATCTTTTACTGTGATTGACCCGGAGAGAGCCCTCTCCTGTCCTCATAGGGCTAGCTACGAGGCTGAGCGTGGTTTGATGTTACCATGAATTTTGCCTTCTTTCAGCCTGAGGTAGATTTGAGCTATAATAGTGGTGACCATACTGGGGAAAAAACGAAATGGTTTTCTTGTTAGTGTTATTTGATTTATAAGCTATAGACGAAGCCTGAAGTCACGCCAGGTAGCCTTCGAAATGCTTTTTCTATGCATCAGCGAAGTAGATAAACGTTGATTTAGTCAATCTCTGGTTTAGCTTGTAATCGTAGCATTTAACTTGTGAATTACCCCAGTAGATCAGATGATCTGGAATTTTGGGTGATAAGTCTAGATTTGAATAGGTTGAGAAAGTTGGTTTTGTCCTTTTGATTCCTGAAATAATTCCACACTGGCTTCCAGAAGACATACTAGAGAAAATCCTGATCTTGATCCACCTCCAGTGTATGAAAATCCCAATCTGATTGCAAGAATCCATCGACGAGGAAGTCCTATAATTCCTTTGTTTAAATCTCATTCGTGTCCTGCTATTTTTGAATATTTAGAAGATCTTGAATTTGATGAGCAGTTTGAATTGTCCTTGTTCGAAACTAAGTCTGAAAGTGCTCTTGATTTCACTGTCATAAATCCCAAATTTATCAAATACCTTGAGATCGAACAAGCTAACAGATCTATTTATAGCTATATTTTGAATATTCAAAGTTCTATTGTGGCAACGAACATCCCTGAATTCATCGAATCCGCATCCGAAACTCTTGGATCTTCTGCACTTGCATCCGGTTCACAGATTCCTACTGAACCTCCTTTTATCCCTACCATTCTCATGCAACCTAATATCCCTAATCAGAATTCTGCAATAGTTTCACCTCCATCCCCACCTCATACATCATCAGCTCCAAATACTCCTATTTTCCCAAATCTGGTTGTGAATCCACCAAGAGCGATGGCTGCTCGATTCACTCCTCTCTTGTTACCTCAGCAATTAAATGATATGCCTGCAGATTACCAAAGTAAGATTCCATTATTTGACGGCACTCCTCAAAGTGTCCCTGCTCAACAACACATAGACAAGATGGCAGATTTCTTCGATCTCCATGAAATTGATGAAGAAAATGTAACTATGAGATTGTTCGTGCAAACTTTCAGTGGTGAAGTGAGAAAATGGTTTAGAGCCCTGCCTCCTAGAAGTATTGCTACCTTGGCTGATCTTCACAGACAGTTTCTAGATCGATGGGAAATCAAGAAAGATCCACTCCATATCACTTCTGAGTACACCAATATCAAGCGCAATGCTGGTGAGTCCATCCAAGACTATTGTATCAGATTTAAGGCAGTTTATAATGCTATTCCTGATGTTTTAATGCCATCTAGAAATTCAGCTTTGCTTAAGTTTTCGAATGGTTTTGATCCAGAGATGGTGTATTCATTACGAGATAGAGATCTGCCCACTCTAGAGGACATGCAGAAGATTGCTGTAAGTGTGGAAGCTAATTTGAATGATAAGAGAGCTAGATTAAGAGCTGAGAAGAGAGTCTCAATAAAGGAAGAAGCTTCTACATCAGATTAAATACTCCGCAAGGTAGAAAGGATGTTCGAAAGGCTCACACTTGACAAGCCCGAACCGCAGATTCGAAATACCAGTTTTCGTGGTCAGCAGCAGCCACAATTCAGATTAAACAGCGTGAGCAGAGAACACAAGAGCCGGTAGCCCAGCAGCAGGTGAAGACACCTCTTCAGCAGAATTTTGTTGTTCAAGAATCAGATGATGAAGGTGATGTAGTAGGGGAAGAAAATCACTTTTTAACTCCCAATGATTTTCCCATTTATATCACCGAAGATGAAGAATATGCAGAAAGTTCAGCTGTTCAAAAAGATGAAGATTTTATTTTAGCAAATGACACGGCCCTTGAGGAAGAATCAAATGAAAACCAAAGAGTTTATATGAATGCCTTGTCCGCCCAGCAGAAGCAATATTCACTTAGAAGTAGAGACGTGCCTGTCAATCCAATTCAGAAGAGAAAGGAAGTTTCATCACCGAAGAATGATTCACCCGTTGCACAGAAGAAAGGTAAAGAGACAATTGATCCTGCTGCCAGCAAGTCACCATCAGCAGAAAAACCAAATCAGCCAATTGTGTTGAAGGACAAGGCTGAAAAGAAAGATGTTTCAAACAAAGAGGTAGAAAAGTCTTCATCTTTTAGTTTAGAAAATGAAATTTCTAAATTGAAAGTGTCCATTCCTTTGACTGAACTAATGAGGAACAACAGTTATAAGGGTCAAGTCTCAAAATTTTTTAATTTTGATCCAATGTCCGATATGTTGAATGTTGAAGATGACAAACCTGAATTGATATTTGGACCAGCTTTAGATGGTGAATCTCCTGACAGTGATGTACTGCCTTTTTATATCAGTTGAAGATTGCATGAGTATGTATTGCATAATGCCATGTTTGATTCCGGTGCTTCGCATAATCTTATGCCAAAAGCAATCATGGAAAAGTTGGGTTTGGACATTACTAGGAAGTATCATGATCTCTATTCATTTGATTCCAGCAGAGTGAGATGTATTGGGATCATTAAAGACTTGGTTGTAAGCTTGGATCAGATTCTGGCAAAGAATGTCTTGATGGACGTGGTTGTGGCAGACATTCCTCCCAGATTTGGTATGCTCCTTTCTAGATCTTAGGGAGCAAAATTGAAAGGTATATTACAACTAGATTTCTCCTATGTGATGATTCCCGTCTTTGGCCAAATGAGAAAGTTGTACCGGGAACAGAAGATGAAATATATGATTACAAGTACGGAGAAACCAGTCAATCACCCTATAAATTATGTACATACAGATTTAGAGTCTTTTGTTTTGTTTGCCGATAGTTTCAATGATGTAGATAGTCAGTTAGTTCAAGCAGAAGATATTCTAGAGATTACCAAAAATTTCAGAGAATTTTTGCAGAAAGAAAGGCAAAAACCGGAAAGCACAGTTGAGCAATCAGCTAAAGATAGTGGACAGCAAGCAGAAAAAACAGAGCTAGCAGAATTTCAGCACTTAGAAGATGATGAAAATGGCCTATGGACCATGGATTTTGATGGTGCAGTGGGAAATGATGGTGTTGGAATCGGCATTTGGGTACGCAGTCCTTTTTCCGCTCCGAACAAGGTACCGAGCAATGTACGAGTATGTTCTTACAAGTTAGCTTTTGATTATTCAAACAATGAGGCTGAGTATGAAGCTCTGATTGCTGGCCTAAAAATTCTTAGAAAGCTGAACGCAAAGAGAATTGCAGTCTATGGCGACTCCGAATTGGTGATTAAGCAAGTAAAGGGTGAATACCAAATGAAACATCCTCGGATGCATGCTTACCGAAATGATGTTCTTGATATTTTGAAGCTGTTTTCAGATTATACCTTAACTTGTATTCCTCGCATTCAAAATGGCATTACTGATTCACTTGCTAAGGCAGCAAGTAATTTGCATATCCCAATGAATTCAAGTAATAAATTCGAGATCCATGTGAAACACCGTCCTACCGTCCTGGATAATCAAAGATGTTGGCAAGTTTTTCAAGATGATGAGGAGATTAATGAATTTCTACAAAACAAAGGTAAGTTTAAAGATACCTCAATTGATGTAGAATATGATGGTGATGAAGCTGATGTGCAATTAAATCAAATGGAAGTGTTGCAGCTCAAAGATAATGTCATTCCCAAAGATTTGATACCTTTAGAAGAACTCTTTGATCAATATGACGTAGCCCGGAAGCCCACTTTGAGGCCAACAGAAAAAGGAGTTGAAGAAGTGAATATTGGGACAGCGGAAAATCCAAAGATGGTGAAGTTATCCAAGGCATTGCCACCGGAGGTAAAGGCCAAATATGTCAATTTGTTATCATATTTTTTTGATTTGTTTGCGTGGGGCTACTCAGACTTAAAGACATATGATTCAAACATCATTCATCACACTATTCCAATCAAGCCCAATCAGAAGCCATTCAGACAGAAGTTGAGGAGAATCAATCCGAAGCTGCTGCCATCAATTGAGAAGGAGGTAAATAGGTTGTAAAAAGCATGAATCATTGTTCCCATCAGATTTTCTGATTGGATTTCCAATCTAGTGCCCGTTCGCAAAAAGACAGGTGATATTCGTTTGTGTATTGATTTCAGAAATTTGAACAAGGTGTCATTGAAGGACAATTATCCATTGCCAAAAATGGACCATATACTTCAGCGAGTAGTTGGAGCATCACGGATGTCACTACTCGACGGTTATTCTGGATATAATCAAATTTTGGTCCATGAGGACGACAGAGACAAGACAGTGTTCACCACTCCGTGGGGGACTTTCCACTATGCCAAGATGCCTTTTGGTTTAAAGAATGCTGGTGCAACATTTCAGCGGGCAATGGACATGGCTTTTGCGAATGAGAAAGATGTTTTTCTTGTTGTATACCTTGATGATTTAACAGTCTTTTCCAATTCTGATGAAGAGCATATGTATCACTTGAGAGTTGTCTTTCAAAAGTGCAGAAAATATGGTGTGTCACTTAATCCGAAGAAGAGCTTGTTTGCCATGGATGAAGGCAAACTACTTGGTCACATTATTTCAAAAGATGGCATTCGTATTGACCCAGCACGTGTTGAAGCAATTCAGCAAATTGAACATCCTCGGAACAAGAAGGAAATACAATCTTTCAATTGTAAGATGAATTTTCTGCGTCACTTCGTTCCTAATCTTGCAGAACACTTGAGAGAGATTACAAACATGCTGAAAAAGGACAGCCAAGTGAAGTGGACTGAAGAGGTTACGAAGTCTTTTAATTTAGTGAAGTTGGCACTTTCTTCAGCATCGGTGTTGATCAGTCCGGATTACAACCAAGATTTTATTTTGTTTTCCTTTGCTTCTGAGCACACTATGGCAGCTGTATTAATGTAGAAAAGAGATGAATATGAGAAACCCATTGCCTTATTCAGTCGAATTATAATGGACAAAGCCTTGAAATACAACATCATCAAGAAGCAATCTCTTGCTCTTGTGAAAGCATTAAAGGATTTCCGGGTGTATATTCTGCATTCCCATATTATCGCTTATGTTCCTAACGCTGTTGTCAAGGATGTTTTGGTACAAACAGATTTGGAAGGAAGACCAGGAAAGTGGATCGCTGCTTTGCTAGAATATGATGTGGAGATTAAACCTACTAAGTTGATTAAAGGACAAGGACTAGCAAAGCTCTTGGCCGAGTCAAATCTGCATGCTTTAGACATAAATCTGATCGCTGCTATGTCTAAAGAGAATGAGGAAAGTTCACCTGTTCAGGTATCTGACATCTTTGTTTCTTCCCCCTGGTATGCAGACATTATATATGTACTTCAGAATTTGTCCCCACCACCCGGGATGCCTAGAAATAAGAGTAGAACTTTGAAGTTGAGAGCTGCAAAATTTTGTATTTTGAATTTTGCATTATATTGGAAAGACCCCGATGGCATTTTATTGAACTGCTTGGTGGAGGAAGAAGCAAAACGAGTCTTGGAGGATTTTCATAAAGGAGACTACGTGAGTCACTTATTTTGGAAAACAATGGCTAACAAGATTCTGAGAGCGAGATACTACTAGCCTACTTTGTTTTCCGATGTATATAAGGCTGTCAAAAGTTGTCACGAATGTCAAATTTTCGAAGGAAGGCAGAAATTGCAGCCATTGCCACTGAAGCCTATTGAGTTAAGTGCCCCTTTTCAGCAATGGGGTTTGGATTTAATTGGGGAGATCCATCCTCCTTCTTCAGCTCAACATAGATGGATCCTCACAGTGACAGACTACTTCACGAAATGGATCGAAGCAATTCCCACCAGGCAAGCTATGGATGCGGTAATAATTTCATTCCTTGAGAATAAAATTTTGTCTCGTTTGGTTGCCCAAATAAGATAATTACTGATAACGCAGCAGCTTTCAAGTAAAAAAGGATGATAGAGTTTTGTAACAAGTATAACATCACTTTGGGGCATTCAACCACCTACCACCCGCAAGGCAATGGATTGGCGGAGTCTTCCAACAAATCTTTGGTCAACATCATTAAGAAATTGTTGGAAATCAATAAGAAGGGCTGGCACAAGAAGTTAGTAAATGCGCTTTGGGCTGATCGGGTAAGTCAAAAGAAATCCATTGGTATGTCCCCCTTTGAGTTGGTATATGGAGTAGACACAATGTTTCCTACATCTCTTGCTATCTTGGAAGTCAAACTTCTTCAGGAAGTCGGTAGTGAGGAAGATCACATGCAGAGAAGGATAAGCCAGATGATTCATTTATAGCAGACAAGGGAGGAGGTCTTCCAAAATACATTCAAGTTGCAGGAGCGCATTAAGAAAATATATGATAGAAAGGCGAAAGCGGATAAGTTTCAGTTGGAAGAAGTGGTCCTGAAGTGGGATGCGCGAAATGAGGAAAAGGGTAAGCACGGTAAGTTTGAAAATCTCTGGAAAGGTCCTTTTAAGATTGCTGCATATCGTGGTCAGAATGCCTTTCTTCTGAAGGAGATGAACGGGGAAGATTGTCTAGGAGGGCTGCTCAATGGTCGGCTGCTCAAGCGGTACCATTTCTGAAGTCTTCTACAGTTTACATTGTCACTGTATATACCATTTTATTTCAGTTTCATCGCAAGTGTGCGCTGATGTCTTTTCTTCAGTCTGGAGCCCAAAGTGAAGGCTATAATTCTGAGGAAAGATTTTAGTTTTGGGTTCAGTTTGTTGAGTCAGTTTTTCTGTCATTTTGGTTTCATAATTGAGTCGGTTTGAGTCAAGTTTCAGTCAATAAATAAGTCAAGAGTCTTGTGTTAATTTGTCAAAATAATGGACTCCATAGCCCAATGGACGAAGGAACTGTCTATCTCTACCAAAGATCTGTAGTTCTTGGCACCTCCCAAGAGCTACCATCCCCATTGGATCCAATGTTAGAGTCTGTCTCGTCAACCCTCCGTCAGAGATCAAAACTTCTCTTTTTGCATTTCATTTTAGGTGTCTCGCTCAATTCACTCAGTTGCATTCCGCTAGGGGCATGCCATAATCTGATGGAAGGACCTTGTCACTCATTACCCCTCATGCCTTGTACCTGTTGGCTCATGTTTGTTCATCAAAGTTCATTAAATCAATTTTATAGTCATTCACAGTCATGTTTTGGTCTCTTGGTCAGCAAAAAGTCATTTCAGTCATTAGGTCTAGGGTTTCACAAATTTTGTCTTCATAAGTGTCCAATAATGCTAGCAAGCCAGAGGGAGGTTCTAAACAAGTTTTAATTTCAAAAAATTTCATCGTCATATTACTGGACTATGAATTTTCTTCAAAAACTCTGTTTTGAAGAAAAGTCGACATTTCATCTTTTGTAATAAATTGCCATGTATTTTTCCAAATTTTTTCAGTTTTAAAAATCTTCAGGCGCAGCCCTGGTCTTCTTTTCCGAAATCACATGCCAACCATCCCTGAAAAATCGATAAAAGTTTCATCAGTAGAGCTCAGAAAGTTAGATGGAAACGAAAAACAGAGTTCACATTTAAAAAGTTCAAAGTGCCAAAACAAAACATTACAAAGTGGGTCTTTGCAAGAAAAAATCAAATCCATCACTATAAGATATTTTCATTGTTTGAAACATCCATTGGTATGCTAAGAGATCAATTGAAGTCGACTTAAGTTGTGAAAGGGAAAAGCTGTGATTTTCGAGAGCCGACTGTGTGTTGAACTTGCGCGCGGCGCGTTGGGAGAAGGCGCGACGCACATAGGTCGCGCGGCGCATAGAGCCAAAGTCCACTGTGTAATTTTCAACGGGCGTGGTGCATCCAGGAGGCGCGGCGCACTGGGTTTGTGCACGGCGCACAGAGCCCCCAATCAAATTTTCCCCACCGCTTCACCAAATTTCAAATCAATTCGGTTGTCTAGTGATCCAAGTAAGTTTGTGAGTTTCGACTATTGATGTTAGCTGGTGTTTGGAGTTGTTTGGAAGTGAAGAATAAGAAGTTGAATGCCCAAATGATAAACCCTTTCATTTGTCAAAAGTTGCTCTTAGGGTTTGTAGTTGAATTTTAAAAGGTGTAATTTTTGTGTCAAGAACTTCATAGCACATTTCCCCACCGGTGGTTCCATTTCCCATCACTGTCACGATATAATTCCTATACCTTCCCTATTCCTCTATAAAATCACTCATATCATTCCATTCCCATATTACTGTCCCTACAATCCTATTATCCCTAAACCCTACCATTTCCCATACCACTTATAAAACTCCCCATTCCCAAACATAATCATGTGACTGTCCTCAAACTCAAATTTCATTTGACAGTCCTTTTTCCCATTGTAATATTTCCCATAGTCCCTCATTTCCTACTTGGTATACATTGGCATTGAAACAAAGACACTAATTCATCATTTTCAAACCAATCAACCTACACTTGTCATACACATTGCAGCATCATGTCAGACACAGATTCAGAATATGAGCAAGACAGTGACTCAACCACAGAGCTGAATGTACCAATAAGGCAGCATAAAAGTGGCAAGCATGTCAGAGAAGAGCCCACTTCCTTGACTCAATTGCAGGCCTGCCCACTTGCAATGGCATGCTTTCAGCAACAATCATGCTTTCAGTACTGTGAGAGGATTGCTCAAACTCAGCATCATCAGGAGTTAGTTTGCTTATTTGTCCTACATTTGCGTGATGGTCATGTAAACCTTGCTGGAGTGAAATTCACCTTGACACCAAAAACCATTTCTCAGGCGACAAGAACACCGAACATAGGTGAAGAGTGGAACAAGAGACAGCAGCTGGACAGAGTGTATTACGAGCCATACATCAGGCCTGGCTACTTGAGGCAGCTCAGCAGGGTATTCCCATTCCAGTTTCTGAAAGAATCCTATGCGCCATTGATGAAACTCATCATCAGGTACTTCAGTTGTGAAGGCCGCTTTTCACATTTATATGCATACCACATCTGGTTATTGATGCACTTCACTTGAGTGCGGATGATGAGTATCCCATACTTCATGTGCCATAACATAGAGAGGATGACAATTCTCGTGCAAAAGAAGACTCCAGAGCAGCAACATAACAACATTTATCATTATGCGCTCATCAAGATCATTGTGGTACATCATCTTGGATTGCAAGGCATTGCTTGGGAGGATTTCATTTCCCGTGACTTTTTCACAGCTCCTCAACCTCCTCCCGAGATTGTTCATGAGCATGGTGAGTATTCACATCAGCCGAAAGGTCTTGAGATTGAGCATAGCAGTGTGCCAGTAGTGGTTACATATCAGAGAGGCACGAGGACATTGTTTGCAGCAGCCCGACGAGTACTATCTCCACCCTAGGTGGAAGGGGTCTCGTTACCTTCATCAGCAGCGCGAGTACTATCTCCACTTGGCGTGGAAGGGGTCTCGCCTTCGACATAAACACAGGTACAGTCACAGGTACATGACAAAGGCAAGAAGCCTATGCACGATGAAGGGCCTTCAGCAGGCCAAGACACTGGTTTTATACTTATCGATGATGATTTGAGTTCTCCTAACTCAAAGCTGAAAGAAATTATGCAAGAGCAGAAAGCAGAGATCGAGAGCTTGAACGTCAAGTTGCAGAGGGCAAAATGGGTGATCAACTACTTGGAGCAGCGGAATAAACAATTGGAGGATCAGCAGATGCTCATAGAGTTGCGGCAAATCCGTGAAGACCGGAAAAGACATGGTGACATGACACATTTTGAGCGGCAGATTTGGCTTGAGAAAGTCAACATTCATCTTGAGAAGCTGTTGGCGAAGGCCAATAGGGAGAAAGGCATGCTCAAACATATGAAGAACCACTATTGGACCCGCACACATGTTTGTAAAGCGTGCATGAAGATCCTGAAAGCAAGGTTGAGAAGGACACTGAAATGGCGGAAAAGGGAGGATAGACTCCGAATCTTGGCTGAAGCTTATTTTTCCAAGCATGGCACTTGATGGGGGACCTACAGCCCAAATTTTAGCAAATTTGGAGAAAATTTTGTCATTTTTGAAATTCTTGGTCACAAAATAGGTTTTTTCGCTCGACGCGTCGTGCCACTTGGCGCGCGCTTATGATTGGGACATCTTCTGAAGGAAAATTTGATATTTTTGGGTTTTTTATGATAAATTATGCATGTTCAAGAATGGCCGAAGCATTTCATCAAGGTCTGGGTTGCCTAAAGGGCTAAAAACACCTTGAAAATGGCCTTTCTACCACTTTTTGCACCAGCAGGAACCACTGTTGGAAGATTGAATTTTTGGAGGAGCAAGTGATATCCAAATTAACAAATTCCACTTGGGTTGGATAGTAGAAATACAGGGCTTTCCAACGAGCTATCCTGAGCTCAATTTAGACTTTTGGAAGTGCCTCAAAAACAGTATCAAAGTGGCGTGACGCATTGAGTTTCTGAGCGCGGCGCATAGAGAAATTTGGCCTTATTTTCACTCTTCAGCTCAGAATTTCGCCCAGTTTTGACTAGTTTCACTTCCTCATGTAATTTTTGATCTATATTGATGTAATTTGATGACCATGATGTAATTTTGGCACTTATTTACTTGTTCTAGAGGATTCATTCACTAAAAAGTGAAAATTAAATGAATGAATCAGTTTCCTAGCATATAGAGGTAAGTTGTTTGGCTACCTAGATTTCAGTTCCTAGTTTAGAATTGGTTCAAACAACTCCTAGAATGATGAGCTCGACCCCTAGAGGTAAGGGAATGGGTTTAGCTTGTCTATATCATGTATTTTCTGAAGCATTTTCAGGGTTGGACTCTTGGGAATAGTTTGGCACTCTATTGTATATCACTTCTGCATTTTTGGCTAAGGAAAGACTAGGGTTTTGCAGCACTTGTTGGGATCCTTGTGGCTCTGTGTTTGGATGGTGTTTTTCTCCATGTATTTTTAAGTTCATTAATGTTTTATGTATGCCATTTCCCTTCTCTTTGCTTCTAAAATTAAACAAATGAGTGATAAGGTAGAATTCACTAGCTTGCTGTGCTCTGCCTTTTAGTTTGGTTAATTTTCTATTTTTCTTCAGTTTGAAGAGGATCCTTGATACCCTCTTGCCCTTTTCAGCTTCTCAATAGGCCTTTCTATCCATTCATTCAATTTAAGGCATCGAAACCTTTGCTTATCCTGCCCCAACTTGAACTCTGCAAGAACTGACCTTCATCCCCGGACCCAAATTTGCCTTTCCCATTTTTTCCAACAAAACTCCCAAAAATCAAATAAAATCCTTGCACTTACATATCTAGCCTAAAATTAGTTTTTATTTCAGTCATCTCAAGCCCATCGATTATCTTTTACTGAGATTGACTCGAAGAGAGCCCTCTCCTGTCCTCGTAGGGCTAGTTACGAGGCTGAGCGTGGTTTGATGTTACCTTGAATTCTGCCTTCTTTCAGCCTGAGGTAGAATTGATCTATAACACAACCTACCTTGGTAGGCATTCATGCAATCAAATTCTCTTTTTCCTGCTACTAGTCAACCTAGTAGTCAAAGTACTCCATTGGCACCACCAAGGCCACAAGAGGTTGGCTCTTCAAGTAAACCATCAGTGACAAAAACCTATAGCAGAGGTAAAAGAATAGTGTTTTCTCTTGACAATCTAGAAAGAGTTCAACCTATTATTGTCAGAGAAAGAACATTAGGATGCCAGGATGATGTGTCCTTGCATGAGGAAGAATGGGTACCTTTTGATGCTGTCATGGCTGACCTACTTGAGCATGAGGAATGTTTGTGCTCAACCTAGTGTTCCTAAATTGAGTTCATTAATTGTCAACCAGGATTGGTAAACTGCTGAAGTGTGGTGCACTGTATGTGCCTAGGTATTTGTTTCTCACTACATTGTGTTTTAGTGTTTTTATGATGTTTTTGGTTTTATGATTTTATGTTAAAGGATAAAAGAGCTAAATGTCGAAAAAGAGAAGTGGATGGTTACACTAAAACAGAGTAAAAACCTATTCTAAGCTTGTGTAAGGCACTAAAGGACAGAAAATGCAAAGCTTGATAATGACTCCTAAATCACAGCATGAATTCAGTAACTCAGAGCATGAACTTATCCAATTCAGTCATTAGAGATGTGTTGGAATAGCTTGGAAAAAAAAGACAAGTGTAGTGCAAATGAGGTTCTCCTAAGTTAAACAAATCATCTTACAATATTACAAAGAATCCCATCCATGGCTAGAATATTTGAACACTGTTTGGAAAAGGCTACTTGTAATCACAATAAGATATCTACTCTAAGTTAACTTGCAATGCTAAGATGAATTCATTCTGCAGCTTCAACTTGTCACCACTAAGCCTTGTTCACAAGTTAAGAATTTTCTAGAATAATTTTGGGAGAAAGACATATTTTTGAAGTGACAAAAGAGTGCAGAACAATCAAGACCTTAAGCTAATGTCACTAGTTCTTGTTCATGTAAAGATGTTTAAATAGAATTTCAAAACAAAATTAATTTGTAAATAATTAAGGTCGTGAAACCTAGTTTTGAGAGCTTACAATGCAATGAATGACACTGAACTAGAATGCAACTGATCAAACCTAAAACATAGTGACCAAAACTAAACTAAGATGCCATTATCCTAACTTGAAAGACAGTGGATTGGAACTAAACTAAAATTCCACTAATCTAATTTGAGGTACAGTGAACAGAGTTATACTAGAGGGCCATTATCAAACTTGAAAGATAGCAACAGATTTAAACTAAAATGACATCTACCTCCGGAGTATTAACTGAGCTTAAATTCAACTAAGTCTATGGAACACTACAACCCTACTTTGTTTAATATGAGTAATGTTTTGGAACAGCTTGTAAAAAACAAGTATGGTTGTGTGATTCAATGCATAAGACATAAAACATAAATTCAATCAAAGCGCAGAAAACTCTGAAACACCACCACAGCTATGTCTCATCCGAAATTAGTGATATTTTGGAAAAGATTAAGAGGAACAGGACTAGCTGTAACAACTGATGTAATTTGAGCACGAAAACATAAAACAAAGTAACGCAACTAACTCCTAAATACTACAGTTAGGCCTCATTTCATATTAGTAGTCTTTTGGAAGAGTTTATCAAAACAAGACTAATCTGTAGCATCCAATTCAAATGAATAAAAACACAATTTATTTAAACTAGGAATGCAGCTACTTATCTAAAACTGTATGAATAAGGCTACTCAGGTAGCAGGGGCCCTCTACCACCTTCGTAGCACGCAAAATATACTTTAAGATTGGCTCAGTGCTTTCAACACAATGATGCTTCTTTCATTAAAGAGAAATTACTTCAAAACAGAGTATTTCAGATTTCTAAGATCTAGCAGCCAAGAACAAAATCTAACCAAAATCTAACCTTGTTCCTCGGTTTCCTGAGCCATATTTATAGCAAATTTACATAACCATATCTGAGATAACATAGGGATAATGTCTTTCCATATTAAAATCGAACTAGAACTCTAATGGCGGCATCGTAATATGATTAAGGACATCTGGACTGTCCTTGTCCTATTAGGAGTCTATCTCCTAGTTTGAGTTCCCACGTGCATAACCACCTACAGAATTCCGTTCAATCTTCGTAGAGAGCAACAAATGATGAGGAGATGATGTGGAATATGACCATATGTGCTTTTCTCTAAGATGACACCTGGAACCTGCGTAGACATGAAGACAGCTGCAGAATCGGCAACTAACTACAGAATGTCTGCATTCTGTAGCTAGGTGTAGTCAAAAAGTACTACAGCAACGAAATCATGAAAACATAGCAAGTTAGTCAATATATGAATTCTTAAAGCAATTTTAAATAATCTTATTGATCATTTAAGCTTGAAATTAATAATGGACAAAGGAAATGGAGTGGAATATGGTGGAAGAGAAAAACATCTTTGGAGCTCAACATACCCCCACTGCTAAGTTCTTGCATGTCCTCATGCAACTATTCCATGAACTTTGTGGCCTTTGCAAGGAAATCCAACCCTCTTCTTCTGCTTTGCCTGGCAGTCAATGGCCTTCTGGGCTTCCTAATGACTAGCTTGAATCTTAAATTTGTGAGTGCCCTGGTTAACGTTTTGTTCCTTTTCTTCAATTTTTCACTAGTCTTGTACAGCTTTTGCATTTGTAGATACAGAGTTGAATTCATATTAGTTTTCAGTTTAACCTTCTCTCTTAGAATTTCATTCTCATTCTTGATATGCCTGTTGAGTATTTCTAACTTATACTTATCTCTTCTTAGCACATCTATTTCAGACTCACGTGGGCTAGGAGTTCTGTCTCTCCTTTCTGAAGCTCTCCTCTCCAATGTCTCAACATAATTGTAAATTTCTTGTTGTGTTGGGTCTATTTCAGGAGCTCCTTCATCAAAATCTTCCTCAGTAGGTGTCTCTTCATCTTCTATGTTTATAACTCCAGTTTGTTTAACCTTTTTTTTCTTTAGTATTCCTCTAAGTCTGTGGCTCCTTCTCGGTTGAGATGACCCTTCTCCTTTTTCTTTGGAAAATTTTCTTATTATCCTCTCTTTCTTAAGCTACTTCTTAATTTGGGCCAATTGCTCAGAAATAATTTCTTCACTTCCTTCTTGTATTGTTTTACCAGTTTCAGTTTTAGTTTTGGAGGCTTTCCATCTTCTGCTTCTCTTTGTAGGTTTGTCTTCAAGTGGAGGTTCCTTGGGTTCTTCAAAGTGATTTCTCACTAAGAACTCTTCCCAATTATCTCCTGTCCTTCTTAAATGATGTTCAATCAAAATTTTGACTAAACCATGCTGGTATAAGGTTGTTTCTAGAAATTGAATTCTCTTTTGAACACTTGAGGACATTATTTTTAAACTATGAAGTAAAAAGAAGGGCAGATTGATCTCCTCGTCTAAAAAGTGCATTATTAACCGAATATGGTAAATAAAGAGGGTACCAAATCTTCCTTCACATGTTACAAATTTTTGCAAGACAAGCAAAAAATTTCTCCATTTACTCTTTAGTGCAGAGCTAGGAATACCTTTCTTAAAAATGGAAACATCCATACATGGTGACTTGAGTATTTGTTTCCATGCTTTATTATGGAACTCTTTTTTCTTGAACCACCTTTCTCCCTGTCTAGGAAATTCTGTGGCTTCTGCAATAAAAGCCTCTGTAACAGTGAATTTAATATCTCCTACCTCGACCTCGGCTCCATTGAAGGACCGTGCAAATGTTTTAGTCACCTCCTTGTGAGAACCACTGAATTTTTCAAAGAATTGCAACCAGCCTGCTTGCTGTAACATTTATCTGATTTGTGGATAGCCTTCCAAGTACTTAGTTCCAACCGGTTCAGTCCTCACTATAAGACCCATAACTTCTTCGTTTCCAACCTTTAAATTGCTACTCCTCTGTTCACGGTGACAATAGCTTCAACCTTCAAATTACCACTCCTCTGTTCATAGTGACAAATGGCTTCAACCTTCAAATTACTACTCCTCTGTTCATGGTGACAATGGCTGTTAACAAGTTGTTTTTGCCCCACAGATGTTTCCTCTGTTTTTCCAGACCGAAATAGCTAAGAATTGGCTACGGAAAGAAATGATATAGAGTGGTTATGAAACGAGTGTAATGTGGTGAGGTGGTTCATATGAGTTGAAAGCTAGCACGAAAGAAAGACCGCGGAGATATTTCGTAAGGAATTCAAAAATCATCATTAAATGCTTTGGCTTAGTAATGTGACTAATCCAATCACTTCAACACTTTAATCGTTTAGATTTTTAAATGAGGATCGGATATGGGATTTGGAATGGCGGAGTAGAAGGATTTTTCATGAGAGGGTTTGTTAGGCATGATCAATATAATTAATTAAAACAACTTTTTGAATTATACATAACTAAACTATGCTAAAATTTTCATGATTTGTTACCATAATACTTTCATACCTTTGCCTTTGCTTTGATTTTCTTTGTGGTTTTGATATGCCTTGTCCTCAATCATTGATCTTTAGTCCTCATAACTCTTTTGATTTTGATTTTTGTATTGAATATGCAGGATCAATCTGTTGCTAAATCAAATGATTACTGAATAGTGCCTTCAGGTTCTCTGGCTGCAGAATATTTGTCTGGCTGCAGAATGTCTACTGGCTGCATAATGTCTGACTGATTGCAGAATGTACCTGTAGAAGTCTTGAAATATGAAATGGAATGATTTGAATCATAAATGGAATTATGGAAGGTTGTATGAAATGGAGAATGAAATATGGTGTGATGGGGTATGAATTAAGTGAATAATGGAATGGAATGAATCACAACTATGAAGTGGAATGAAAAAAATGGCCTACAATTTCTGATGTGTATTATTCAATTGCAGAAAAACATCAAACTTAAAAATCTGGGATGGAAATGAGGTGGATCATGGCGTGAAATGAATGAAGTGTAGATGAATGAATGAAATGAAGTATGGATGGATGAATTAAATGAAGTGGAGTGAGATGGATCATAAGTGAAATGGATCTGCACTTATGATTTTGTAATAGCTGCTTGCAGAAAAAAAACAAAATGGAAAAGTTAGAGTGTCAGAAAGATTCTGATTTTCACTCTATCTTTTCTGTATAAACATGCTAATCAATGATTATTTTTCATGTTTATAATTTATTATTATTATTATTTTTTAATGTCTGACTTCAGAAAATTCAATTAAGTTGATGAAGAAGAAAAATTCTTCTTCATTAACTTCACATCACTGTTTTCCTGGAACTTCTTGACAAATTCTTCTCTTGAGAGTGGTTTGTGATATAGCTTTAATCTATGACCATTCACAAGAAAAGTGACCTCTTCTTCATCTATTGTCCTGATTTTTATTGCTCCATTGTCAAAAATTCTCACAATTTCATATGGTCCAAGCCAATGTATTTGAAATTTACCTTGAAAATCCTTGAACTTTGAGTCAAACAAGAGAGCCCAGTCACCTTCTTTGAACTTCTTTTCCTTGATGTACTTGTCATGCCATTTAGTCCTTTGCTGCTGGACTATACTTGTTTTCTGAACTGCATCTTGTCTGATCTCATCCAATTCATTAATCTGCTCCAATCTATGCTTTTGTGCCTCTGTTAAATCAAGTCCTAGCTGAACTGCCATTTTGAAAGTTTGAATGTGGAACTCTATGGGAAACAAAACTTGCTTTCCATAAACAAGTTCATAAGGAGTATGGCCTGTTGTGCTTCTCCATGTAGTTCTATAGGCCCACAAGGCTTTAGGAAGCCTATCTACCCAATCTCTTCTATGTAAATGAACAGTATTTGCTAGGATTCCTTCAATGACCTTATTAGTAGATTCCACTTGACCATTTGCTTGTGGATGATAGGGAGTATATTTTCTATGTCTGATTTTGTATCTCTCCATCATTTGTTCCACTAGCCTTGATGTAAATTGAGCTCCTTGATCTGTAACAATTTCCCTTGGGACACCAAAATGAGTAAAAATATCCTCAAAAAGAAAATTAACTACAGATGCTTCAGTAGCAGAAAGTAATGGCTTGGCCTCTACCCATTTGGTAACATAATCAGTGCAAACTAATATATACTTCTTTTGTCCTGATGGAGGACTAGTAGGTCCTACAGGATCCAAAGCCCATTTTTCAAAAGGTTCAATATGTACCTGAGGCTGTAATGACATCTCACCTGAAGGAGAAGGTTTCCCTACCCTTTGGCAACTGTCACACCTTTTGACATACTCTTTAGCATCTTTAAAAAGGGATGGCCAATAGTATCCTAGATGAAGGATCTTATAAGCTGTCCTTTTATCAGCAAAGTGTCTGCCACAAGGTTCATCATGACATGCTTTGAGAATCTCAGGCATCTCATCTTCTCGAACACATATCCTAATGATAAAATCTGGACCTGTCTTGTACAACTCATTAGCAACCCATGAATATTTTTCACTATCATAAATGATTTTTCTTTTGTCTCTTGCATTCATTATTGAAGGAAATTTTCCTGAAACTAAATAATTAGCAATGTCAGCAAACCAAGGAGTTTGGGTAGAAATTGCAAAAAGATATTCATCAGGAAATTGATCTTCAACTGGAGTGTCGTCTTCGATGTTTTGGAGTCTAGATAGGAAATTAGCTACTGTGTTTTGTTTTCCAGGCCTATCTGGAATAGTAACGTTGAATTCTTGTAAAAGCAATAACCATCTTATGACTCTGCCATTAGTAATTGATTTGTTCATTGGATATCTAATTGCAGAATGATCATTGTGAACAAAAGTTTCATAGCCTGTTATATAGTGTCTGAATTTGTTTATGGCATGAACAACAGCTAAAAACTCTTTTTTAGTTACAATATAGTTTAACTCTGCAGGAGTCAAATTTTTACTGGTATAGTAGATGGCATAAGGAATTAGGTCTTTTTGTCCCAATACTGCTCCTAGAGCTGTATCAGAGGCATATGTTGAAATATGAAAAGGTAACTTCCAGTTAGGTCCCCTTAAAATAGGTGCTTCAGAAATTTTTGTTTTCAGGGTCTCAAAGGCTAACTGGCAATTAGGATTCCATTTGAATTCACAGTCTTTGGTAAGCAATTTAAAGAGTGGAGATGCTATCTTGGTGAAGTTTTCTATAAACCTCCGATAATATCCTGTAAATCCTAGAAAACTCCTAACATCTTTTTGACAACTTGGAATAGATAAGTTAGAGATGACTTCAACTTTTGACTCATCAACTCTAATCCCATCCCCTGAAATGTGATGCCCCAAAACAATTCCTTCAGTTAACATCATAAAATACTTCTCATGACTAAGTGAAAGATTTGCTTCTAGACATCTCTTTAAAACTTCTTCCAAGTTTTCTAAGGCTTCTTCAAATGTGTTTCCATAAACTGTGAAATCATCCATATATACCTCTACACAATCATGTATTAGATCTGAAAAGATTCCTAGTACTTCCCTTTGAAATGTTGCAGGTGCATTGCATAATCCAAATGGCAATACTCGGTAAGCATAGGTACCCCAAGGACAGGTAAATGTGGTTTTGTCTTGATCTTCAAGTGCTACTTGGATTTGGTTGTAACCACTAAACCCATCTAAGAATGAGAAGTACTTTTTGTCAGCTAATGTATCTAACACTTGATCTATAAAAGGTAAGGGAAAATGGTATTTAAGAGTAGCTTTGTTTAATTCTCGGTAGTCAACACATACCCTCCATTTACCATTTTTCTTTGGCACAATTACCAAAGGAGAAACCCACTGACTATCTGAAATGGGATAGATGAAGTTGACATTTAACAATTTTTACAATTCTTCTTTAACAATCTCCCTAAGATTTGGATTCATCCGTCTTTGAGGTTGTCTGATTGGTTTACAATTTTCCTCTATATAGATGTGATGAGTGCAAGTCTTGGGGCTTATCCCTTTCATGTCAGTGTACTCCCATGCATATGCAGAAGAGTGTCTCTGTAATACCTTGACTAACTCTTCTTGTTGAGATTTTTCTAGGTTCTTGTTTATGTTCAAAGTTTTGCCTGGAAATATCTCACTTGTAGAGCTGCCAAATTTATCCATAGAATGAAGAGACATATGTCTTGATGACAAAAACTCAATGTTGGATCCCTCTTGAAATGGTTCATGTTTATATTCTGAAGAGGATTCAAAGTTTTCTAGAGTATTCAGAATTTGATTATCTTCACTAATTTCTGAAATTGTGAAGAGAGGTTGTAAATCTTCTTCATCCTCTATCCATTGAGTGTCATCTAGATATGTAATTGTCCTAGCTGGAGGATATAAAGTGAATTTCTTAGTTGAACTACCATCAGAGATATACATATCACCGGATCTACAACTAATAAAAGCATCAACTGTAGCCAACCAAGGTCTTCCTAATATAACAGGATGTCCTCCTAGATTATTCTTAGGAGTTAGGATCATGAAATCCACAGGGTACTCCCAAGAATCTAAGGACACCGGAATGTCTTCTATTACCCCATTAGGTTTGATCACAGATCTGTCTGCTAATTGTAATAATGTGGGTGTAAAGAGAAGATTAGGAAGTTTCAGTTTATCCATGATTTGTCTACTCATGATATTGATTGCTGCTCCTAAATCAATGAGTGTGTTTTGGATCTCAATTCCATTGATGTGAATTTTAACAACTGGATTTTCTGGGTCTAGATACTTTGGAATAGCAATCTTACCCATCATAATGTCTGTTATTTTTCCTGCCAGTTGAATTTTCTTTGTCTCTCTTATTCTTTTTCTTGTTTTCTTCATGCTCAACTCCTTTATTGTCTTTTCTAAAATTGGAATTTCCTTGATAGCTTGTAATAATGGAATCTTAATGCAAATATTTCTCAGCTCATCTAGGAAATCATAATTAGGCACCATAATTTGTTTTTCTACACCCCTATCAATTTGTAATCTTTCTGGAAAGGGAGGTGTAGAAGTGGATGTTGATGGCTGCTCTAATATAGGAGTTGAAATTATTAGTTCTTTTTGTTTTGATTTTTCAATGTTTGAGTCTTGGAAAGTTGTGTTCTCTTCAAGACTTTTATTTACCCATAGAGAATCTTCCTCAGAATTGTCTTGCTCTTGTATGATTACAGAAGGTTTCCTCTTTTCAAGTATTCTTCCGGACCTAAGTTGAACATCACTAAGGTCTAAAGGAGTGATCAAATAAGTTGGAAACTGTTGGCCTTCTATCATGTATGTGTTCTGAGGATTTTTATTTTTGGGGTTTGGTATGGCATTAGGGGAATTTGGTCTAAAATGGACCTCCTAAGAAAAATGTACAACAAAAATAAACTTTATAACAACCAATAGGATTCAAGATGATGATGTCATCCATAATGGATGATTCACCATTTTGGAGTAAAAAAGTAAAAATATTAAAAAATAATAAAATAATAAAACTACTTTTTCAACTCGTATTTTAAACTTATCTCCCAAAATTTTTACTCAAATTTCGAGTGGGATTACTCATTGGATGCGGAATTTAATTCCTCATCCAAGGAGTGCCAATGTTACATACTTTATATGATCTCTTCTACACAAAAAATGATAAATACATAAAAAAACGTGATTGTAATCACGTTTTTCTATGTATTTCTCATTTTTTCGTGTAGTAGAACCCATCGAAAGTATGCAACATGGGTACTCCTTGGATGGGGAATTAAATTCCGCATCCAACGAGTACTCCCGCTCGAAATTTGAGTAAAAAATTTGGGAGATAAGTTGAAAATATGAATTGAAAAAATAGTTTTTTCATTTTTCCCTCTAAAATTTGATGATGTCATCAAATCTTATTTGATTTTTTCCACTATTATTTTATAATTTCCTTAGGAGGCCCATTTTAGACCTCAAAATTCCCCTAATGGTTGGGCAGGCAACTGATTTGTTTTATGAGGGAATGGTAATGGAAGTGGTTGATTTTGATGTTGTAGATTTTGGTGATTCTGTTGAGGATTTTGTTGAAAATTTTGTTGAGGAGAGAAATGTGGATATGGTGGATAGGGTGGTGGATATTGATAGTACTGGGAATATCTTCCATAAGGATTTTGTGCTCCTTGTGCCCAAGTTTGAGGTTGATTTTGATATTGGGGCCAAGGTTGCTACCAAGAATTCCAATTTTGTGGAGGTTGATTATACATTTGATCATGGAATCCTTGTGTTTGAGGTCCTTGCCAAGGCCTTCTAGAAACAAAATTGAGAGATTCTGTGGAATTTGTAGGAATTTCTTCTTGAAAGACAGTTTTAAGACCAGGAAGTGAAGGACAACTCTTAGTCTCATGTTTCTCTGAACAAATTACACAAGTCTCTACAAATTTTACATCTAAAGGACACTCTCTCAAGGCATGTTTCTTTCTACATTTGGGACAAAAGATTACTAAGGCATCAGATTCAGATTTTTGATTGTTTTATAGTTTAAGGGTGTCTATTTTTTCACTAAGACTCCCTAAAATGTCATATTTGAATTCATCAAGCATATGTCCTATTTTTTTTTTCTACTTCTTGTCTAAATGAGGCTTACTTGCCTATGACTTGGTTCTCTTGGACCTTTTACGGTTTTGGATTTCCCTCTTGAAAGGGTTGATACATAACTCGAATGTTCAGGAGTAATGTGAGCTGAGATATATCCCCTTTTCCCATCATATTAAGGATATCTAACCATTCATCCCTAATTGTTTTCAACAAAAGAGCTTTCAAAGTGTCTTGGTCTAAGTTTTCCGTTTTTGCTCTTTTGATGTTGTAGTTAAATCTCTCCAACAAATCTTCCAAATTTTCATCTTCTTTTTGTATCATTTTAAACACTTCCTCCTTATGATTGACTAGCATACAATAATCCAAATACCTCTCTAGAAATTCTTGTTTCATATTTTCGCATGTCCTAATAGAATTGTTGATCAAACTCATAAACCACTTCAATGTTGCTCCTTTCAATGTTGAAGGAAATAGTTTAATTTTTTGAGCATCTTGTAAGTAGTCATAAGTTCTACATAGGACTTGAAATTCAAATAGGAAGGTTTCAGGATCTTCAGTTTTAAGTCCATAAAAGTTTGGAAGGACAGAGGGTGAAATTGTTTTCATAGTTGTATTGGTTTCTTCATCTACTATAGGAAACCCAAAAGAGCTTCCCATTTCTCTTCTACCTCTTCCTCTACCTCCTTCACCTTCTACACCTCTTCCTCCTTCTCCTCGACCTCTACCTCTACCCCCTCCAAATAGTGTGTGTTCTCCATTAAAGACTCCTTCTCCCCCTTCTTCTACCATAGTTGATTCTTCTGTGGAAGTAGAAAAATTTGTGTCTCTAGTAGGGGTCCTTGAATCTTCTTCTAAGACAGGTTCAGTGGATGAAGTGGAAGGTCTTTCTAATAGAATGTCTGATCTTAAGTCCTCTGGAAGTCTAGGATCAGTGGAGGATGGAATGTGGGTCTGAGTTGGAGGTATACTGACTCTTGATCTTGGTGAAACAGGTGGTGTCCTAGGAATTGAGCTTTTGCCTCTTATAAATCTACCCCTTGAGTCTCTTTCTCTACGCATGTCATTGTTTTTGAGAGTTAAGAAACAAGGCTACCTATTTACACTTCCCCGACAACAGCGCCAAAATGTTTATGCCCAACCTAGTGTTCCTAAATTGAGTTCATTAATTGTCAACCAGGATTGGTAAACTGCTGAAGTGTGGTGCACTATATGTGCCTAGGTATTTGTTTCTCACTACGTTGTGTTTTAGTGTTTTTATGATGTTTTTGGTTTTATGATTTTATGTTAAAGGAGAAAAGAGCTAAATGTTGAAAAAGAGAAGTGGATGGTTACACTAAAACAGAGTAAAAACCTATTCTAATCTTGTGTAAGGCAATAAAGGACAGAAAACGCAAAGCTTGATAATGACTCCTAAATCACAGCATGAATTCAGTAACTCAGAGCATGAACTTATCCAATTCAGTCATTATAGATGTGTTGGAATAGCTTGGAAAAAAAGGACAAGTGTAGTGCAAATGAGGTTCTCCTAAGTTAAATAAATCATCTTACAATATTACAAAGAATCCCATCCATGGCTAGAATATTTGAACACAGTTTGGAAAAGGCTACTTGTAATCACAATAAGATATCTAATCTAAGTTAACTTGCAATGCTAAGATGAATTCATTCTGCAGCTTCAGCTTGTCACCAATAAGCCTTGTTCACAAGTTAAGGATTTTCTGGAATAATTTTGGGAGAAAGACTTATTTGTGAAGTGACAAAAGAGGGCAGAACAATCAAGACCTTAAGCTAATGTCACTAGTTCTTGCTCATGTAAATATGTGTAAATAGAATTTCAAAACAAGATTAATTTGTAAATAACTAAGGCCATGAAACCTAGTTTTGACAGCTTATAATGCAATGAATGACACTGAACTAGAATGCAATTGATCAAACCTAAAACACAGTGACCAAAACTAAACTAAGATGCCATTATCCTAACTTGAAAGACAGTGGATTGGAACTAAACTAAAATGCCACTAATCTAATTTGATGTACAGTGAACAAAGTTATACTAGAGGGCCATTATCAACTAAAATGACATCTACCTCTGGAGTATTAACTGAGCTTAATTGCAACTAATTCTATGGAACACTACAACCCTACTTTGTTTAATATGAGTAATGTTTTAGAACAGCTTGTAAAAAACAAGTATGGCTGTGTGATTCAATGCATAAGATATAAAACATAAATTCAATCAAAACGCAGAAAACTATGAAACACCACCACAACTATGTCTCATTCGAAATTAGTGATATTTTGGAAAAGATTAAGAGGAACAGGACTAGCTGTAACAACTGATGTAATTTGAGCACGAAAACATAAAACAAAGTAACGCAACTAAATCCTAAATACTACAGTTAGGCCTCATTTCATATTATTAGTCTTTTGGAATATTTTATCAAAACAAGACTAATCTGTAGCATCCAATTCAAATGAATAAAAACACGAGTTATTTAAACTAGGAATGTAGCTACTTATCTAAAACCGTATGAATAAGGCTGCTCAGGTAGCAGGGGCCCTCTACCACCTTCGTAGCACGCAAAATCTACTTTAATATTGGCTCAGTGCTTTCAACACAATGATGCTTCTTTCATTAAAGAGAAATTACTTCAAAACAGAGTATTTCAGATTTCTAAGATCTAGCAGCCAAGAACAAAATCTAACCAAAATCTAACCTTGTCCCTTGGTTTCCCGAGCCATATTTATAGAAAATTTACATAACCATATCTGAGATAACATAGGGATAATGTCTTTCCATATTAAAATCAAACTAGAACTCTAATGGTGGCATCGTAATATGATTAAGGACATCTGGACTGTCCTTGTCCTATTAGGAGTCTATCTCCTAGTTTGAGTTCCCACATGCATAACCACCTACATAATTCCGTTCAATCTTCGTGGAGAGAAACAAATGATGAGGAGATGATGTGGAATATGACCATATGTGCTTTTCTCTGAGATGACACCTGGAACCTGCGTAGACATGAAGACAACTGCAGAATCGGCAACTAGCTACAGAATGTCTGCTTTCTGTAGCTAGGTGTAGTCAAAAAGTACTACAGCAACGAAATCATGAAAACATAGCAAGTTAGTCAATATATGAATTCTTAAAGCAATTTTAACTAATCTTATTGATCATTTAAGCTTGAAATTAATAATGGACAAAGGAAATGGAGTGGAATATGGTGGAAGAGAAAAACATATTTGGAGCTCAACAAGGAAAAAAAGTCAGCTAAAGAGATAATCAAGGAAAAAGAAGCATGAATAAGAGAGCTCAAGGACAATATTTCAAAAGAAAAATTCATGATAGCATTTTTACAACAAGAAAACATGCAACTTAAGTTAAATCAACTTTTCTCAGTAAACCTAAGGCAGATTTAGTGGCAAAGGATGATAAAGGTAAGGTTGTCATAGATGTGGAGAAGTTAGAGGACAAGGAGGTTTAGCTAAAGCCAAGGAGGCGAAAGACGAGAGGACTAGTAAGTCAAAAAATACAGGTAAGTGAGCCATCTCCTCCCTATGTCAACAAGACTCTAATGGCATTATTGCAGCTGATATTGAACAAGACAAAGAGTTTTGGCTTGGTAGGGTTATTGAACACTTGGAGATGCTCCTGAAGAAGGCCAGCAGAAACACCAAGCTTCAAAGACACATGGAAAGGCATTACCTCATCAGGAATCAAATTTGAAAAATTAGGGTTAGGAATATGAGAAAAAATCGAAATAAAACCCCGCAAAAATTCCCTCAAAGAGCGCACTGCACTTTTGTCTCTCACGCTGCGCTTCAGAGAAATTTCATTGTGATTTTTTTAGAAGGTCAGCATTTCGAATTTCTCAGTCAAATTCATTTTCTCATGATGTATGTTTTCCTTTTATGAATTGACATGATTTAATTGAATGTAGTAGTGCTGGTAAATGTCAAATCTATGTAAATTCATGGTCATTAATGCTTGTAAAAGTCAGTCGAAGGCTAAATGGGGAGTTAGTTCTTAACCTCCATAGTTTTAGGTTTGGTTAGAGATATTGGTGTAATAAGTTCATATCATGATGGATTAGACCCCCGAAAGGGGGGAAATGTAGTTTTTGATCTATATGTAGCTTGCTTGAAGTTAGATTCAAGGTTGGACATCAGTTAATCAAAGGCTTGGAGCTAGTGTAAATTATATCTTTGTAGAAATATAAAGGCAGTTGTAGCTATTATCTTGGGATTCTTGTGGTATGCTTTAGTGACAATGTTTTTCCTTTTTTATATCATTATATTGAATATGTGTTTCTCCTTATTACCATTAGCTCATGGGGTTATAAATATACTTCATAGTTATTTTATATGCTCTATTTTAATGATATTTTCATGTTTATGTCTCATTTATTCTGATAAATGAACTAATAATATTATGCTCATTTTGAACCTTCTCTATTTCAACCCTATACCAAAATTACAACTAAAATGTGTTACTGAAACATGCCTACCTTGCCCCAGTGTATCCTTGCAAAAAGATCATTTTAAACCCTAGCCTAGTTCCCTAGACCTTTGAGCATGATCTAGAAAACCCTAAGTGAGCTAAGAATAGATCCTAAGATATATTTTCCTATCCATTCACTTCATTGATTGTGAGATTGCAGAGAGATCCCTCTCTGATTTAGTAGGGCTAGCTACCAAGTCCAAATTTGGTTTGAGGTTACCTCCTTCGGTCTCCTTTCTCAACCTTGGGAAACTATGGAGGATAACAAGTACTTCTACATTTTCTTGTTGAGGCTGATTGAGTCTTGAAGGAAGACCTAGACCCCTAGAGAATCAGGCCAAATACTTTTTTTCTTTTATCGATCTATGTTGAAGTTCAATTTTCATCCATGGTGAAGGACATAACCAATTTTTTTATGGTTCTCTGAATCTTTGTTTATCTTGGTAAGAATGTTAACACCAGTTGTGATGTTGTTATCATAATTATTTCAATTGTTGGCCTGAGCATGCAATCTACATTGGTGAGGCTACGTAGAAGGTGAATTGAGAAAACGTTATTTACTTTACTAGTGATCAGGAGTTCATAAAATTTTCTCAAAATTGAAAGTTATAAGATTGGGTTGAAACTAGGATGGTGGCATAGACCTCATCTTTCTAATTTTGGCGCTGTTAACGGTTTCAAAAACTGATGTCGTATGAGGCAGATATCGCGTTCTAATCTAATTCCCAAACAACTAAATTTTGCGACAGGTTTGACTAGGATGCCCAGTCAGCATGGAGGGTGCACAGTCAGCAAAAAATAATATTTTGAAGAATATTCATTTTCTCAGAGCTAGCCAGAGGATGAAAAGTGGCATGATTTCATTCATTGGATGAGTTGTACGTTATTTTTTAAAGGCCAATTTGAGGGCGACACATGGTGAGCCCCGAGGCTACCACGTGTCCCCGAGAAGGTGTAATAAAATTTTATGGAGGTCCGCAGGGCTCGACCTTGCAACCTCCAGTAGGGCATACACCCGCCACACTACTTGCGCTACGCTATGAGTCTTAACCTCTATAGCTTGTGGGTAATATTTGAAGTTTGTTGCATTGTAGAGTGGGGGTTGGGGACCACCGGTGGTCCCATGGAGAATTCACATGTTAAACAATCGCATTAAACACTACCTCTGACATACGTCAACTAAAACCGTTATTTTAAATGCTTCAACCTTATCACATGCTACCACTCCATGCGGTTAGTGCCGATGGTTTCGTTAACACAGGTTTAAAACCGTTCTACCATGGTTCGAGCAGGGAGTTCTGCTCCAACATTTACTATCACCACGGGTTCTGGGGGTTGGCATGTGGCCACCCCCTACCCTTAACATTCAATTTTATAGTTAGCGCTGGCGGAATTATAACGCGCCTCTATTTTATGCATATTTGGCCAAATTTAACTCCAGTTAAGTGGAGTTCTCCACAATTAGTGGATTTTTTCTAGGAGTTACTGGGAAAATGAGTTTGAGGCTCAATTTGCACCCATTCTAGGTGAATGAAGGGTCATTCTAGACTAATTGGAGCATTATGGAGCCATTGGTGCAGATAAAACAACCATTAGAGGCCTGTAAACACATGTATTTGCAAAATTTTTAGCACAATGAAATATGGACATGCCATTGGGAGTTGGACAAGCAGATGTAGCCCAGGAGGGGTGAACTGCTTCATCATACCTGTTGTGTAAATTTTATGTGGTGTTTTATTTCTTTGTTATACACTGTTGTTTAGTGTTATTTTCTCTTATTTCATGCTTATAATTCACTAAAATCACTTACAATTCATGGTTAAAACCCTCAATACTTAAGCAAACTATGGAGAAAAGTATGCACATGTTTTATAACTGAAAATACACTTAGCACAATAAAACTAATACAATCCTTTCAGATCAGATTGGTATTAGAGCTAGAGTTTATTCTCTGGTGTTGTTTTGCGCAAAGATTTTTTTAACTGTTTTCAAGTGTTAGATGCTTACTAGGCTCAAGCTCAAGAGAGGAGAAGGCACATTGGTGGAAGCAAGAGGGTCTCAAAGAGAGCCATAAAAAAGGAGAGCAAGATTTCAAAAATATTCACTACCTAGTTCACCTCCTAAGGAATCATAAGAAACATTAAGCATGCCTCCAGAGGAAGAAGAAATCTATGAAGAAGTTGATCCCAAAGAGGAGGAAAGAGTGTTTAGGAAAGAATTCCTTGACATTACTAAGATGGTGAGAATCCTTTATCAAGAAAGGAATAAGAAACTTGAAGGAGAAGGATCCAAACTTCATAAGGGCATGGATCATCAGGAGGTCACAATGATGAAGATTAGTCAAAGAAGGGAAATGGAGGAAATGGAGGCAGTGGAAAGTCACAATCCTCACCCTCATCATCGTCATCCTCTACTTCATCTTCGGTACATCAGCCACACAAGTCAAAGAACATTGGTAAAAGTCCTTTTTGAAAACTTGATGTTAAGTTTGAATTGAAAATTTTTAATGGTGAAGTCAATGTAGAAAAGCCTGATAATTGGATTAGGAAATTGGAGGTCTATTTGAGAATCCAGAACCTTCAAGATGATGATACCAAAATCCAATTAGCTTCATTGAGAATGGAAGGTGAAACACTTGTTTGGTGGAAATCCAAGACAAAGAAGGAGATAAAGAAGCATGGTAAGATTATTCTATCATGGAATAATTTCATTACTGCAATAAAACAATAGTTTTATCCATTAGCTCATATGCAGAAAGCCATAATGAACTGGAAAAACATTAGACAATTGAAGGGATAGAATGTGAAATAATACACCCAATAATTTAGAAGAAGAGCTCTCTTATTAGGGGTAGATTTGCAGAGCCAAGATACTTTGATCAAGTACATAGGAGGCTTACATAGCTACATTAAACATACTAACCTCATTTTTAACCCCACAAGTCTAGATGAAGTATGTGTTCAGGCCACACAT
The DNA here is from genome assembly GCA_034641835.2 of Pinus albicaulis. Classification (NCBI taxonomy): domain Eukaryota; kingdom Viridiplantae; phylum Streptophyta; class Pinopsida; order Pinales; family Pinaceae; genus Pinus; species Pinus albicaulis. Next base: position 1,870,546,081 of record CM076575.1, on the reverse strand, counting down.
CTAGAAGCTAGAGGGAAAAAAATTTCTGAACAGGGTAGGAAGAAACCTTTTAAGGGGAAAAACAAAGAGAATACCTCAAAAGGTAAAATAAAAAAGAATGCATCTATTAAGAAAGAGGGAGAAAAATTGGTTTGTAAACATTGTTCAAAAGAAGGCCATGATGAAAATCATTGTTGGAAATTACATCCTGAAAAGAAGCCCAAGAACTACAACAACAAAGGGAAACAAAAAACTGCAGCTACAACTCAACATGATTTAGGAGAGGATTTGGGTGATGAATCTAAAATTACAGCCATGGGATTGAATAACATGAAAGGGAAAGAAACTGAAACTAAAACCAGTACTAGTACATCAAACTATCACATACATGCTCCAAATGAAGAAAAAAGAATAGAATTGTTTCATGTGAGGGTCATATCCAAACATACCAAGATTGACACATTGTTTGATAGTGGGTCACAAGAAAAATTAATATCTAAATACTTGGTCAAGAAAATTAACCTTGAGACCATACCACATCCAAAACCATATCCACTTGGTTGGATTTTTAAGGATGCAAATTTACAGGTTTCAAATAAGTGTATATTGTGGTTTGCAATAACTGCACATTTTGTTGACATAGTTGAATTATATGTGGTTCCGCTTGACATAACAGGTATTTTGTTGGGGAGTCATTACTTGTATGATAGGAAATCGATCTTCCATCACCTTGAGAACAAATACCATTTATGAAAATATGGGAAGGAGTACATTTTTAGAGCACATCGCAAGAAGACAAACATTGCTATGGTAAATGTTGGACAGGTAAAGAGGTTGGTGAATTCAAGTAAGAATTTTGTTCTTCTAATGATTAAGCCTAAAGCTGATGTTAATCATGAATAATTTAAGGGTTGTGGTCCTAAGTTGAAATCATATTTATATGATGTAGTTGATGCACATCATGAGATGTTTCAGGAGCCAACAGGATTGCCTCAAAAAAGGGAGATTCAACATGAGATTCAGTTGCAACAAGATTGTCCTCTTCCAAACATCGACATGTATTGCGTGTCAATAATGGAGAATTCTGAAATAAAGAGGAAAATCAAGGATATGCTAGATAAAGGAATCATAAGGCCAAGCACTTCGCCATGCGATTCACCCATAGTCTTGATTCCAAAGAAAGATGGGATTTGGCACATGTGTGTAGACTTCAGAGCTTTGAACAAGATATCAGTAAAGAATCAATACCCACTCCCAAGGATAGATGATTTTCTTGATCAACTAAAAGAAGAAATTTTTTTCACTAAGTTAGATTTACAAAGTGGAGATCATCAAGTAAGAATTGCAGAAAGTGATATATGGAAGACTGCATTCAAAACCAAACAAGGACTCTTTGAGTGGTTGGTTATACCATTTGGTTTGTGTAATGCACTGGAAACTTTCATGCATGTTATGGATAGTGTTTTGCGTACATTCCTTGATGACTTTGTGATTGTGTATTTATATGACATATTGATTTTCAGCAAAACAAGATAAGAACATGTCTTGCATGTGAATAGAGTGTTGTTTTGAAGAAAGAGAAATTGTTTCTTAAGATGTCAAAGTGTGAGTTTGGAAAGACTTATTTGGTTTATTTGGGACACATTGTAGGAGGAGGTGAGTTGAGAATTGATCCTTATAAAGTGGAATCCAATTTGAATTGGTCCACACCCATAACAGTAACCAAGGTAAGAATTTTCTTAGGTGTAGCTCAGTATTGGAGAAAGTTTATTGCTAAATTTTCTGCCATCACAACTCCTATGCATGCAGTGACAAGTGTGAAGAAATGATTCCAATGGGGAGGTAAACAAAAAAAAGCTTTCAAATCTTTAAAAGACAAGATCAGTTCAGCTCTAGTCCTTTCATTTCCAAATTTGAGACAGCCATTCAAGATACAAACTTATACTAGTGATTATGCCATGGGCGCAGTTCTTTTGCAGCATGGTAAGCCTATCGCTTTTCATTTTGAAGCATTCAATGGTGTTGTGACAAATTATCCTACATATGACAAAGAACAATATGCGTTGGTACAAAGTGTCATGAAGTGGAAACACTACTTGATGGGTAAAGAGATGATTATACATACCGATCACCAACCATTAAAGTAATTTCAGTCACAAACAAAATTGCAACAATCACGACATTTTAGGTGGATGGGATTTCTTCAACAGTTTCACTTTGCTATAAGGTACACGAAAGGTATTTTCAATAAGTTGTTGATATGCTTTCAAGACCGATTATTAGTGCATCTCCATTACTCAAAAATGATTCTATTGTACATGAGAGTTACATAGAACAATATGCACATGATGTTGATTTCCAAGATGTGTATGCTAGTTTGAGTGAAGGGAATCAAGTTGAAGAAAATGATTATCACATGCATAACAATTTTCTTTTTCATTTGGGAAAAATGTGTATACCACAAGGAGAGAGGCTAAGTGTCATGAGAGAAGCTCATTCATCTCTTATTGCTGGACACTTTGGGTAAGAAAAATAGTGGCACATCTACATAGGTATTGCTATTAGCCTCACATGATAGATAGTGTGTCGCATTTTATAAGAGGTTGTTCTATGTGTGAAACAAGAAAGCCTAGTAATAGGAAGCTTGGGTTGTACACGCCACTACCGGTGCCATCAAGGCCATGGGAGAGTGTCTCCATGGAATTTGATGGAGGTATACCTATGTCAAGAAAACAAAATGATTATCTTTATGTAGTTGTGGATAGATTCTGTAAAACGTGTATACTTATGCCATGTAAGAAAACCATTACTGCTGAACAAACTGTTGAAATTTATTTTCAACATGTATGGGTTCATTATGGATTTCCAACTTATATTGTTAGTGACAGGGATTCTAGGTTCATTGGGAATTTTTGGTCCAATCTTTGGAGTATGATGGACACAAAGTTGAAAACGAGTATTGCTTTTCATCCGCAAACTAATGGACAAATCGAGGTGGTGAATAGAACCGTTGTGCATCTATTGAGATGATATTATAGCAAACATCCTAAGTTGTGGGATGAGAAACTACATTACATTCAAGACGCTTATAATCGGGCAAAGCACTCTTCTACAAACACATCACCTTTAGAAGTATGCTTTGGGTATTTTCCAAAATTGCGATTAGAATTCATCTTTGGTAAGGATGTTTCAATTGATGGGCATAGTGATATTGACAAGGCTCGAAATTTCATTGAGAAAATTTAGATTATACATCAACAAGTTAAAGAACAACTTGAGAAGAGTTAAAGAAAATACAAGGAGAGGCATGAAAAACATAGATTTGATCACAAGTTTCAAGAGGGAGATGAGGTATGGTTGCACATTAGAAAAGAAAGGATGCAAGGGTAAGGTAAAAAGCTCAAATCCATTCACTATGGTCCATTGAAGATCATAAAGCAAGTTAGTAATAATGCATTTCAACTTGAATTGCCTTCATATATGTAAATGTATTCAGTTGTTAATGCTGAAAACTTATTTGTATGAGCCACCTTTAATTGATGATCAAGGAAGTGATGTTCAACTGCCTTCTATTGAATATTTCTAGCCATAATTTCTAGATGAGCTCAAGGAAGATACAATTCTTGACATGAGGACAAGAGCATCTAAGAGGGGAAATGTTGACTACCTTCGAGTTGGGCTCAAAGGCAATAAAACAAGCAAGGAAAAGAGGACGGAGGTTGGAAAGGTGAGGGAGCCATACCTTCATCTACTGAACAGGTAATCAAGTCTTTTGGGGTCCAAAAGATTCCCAATGGGGAGGTGTGATCAGGAGCTCATAAATTATTCTCAAAATTAAAATTTACAAGATTGGGTTGAAACCAAAATGGTTGCTTAGATCTCATCTTCCTGATTCCAGTTCTGCAAACGGTTCGAAAAACTGATGTCGTATGAGGGCGATATCGTGTTCTGATCGAATTCCCAAACAGCTAAATTTTGCGACAGGTTTGACTGGGATACCCAGTCAACATGGAGAGTGCACAATTAAAAAAAAGGAATATTCCAAAGAATATTCCTTTTTTCAGAGCCAGTCAGAGGATGACAAGTGGTGTGATTTCATTCGTTGGATAAGTTGTACGTTATTTTTTAAGGGTCAATTGGAGGGTGACATGTGGCCAACCTTGAGGCCGCCATGTGTCCCCAGGAAGGTGTAATAAAATTTTATGGAGGTCCATAGGGATCAACCCTGCGACCTTCGGTAGAGCATCCACCTACCACACTGCCCGCGCTATGCTATGAGTCTTAACCTCTATAGCTTGTGGGTAATATTTGAAGTTTGTTGCATTGTAGAGTGGGGTTTGGGGACCGTCGGTGGTCCCCTAGAGCATTCACATGTTAAACCATCGCATTAAACGCTACCTCCGATAGACGTCAACCACGACCGTTATTGTAATCCTTCAACCTTATCACATGTTACCACTCTGCGTAGTTAGTGCCAATGGTTTCATTAACGTGGGTTTAAAACAGTTCTACCGTGGTTCAAGCCTGGAGTTCCGCTCCAGCATTTACTATCACCACGGGTTCTGGGGGTTGGCATGTGGCCACACCCTACCCTTAACATTCAATTTTATAGTTATCACTGGAAAATTGTAGCGTGCCTCTATTTGTAGGCCGATTTGGCCAAATTTAACTCTAGTTAAGTGGATTTTATCTAGGAGTTACTGGGAAAATGAGTTGGAGGCTTAATTTTCGCCCATTCTGGGTGAATGAAGAGTCATTCTAGACTAATTGGAGAATTATGGAGCCATTGGTGTAGAGAAAAAAACCATTAGAGGCCTGTAAACACATGTATTTGCAAAATTTTTAGCATAACAAAAGATGGACATGCTATTGGGAGCTGGACCAGTAGATGTAGCCCAGGAGGGGTGAACTGCTTCATCAAGCCTGCTGTGTAAATGTTATATGGTGTTTTATTTCTCTATTATAAACTATTGTTCAATGTTATTTGCTCTTATTTCATGCTTCTAATTCACTACAATCACTTACAATTCATGGTTAAAATCCTCAATACTTAAGCAAACTATGGAGACAAGTATGCACATGTTTTATAACTAAAAAGACACTTAGCACAAAAAAAAAAATACATTACTTTTAGATCAACTAGCAGCTACAGTAGTAATGTTTGACACCAATTTTCTCACTAGAAGCATGATTTAATCATTGTGAGATGAAATTCGTTGGAATTTTACCAATTATGTGCAGACATAGGTATGTAATTAAACAACATAGGGATAATTTCACCTTAATTGATGCATTATTTAATTGAAGTTGGTTGATGTTCGATTTCACAAAGGTTTGAAGTTTTATAGATTGAAATTTGCAAATTTTATTTCAAAATTGAGATATATTTGGCTCAAAATGTTGTTTTGAACTCCTCTTGGTGACTTGTATAACCTCTTGCTAAGGACTCCAAAATAAAATCATATTTTTAAAAATACAATAGAAACAAATACAAGAGAAGCCTCTTTTTTAATAGTGAACAATGCATGTAGCATGTAATATGATGCATGTTGAACGTGGGGTGGTTTAATCAAAGGCAAGTTGAATCATTATAAGCATTGAATTTTGCATTGTAAGTTAAAGAATCATGTTATTCACGAGAAACTAAAAAAAAAATGGCATACAAGAGGTGGCTAGTGGATGTTGTGGATTATGGCTCTCTATGTGTGTGATGGCAAGACATGACCATCCTTCTTGGAGAACATGAAATAATTGAAATTATAAATTCTCAATTAATTATAATTAGAAGAAATGTGTAATCCTACATTAAAATTATTTTATGGATATCAACACTCTTATGGATGAGTTTGTGTGTTGATATTCAAATCAACCAAACCAATTTCTAGCATAATGGTTGTGACTTATTCAAGATTCCTATGACACACCTGAACTAATATAACCATAAGAATAATCAATTTACATGTGAGTTTTCAGTAAAAAACTTTACATGGGTATGATTGGATTCAAATGCCCAAAAGAAGTGTTGGACCCCTCCTAGGATTATTGGGAAAACATGTGCATCTAAATCCTTTCATCCATTAAACTGAAAACACAAAAAAATACACCAGAGTCTAAATAGATGGTATCAATACTCTCGAACCCTCTTTTCATTCATCTTATCATCTTATATAGGAATAGATGATAGAATAAATAGTAGTTGGGTATAATGTATCTTCGATGCATGGAGAGGATCAACACAAACTGAAAAACAGAAACATACTACTATTTACATGCTTTTCTAAAATGGTATAAGGAAACATAATGATCCTTATCTTTATATTGAAGAAATAAGATATTTATACAACTATCTAACTCATCGAACCATATCCATTACAAGAAGAAAATAGAAAAAGTATAAAATGCTGGCAATATACTGACATTGTTGTGTAGCGACTTGGTAACACACTGCCCAATCATGTTTTTCCTCATTAATGACACTTGGTTGATGTAAAATGGGCTGAGGTGTAATCCAAATATGTAGCATGTTGACCCCTCTGACCTCTGACAGTTTTCACCTTCAGGACACACTTGAAAAGTTGTGGGCAAGGGCTACATAGCACCTGCATAGTACAAAATCTGAAAATTCGTTCCTTCAGCGCTAGACTCCCTCTCATAAAATACACAGCATGGTATGACTTAATCATGTCCAAATATAACTAATACTAATGAAAAAATTTTCACAACCTTCACAAAAATTTAATTTACAAAACAAATTCATAATTCTGCCACTGAAAAACTACAGAAATATGCCCTGAAGAAATGCATGTATCTCCAAAAATGTAAACGTTGTGTAAAAAAAGAGAGGGGTTGTTATATATGAATCCATTGCAAACATAAAAATCTCTCAATTTCTCTAAATTATTCCCCGGCTTCTCATAAACGGCTCTACCCAATCATCTCTTAAACATGGAATTTGACAGTCACAAAAATACACCTTGAAGATGTATTATAAAATCCCAATCCATGACACCTGTGAAAAAACGGGAAGAGGTTATTGTTTTTTGGTCTATTATTGAGAAACACCTCTTTCATGCTTTTGAATATAGGCTCCATCTATTCAGAAACATTGTTTCAACATGATTACTAAAATAGAGTATTTTGCGCAACATGCTCTAAACCTCATATTTGAAAATGATTATTTTCCACTTAAAATTGATTGAGGAGCATACTTATCAGCTACATATACCTTATAACACCTTTTCCATGATTTCATAACTATAAAACGCCCACACTTCACCAAAATGAGGGCCACTTGATGATGTATAGGATGTGATGAGAGGGGCACTTTTTGCAATAGTGAAAAGGACATAACACATTTAACCAATAAATGACTCTTCAAATTAACTCTTATAATAGACACAACTTTAGGAAACTGACCTGCGATGACCATATCTCATGACATGACCCCTCTACACTTCCATAATGAATCCTTTTCCCTCCATGAGTACAATTTTGAAATTATGACTTTATGACCCTCTCATGAACTTTAGACTTTCACAAACTTTGTCTTATCGTTATGGACCCTCTATGAAAACTTGTAATGATGTCGGATAGTGACTCTTTAGATTATTACAACAAATTAGTTCATAGGATAAACTACTCAAAACTTAAAATTAAATGATAAGGATAAAACATTTGAGGATAAAACTTATGACTCTAACAGAACTGATGATCAACTCGATGTTTGTCATGTCAAGATTTGTATCAAGCCTGCCTCTTTTACAAGTGTTTGTGCATCGATTGATGAAACATTTGGATTCACTAAATGAACTTGCATGATTTTTCTTCATCACTTCATTTTTTGTAATCATCATCCTCCCCAAAGAAAAAATCTAATGGATATTTATGTAGGTATATAAAGCATGTTTTAAATGGTGATATTTGAGTAGAAGAGTGCAAAGCCCTATTGTATGCATGTTTCACATAATGGATTTAATAATCCTACAACATAGGATGTTTGTTGCAATAGCCTTGAAGTAATTGAACCATTGTTTTGTTTTCAACCTATGTCTGTCCATTGGTCTATGGATGGAATTCCGTACTCCTATTTATCTTAGTGTCCATCATCTTCCACAATATTGAACAAAAATATCCAAGGAATCAAGATTCTCTAAAAAAAAAAAAATGGAGGTGGGTAGCACAAAATGGACCCATACATGCTGAAAAAAAAGTTGAATATTTTGCTTAGTAGTAATCTGCTTCTTACATGGCAGTAAGACACACACATTACTAAAACTATCCACCATGACATACAAATATTCATGAACCTTATTTGAGAAACTAAACCCTTCTACAAAGTCGAGGGAGACACTTTCTCAAGGATGAGAAGGAACAAGGAGTGGTGTGTACAACCCCAATTTTCTATTAGTGGGCTTAAAAATAGAGTACAACACACACCCCTTTATATACTATTACAATTTATTTCATATGAGGCCAATAAAAAACCTCTACAAGTTGTTGAGAATGCAACAAGATGATGGAGCTTACTGGAAAGAAGTCGCCTTCACTAAGTGGGCCCGCAGGCTATTTTTGGCGCAAAGTCTATTTTTAGACTATGTCTATTTTTAGACATATGGATCATGGTCTATGAGTTGCAGGATGCTATTTGTGGATGGTTGGTCAAGTTGGTAAAAATAGATGGACCTCTGTTTTTAGACATACTGGGCGGAGTCTATTTTTAGACTGCCAGTCTAAAAATAGATCAGTCGAATATTATTAGCTCTTAATAATATTTGGACTATAAACATTATCTTATCCTCTTGCAGCACTTCAGTTTGATGCCTGGATGTGGCACATGCAAGCAGCCGAAGGAATTACGCTATTCCTGGGTTTAGTTGAGCTATTGCATAGTTTGACTTCGGTTGAACTCATGTGGCGAGTTTTGGTGGAGTTGATGAGACGATTGATGAGTTGTGTTCGGTTTAACTTAGTTGAACTAGTTGTATTTAGTCTAACTGATAAATACAGTAGTGATGAGTGGTGTGAATTAATTAATAATTAATTCACTAATTATTAACTCATAAATCAACTGAAGAATACATCAGTTAACTCAAGTGCATGGACAGTTCAATGGAGACCAGTGGAAGAGGTGGGTGAAAGGGTGAGTCTACTATCAGTTGTGACTATATCGTGCATGAGATTTGCACACAAATTGATTAAGATTTCCAATGATGATTGCTCAGTACAAGCCAAGGGGATTCGAACTTGGATCTCATCATTATTCATCTTGGATTGCGCAGTAGAGGCAGGCTAACAGGTGGAGGAGATTTGAACTTGTGACTTGTTCAGATCTGAGCTTGTGTAGTGTGTAGCATGTGAGATAGTGCTGAGTAATTGTGAGGAGTATTGTGCTATGTATTGTTACATGTTCTCTATCATTATAATATACAAATATTTGGGGGTTTTCAGCTTTAAGCTTTCCCATAAATCATGTGTTTATATGTGTGAATGTTTGATGTTTTAATGTGCGCATGCGATTGTTTATAATTCCGCAAATTGATGATCAATGGTAGATGAGGTTATGTATTATGCATGAAGCTCAAATAGTGTGTAATCAGGATAATCTCGGTGAATAAGTGATCTATTATTCAGAATTTCTACATGGTATCAGAGAATTAGTGATCATCGGAGCAATTGCAGTGATTACATTTTATTTCTATAGGCAGAGTCTGTAAGCGGGCCAGGTAGCCTCTGGATTCATCCTTTCCTTGAAAGGTGAGAGATCCAGTAAATGTCCCTACAGTCGATCTCTGTATTAGAAATACTTTTTTCTCACAAACATTAAAGCAGTTGAGTTTTGGAGCTGGTGGAATTCGAATTTGCAGCAGTGTTTTCTTGGTGTCGAAGTTGAAATGTCTTTCAACGGATTGCGATTGGAGTATGCCCTGGATGGTAGCTCGAATTATATTGCATGGAAGGAAAGGATGGAGGCAGTGTTAGATGACAATGGGCTGAAGGAGTTCATAGATGCAGAAGTCCCAAAGCCTACTTCTACTGATGCTGCTGTTGTTGAAGCTTGGCAAAAGAAGAGAGAAAAATGTCGAAGGATTCTGTTGGAGGGCGTGAAGGATCACATTGTGTCTAGCCTGCATGGTAAGGCTTCTCCATTTTTGATGTGGAAAGTTTTGATAGATCTATTCCAAAGCAAGAGTGACCAGAGGAAGTTGGCGCTCAAGGATAATCTCAGGAACATAAAGATGGAGAAAGGAGACAGTATGCCCAAGTACCTCACGAAGTTCACCCAATGCAGGGATGAGCTGGGAAGTGTGGGGGTGACTGTAGATGATGAGGAATTGGTGAGCTTGGCTCTCCTAGGACTTCTGAAGAGTTGGCATTCCTATCAGGACTCTGTCAATGGTCGGGAGAAATTGCCAGGATGGGAGCGACTTTGGTCGGATCTTGTGCAAGAGGAGATAAGGCGAAGTACCAGGGACGGATCTTCATCAAAGGCACCTGATGAAGAAAATTGCACTTTGGCTGCCAGAGAAAAGAAGGGGAAGAGCAAGAAATATTCTCAGTCCGGTGCGAAAGGCAAGAAGCAAGACAGGTCCAAGGTGAAGTGTTTTCACTGTCACCAACACGGATATTATGCCACAAATTGTCCACAGAAGAAGAAAAATAAGCAAGCTGCTGGATCTGCAGCGGGAGAGGCCTTAGCCTCACAGTTTGAGCTGGATTTTTCGCTGATCGCATGCTTGTTCTCAAGTGTGCTGGGATCAGTGTGGTTCTTGGACAGTGGTGTGTCTTTTCGCATGACAGGAGATCGAGATTTGTTTTCTGATCTGGATGAGAAAGATCTTGGAGTGCACATCGAGATGGGCGATGATGGTAGATACAGTGTGACCGATATCGATACCATTTCCTTTGAGAGGGAGTCTGGTAAACCCTTCGTATTGAAGGAAGTGATGCATGTTCCAGGATTGAAGAAGAATCTTATCTTTGTGGCGATGTTAGAAGACAAGGGATATGATGCTGTCTTCAGCGAGGGAAAGGCTTTCCTGCGCAATAAGACAACTGGAGAAACTCAGAAGATAGGGGTTCGAGTCAAGAACCTTTATCAGTTGCAGGTAGATGGCTACGCAGCAATGGCAGGCAAGGCAGAAGGAGTGGTGAGCCGGGATGATGGCGAGTTGTGGCACCGGAGATTGGGCCACCTTCACCATGGAGCTTTGAAGATACTGCAGCAGATTTCTACTGGGCTTCCTAAGGGTACTCTTGCGCAGTCAGATCAGTGCAAGGGATGTACCTTGGAAAAATTTTTGAAAGCCACCTTTCACGAGAAGGATAGTCGCGCCATGACGATCCTTGAGAGAATTCACACACGTGTGTGGACCTTTCTCAGTAGCTTCGACAACAAAGCACAGGTACTATGTGATATTTGTTGATGATTATTCTCGGAAGTGCTGGATCTTCTTCATGTAGAAGAAGAGCGAGACATACTCAAAGTTCTGTGAGTTCAAGGCGCTGGTTGAGAAGGAATCAGGGAAGCAGGTGAAGGCTCTTAGGAGCGACAATGGTGGTGAATTCATCTCGGCTGAATTCAAGGAGTTCTGCAGCGCAGAAGGGATTCAGAGAGAGCTCATCGCACCCCATAACCCACAGCAGAACGGGGTGGCTGAGCGGAAGAACAGAACGATCATGGGTGCTGCACGAGCGATGTTGCATGATCAGGGCCTACCCATTCACTTGTGGGCGGAGGCATTCAATACTGCAGTATATGTGCAGAACCGTTGTCCTCACAAGATACTTGGCATGAGTACACCCGAGAAGGCATTTTCTGGTAAGAGGCCTGATATTTCCCATTTGAGGATTTTTGGTTCACTTGTCTACATTCATGTGACGAAGGATGCCAGGAAGAAGCTGGAGCCAACTGTAGAGGTTGGGATATTTGTGGGGTACACTGATACGCCCCACAACTATCGTGTGTATTTTCCAGACAGTTGCAAGACTGTTGTGCGACGGGATATCAAATTTCAGGAGGAGAAAGCCATGAAGTGTTCGCTTGAGAGGGAGCCACACTTGCATGCAAAGGAGGAACTATTAGTTCTAAGGATGAGCTTCGGGGATGTGGATCGACCACGAAGAGGAAGTTCATGGAGTGGAAGAGACCACTCATGTGAGTGCCAACCATTAGAGGTCGGAAGCGCACTACGGCTGACAGCTCAAGATGCGAAGGTTGTAGGACCACCCTACGACTGTATGGGCAGAGGCAGTCCCAGATTGTTCCATGGACCATGGATAGATGTGTTGTGAAGGAGCCATCCTCTTTTGAGGAAGCTGTGGAGGAACCCGCATGGGTTGATGCCATGATCGAAGAATATGATTCGATCGTCAGGAACAGTGCATGGGAGATTGTCCCAAGACCGGTGGGGAAATCAGTGGTGGGTTCGCGATGGATCTACAAAGTGAAGCAGGCGGCTGACGGGAGTGTGGAAAAGTACAAGGCGAGATTTGTCGCTCGAGGCTTTTCATAGATAGAGGGAGTCGACTATGAGGATACCTTTGCACCTGTCGCAAGGTATTCCTCCATACGGACGATTCTTGCTCTCTCAGCGCAGATGGGGTGGCACATTCATCGGATGGATGTGAAGACTGCGTTCCTCAACGGAGTCATTGAGGAGGAGGTGTACATAGAGCAGCCTGAAGGTTTCGAGATCTTCAGTAGCGAGTCGCATGTGTGCAGGCTCAAGAGAGCGCTGTATGGGTTGAAACAAGCACCTCGTGCTTGGTACACACGGATAGATAATTATTTCACCGGAATTGGATTCTCCAAGAGTGAGGCGGATCCGAACCTATACCAGATAGTGGTGGAGGGTAAGTTGCTGATCATTGTACTTTGTAGATGATTTGATTCGGCAATTGATGGTGTTGATACTTTCATGCAAGGAGGATCTTGTGAGAGTTTGAGATGAAGGACTTAGACACTCTGTTTCTTTCTGGGATTGGAAATTTATGTTATGATGATGGGTAATTTATCCCTTAAGTGCATGTGCAAAAAGTGCTAGAATTTCAACATGTCTTGACGAACAACGAAGCACATTGATACTTTTCTTCCTACGAATTTTGGAGAGGGAGGATGCGTTTCCGTGGGGAGTAGTGGATGCCTATTAGTGTTTATCGACGATTGGTGGGGTCGCTTATGTATACATGACTCGACACGACCTGCTACTTAACTGTCATGATTAAACGGCTTTCATAAGCTATGGCCAAGCCCTACCAAGCTCTTGGAAAAGCGAGGAAAGCATGTATTGGGTTATCTTAGAGGCACATCGGGATAGCGATTATGGTACAGCTCCATGAGACAGGAGGATGAGGTGAAGCTATGTGGCTTCACGGATGCAGATTGGGCAGGGAGCCCAACGGACAGAAAGAGCACATCTAGAGGGATTTCTAGTATCGGGTCGATAGTAGTTTCTTGGTACAGCAGGAAGCAGAGATCCGTGGCACTCATTTCAGCAGAGGCTGAGTATATGGCAGCGAGTTTGGCTGCATGCGAGGCTATATGGATGAGGAAGATCCTAGTCGGTTTGTTCGGTTCACATAGACCTCTTGTGATTTATTGTGATAACCAGAGTTGCATTAAACTCTCGGCTAATCCAGTATTTCATGATAGATCCAAACACATCGACATCAGGTACCATCATATCAGAGATTGTGTTCAGCGGAGAGTCATGTTACTTTCATATGTTCCCACGGAGGATCAGGATGCTGACATCTTGACGAAGGCGCTCACCAGGAGCAAGTTCGAATTCCACAGAGGCAGGATAGGGGTTGCAGATAATTCATATCTTGTTGAGAGGGAGTGTTGAAAATGCAACAAGATGATGGAGCTTAGTGAAATGAAGTCGCCTTCACTAAGTGGGCCCGCAGGCTATTTTTGGCGCAAAGTCTATTTTTAGACTATGTCTATTTTTAGACATATGGATCATGGTCTATGAGTTGCAGGATGCTATTTTTGGATGGTTGGTCAAGTTGGTAAAAATAGATGGACCTCTATTTTTAGACATACTGGGCGGAGTCTATTTTTAGACTGCCAGTCTAAAAATAGGAAAGTCAAATATTATTAGCTCTTAATAATATTTGGACTATAAACATTATCTTATCCTCTTGCAGCACTTCAATTTGAGCTACAGATGTGGCCCATGCAACTGACAGAAGGAATTACGCTATTCCTAGGGTTTAGTTGAGCTATTTCATGGTTGACTTCAGTTAGAACTCATGTGGCAGAGTTTGGTGGAGTTGATGAGACAGTTGATGGAGTTGTGTTCGGTTTAACTTAGTTGAACTAGTTGTATTTAGTCTAACTGATAAATACAGTAGTGATGAGTGGTGTGAATTAATTAATAATTAATTCACTAATTATTAACTCATAAATCAACTAAAGAATACATCAGTTAACTCAAGTGCATGGACAGTTCAGTGGAGACCAGTGGAAGAGGTGGGTGAAAGGGTGAGTCTACTATCAGTTGTGACTATATCGTGCATGAGATTTGCACACACATTGATTGAGATTGCCAATGAGGATTGCGCAGTACAAGCCAAGGGGATTCGAACTTGGATCTCATCATTATTCATATTGGATTGCACAGTATAGGTAGGCTAACAGGTGGAGGAGATTTGAACTTGTGACTTGTTCAAATCTGAGCTTGTGTAGTGTGTAGCATGTGAGATAGTGCTGAGTACTTGTGAGGAGTATTGTGCTATGTATTGTTACATGTTCTCTATCATTATAATATACAGATAGTTTGGGGTTTTCATCTTTAAGCTTTCCCATAAATCCTGTGTTTATATGTGTGAATGTTTGATGTTTTAATGTGCGCATGCGATTGTTTATAATTCCGCAAATTGATGATCAATGGTAGACGAGGTTATGTATTATGCATGAAGCTCAAATAGTGTGTAATCAAGATAATATCGGTGAATAAGTGATCTATTATTAAGAATTTCTACACAAGTGAGACATAGTATTTCCTACACCAAAATGACCAGACATAAGAGAAGTGTGAAATTCTCATATTACATGGACTCTTCACTTATAGGAATACAAAACTTGCCAAGGCAGTAAAGTAGTTTTCCCTGCAAATGGTAGTTTTCCACCTATCTTCCATTGATTAACTTCTTATAAACTTCTTTAAAATTCATCAACAACATATTTTTCAACATATATTTCATAACATGAAGAATTTTTCAAAACAATAGATGCATAAACAAGATGTCTCAAGAGATAATATGCTACTTTGTTTCTTGTACCCTTTTTGTACTTGATTACCAAGTGAAACTATTAAAGAAATCCCATCCATATGAAATAATGAGCCTGCTACAACTTGGTTTGTGATTGGATGTAATGTAAATGTTGGTGGTTTGTTTGGATGATAGTCTCCTTCCCAATCAACTAATGTTCCCATTTCTGAAAGATTTCAACCAAAGCATACAACTCCTTGTCATAATTGGGATATTTCACAACATCTTGAGAGAAAGTATTTGAGTGGTAATAAACTAGTTTCTGGTACTATATCAACACTACACCCATGACATAACCACTGGCATCTATCTCAATATCAAACGGTTTTTGAAGATCAGGCAAGTCTAGTATAACTATGGTACTAATATTTTTCTTTAAAGTGTCAAAATATTTTTGTTGCTTTCCTCCCCACTAAAAATTTTGCTTCACACTGGTTAAAGCATGCAAAGGATATGTTATGATGGAGAAGTTAGCTATGAACCTCCTCCAATACTGTATTACACACAAAAAGCTTCTTACTTCTGTTACATTGGTAGGCTTAGTCCATTTAACAATTACATCAAATTTTGAAGGATGAATTTTCAATTGACTTCCTCACAAAATATGACTTAAATAAAAAAAATAAGTTGTTAGAAATTCACATTTGAAAATTTTTACATATAGTTTCTCCTTTTGCAAAATATCAAGCACTTTTTTGACATGTTTTACATGATCATCCCAGAATATGCTGAAAACAAGTATATCATGTAGATACACAAGCACAACCCTTGTTTGGTATTGAAGGTTGTTTTCTACACATAATGTTCTGCAATCTTGATTTGGTGGCAGCCACTCTAAAAATCCAACTGGTAAAGTAAATCATCTAAGCAAGGGAGAGGGTAGTGGTTTTTCACCGTGATCTTGTTGAGAGCCCGATAATCCACACACTTCCTCCATTTGCCATCTTTCTTTGGCACCGACATGATGGGTGAACCACATGGGGAAGAGCTAGGTCTGATGACTCCTTGGTTCAAAAATTCCTACACGTTCTTCTTTGTCTCTTCCATTTCAACAATTGAAAACCTATACATTCCTTCTTTTGGGAAAGGGGCATCTTATTATAGATGAATTTCATGTTGGATCTCCCTTTTAGGAGGCAACCCACTTAGGATGCAACCCAGTAGTATGTTAGTTTATTGTGATTTGTTTTAAGCTAACATGAGATGCCTTGTAGGAAGAAATCAAATATGGATAGCAATATGGTAGACTACAAATATTCTCCTTATGAATCTAATGAGCAGCATGGTGTTGGGAAATCATCTCATTTGATAGATACACTGAGAAGTTTGAAGGAAAAAATAAGGATTTTTAAGTCAGACAATGACAAGATATACAGGCACAAGAAAAAAAAGAAAAAGTAAATGTAGCAATCCTTTAGAGTTTGTCACATTTGCAACTTTTGTGGGAAATGTTACCCTAAGGTCTTGGGTTGATAAACCTTCACATATCAGGGGCATGCCATTACAAGAAGGACTCACTTAACCAAATTCTATGATTTAAACTAGAAACTAAAGGTTGCAGACCTTACCCGTATATCCTTCAGTTATAGTAGATCCCGCGGGGTGCAAACCCCCTGCAACTCTTTGTGCTCTGAAACCATCAAACCAACAAAGAACAAGCATAAAAACCTAGTTTTACAACATATATATGCTCTATATGTTAGTGTAAAGTATGCATAATCTCATAAAAACAATCTTAAATGAACTATTTAAGATCATTACACATGTATAAGAGATAAATGACACGTAAACATCAGGAACAAGATGGAATTTCTTTTCTTAATGACATGTACAGTAAAAAAATATGGAGATATCACCTAAAATCTGCCACAACCTCGAGCATACCGTCCTCTGGATCCATCTAGCCCTAGTCTCACAAAACTTCTTCCAAGAGTAGTGCACAATGGATTTCACATAGGGTGAGTGAACATCTCAAGGAAACAAGGATATCCTGAAAATATCTGGGAAGTGCAGGAGGCATAGGGGAAATATCAGACTTGGATAGGGCTCCAACAGCGTATAATATCCATAATTCTCTCTCTTCCTTCCTTAGGCCATTCCCTTGAGGGGTTTTTATACTCCTTCAAATTAGTTTTTTTAGTTGGGAATAGTTAGGCCACGGGCTGGGGTAGTTAATTTACAGGAACAACCGTAAGCCCCACCTCAAAAGTAGGGAAATTATATATTTTTAATGTTTAAAAAAGTATACATGGTTCTCTATGTATGGACTCGCGTGTATACATGGAAAAGTCTAGGCAGAGTCGCGTATGGGTTTTGAGAAACTATTTTTTGAGAAAGATGTCTAAGTCTGAAGGGAAGGGTTGCCCAAGGCCAATGTATATGTCATCAAGTATATGATGGTGATAATTGATGCTATAATATATGCCCCCTAATATATGAGGTCAGAAGGGGTACATGATGGACGAAATGTATTATGTGCAGAGAAACAACCTTGCAAGGACTAGAGAAGATGTCACCAGATTTAAACCTGCCAAAAAATAGTGAGAAAGATTATAAAGATAGCTCATGTCTGAGGCAGGCATACCCATGCGTAGTGAAAGAAAAACATGTCCACATATGAAGTAGGGAGGGGATCCAATATGTATACAAGTATAACTGAAATTTAAAGTACATAGTGAATCATCTAATCACTGCCCGGAAGTATAATTCAAAATCAGGTCCAAGGATCACATATAGAAGACTGATCAATGATGTTGTAATAGATATTTGATCACAGAAGCCACAAATGAATCTCCAAGTACCAAATCATAAGTTGTGGAAAAAATGGTACAACACGCAACTCGGGAGCGAACATATAGAATGTTGCTGTGATGAAACTGCAACATATAAGGGTGGATGGTGTCATTGGCAGAAAACAGAAAGAGCTGTCAAAGTAAACCAAAGCATGCTGATGCAAACCCGAGGTCTTCACCGATCACCCTGGCACAATTCTACACATTGGGAATAAATGAGCTGAAGTCGACCATGTGAGAAATCGTTTGATTACTGGTCATTGATGTATACCTTTAAAAAATGCAAGACAACCCACTGATAATGATAATGAGTGTCAAGGTGCCCCGGTATAATCTAGCAACTTTGAATAAATGAGTTCAAGTCGAACACTTGAAATAATCTATCAATCAGGAGGCAATGATGTATCCTCACTGTCGATAGTGAAGAGTCTGCCACATATGACTACAAATCCCAAGGTATTGAAAAAAAGACTCTAGTCCTTATTCCCAGAGCAATGAGTCAGAGTCAATGGGAAAATATTTGCTAGAAGGAAGGCATTAAGGCATCCCGCATCAATCCAGTGCAAGTGTAACCCATAGGCCAAGATTTGGAAGGAATCAGATGAAGTAAAGTGAAGTAACCAACCTGAAGTATGTTTCCGTCTTACACAAGATGAATTTAGAGCACGACAGAAACCCTCTGAACCAACCAATAAAGAAAGCTGACAAAGAGGCAACATATCCATTGATAGGGTCAAATGGAAATCAAGGTACTACATGAATCCCAGGTGTGATAATGTAAGTTGAAGTCGAACAAAAGGGAAACCACTCAGTTAAAGACCCATGATGATGATCAAATGCTGAGCACAAGGTCACCTATCAATGATGTAAATAGGGCCAGGGTGCGGCTCTAGGTTTATTCTCAGAGTAATATGTCATAGTGGATAAGAGACAAATTGGCCAGCAAGAAGTCAGTGGAGACCTTCTCAAACCAGCACGAGAAAAGGACCAAATATCTGATGTGATAGAACAAGATACTAACAAGGATGGGAAGGCCGACTGAAAAATGAGTCAAGAGACACTGTAGAAAGGCTGACTCAGGTTAACTTTCCTTGAAAAAGAAACATGACTCATGTTGACTAGGGAATCAAATGATAACTTTGTATAAGTTTGTCATGCAAGAGGCATAAACAAACCCTCCCTATGATTGGAAGAGATAACCAACCGGGGGAGAATTGACTCATGAAACAAGGTTATGGATTCTCCTAAATTAAAAACTAAAACCATCCCAAATGGAGAAAAGACTTAGCTTTTTGTGCTTTGTTCAAGGGCGACACAAGTGACACCGTAGCTGCCATCAAGTATGTAATTAATATCCCATTCCCGCTCTTTTTTTTTAATTTTAATTTTTTATGTCTTTTTCATATTCAAAGCCTGAAAAAGAATAAAAGAATGATATAGTACAATGGATAGAACGAGAGTCATGAAACATATTCACTATGTACCGAGATAGGAAATCCTATGCTCAATGCAAGGTGGCGAAAACTAGTAAGTGACACTCAAAGGAATATTCCATCCATGGGTAAAGGTGTCAATTCATAGAAACTAAGTGATTGCATGGTTTACTTGTACAAAAATACATGGTCAAAATATGGCTTAAACATGAGTCCAAATGAAGCCAACTAAAGGCCAAGATAAACAAGTAGTCAATATGCAATGCAGTAATACAACTTGACAACATAAGGGAGCCTCTAGGTTAAATGGACAGAATAATGATAGCAAAGAAGAAGAATAAGAATGAAGCTTCAATGCATAAGTCATGGCAGTACTAAAGAGGATTCCCGATCCTACATAAATTGCAGCATGGGCGACAAATGCTAGCGAGGAACTAACTAGGAAGCCCATGTAAAGGATGGCTCTACCACCAAGTCATGATTAAAAAATTGACGAGTGAAATGGGTTAAGTACTCATGACATGATGGGATCGACCCTATGGAAAGTGATCAGAATGGAGGCTAGTATGCAAAGATGCAACAGAAAGTGAATTCCCTAACCTATATGCAAGTTCGAAATCAAATATCTGCCATGACAGGTCAGTGGTCATGGATCCGAAGGAAAACTAGGAAAATATCGAATTCAGCAAAATGTACTTGAAAATTACCTTTCCCAATGCTTACAACCCAAACAGTTAACCAACCTTTGTCAAATTCAAAAAATAAGCACAAACGAAATTTGTGAAAATTTTTCTATTTCTGGGCATAAATACACAATTTGACTCACATTTTGATCATTTTCACATTGCAGAAGTGGAGAAAGAGCTTTGGGGAAAAAAATCCTCTTCTCAAATACTGAGAAATCAACCACCAAATCATGCCAAATCAGTCAGGTAAACCTTAAACTCATCCTATTCATCTATTTCGTTACTGTTTGAAGCAAAATTTTGGATTTTTGACCATAGAAAAGATATTTTTATTGAAACCCTCTGCGCATACACTGGTTCGTGTGGAGGCACCTGTGTATGATACTTGACTGTGTAAAATTGAAGAGGAGACCCAGTATATTTGCACAGAAAGCCTGTGGGAGGGCTTAACATGGAATATTATTTCCAAGTCTACTGCGTGGATGATGCAAAGAAGGTGGGAACACAAATTCCCATTAGAGATCTGAAAGATTTATACATGAAGATCCTTCTCTTTACCATTAGAAAAGTAGCAGGATCAGCTTCTTTGCATCAGGCTTCACGTACACAAATGAGCATAGCAGTGGAATACTTGATTCATATGTTTGATTGGTGCATAGCCTTGCTGAGCAATATGAAAAAACAATTGAAATCAATCCAGAAGGCAAAGACTAAACACTTTGGGTACAGTACAATATTGCTGACATTCTTCTTTGAGAGGGTCCCAAGGCTTCGGCCCAACATCATCTCAACTATCAGCAGCCCAAGAGATCCAAGAATAGCCCGATGGCCAGATCTGATGAAGAGATTAGGGGGAAGTGAAGTTCCCCGGACCACTTGGGATGATGAGTTCTTCCAATGGTGGGAAGAACAATTCATCGCAGTGGAATATTATCGCCATGTTGGAATGGAAATTAATGCAGATCCAGATCTAGTCCTTCCACTCGGAGTAGCATGGGGTGCAATCGGTGAGACTGCATTTTTTTATTTTTGATTATATAATTTTTTGATTTTTTCAAATTATATGGAAAATGAAAAATGTTTTTGATTGGAAAAAAAAGACTTACAAAATTATGATGATCATGATGCAGATGTAGGACCAGTCAGACCAGAGGGGTACCCAAGGCATAAACGTCGTAGAGGTGAGGTGGATGCAGAAGACCCTAGCAGGACACTCCATGCAATACAAAGAAACTTGGAGAGTTTGACTCGCCAAGTGCCTATGGCCACTATAGAGGACCTACCAGAGGCTGTCCAGAGACGGGTGGTAGGAGTACTACAAGACTGGGTTTGGTTATTCCGCTGTGTAGCGACTGCCATTGTGTTCTATAGGAACACAAATGTTGGGCAGGGACCTCAGCAATAGATTATAGATATGATCAGATGACTGTAATATTTTTTGATGATAGACATGATTGGGCATAAGCCCAAATTTTCTAGGACATGATGGTCCAGATTTTGTATATTTTTGAACACATTGACACACACACACACACACAGATATATATATATATATATATATATATATATATATATATATATATATATATATATGATGTGATGACTCAAATGTATGATAATGAATGATGTATCTGATATATTTTTTAAAGTATTGAATGATTAATATGCCAATCAAGTGCTTGATTAGCTAATAAGTATGTCATCCAATTTTCAGATTGAGGAATATGAATGAATGTGATAAATTGGAATGATTGTTGTAACAAATGTACCCTAAAAAATAATTGATGTAAAAATGGGTCTCGGACACGATATGTGTTATTCAACCGCAAAACCACCAGCTGTGAATCCAAGAAAACTATTAACGAATCAACACCCAAAGATATTACCTTCAAGAGTAGCTTGACCACTAAATTGTATTCTTCTACATTGTTCAAAGTAGGACCAATGCAGATGCTTCTTGAAACTAACAACTGACCGGATGGATAATGGAGTACCCAAGCCACAAAATCCAAGTTTCGGGTATGTCTACTAGAACCATTGGCGAAACCAAAGTGACTCATTTCATCCAATATTACCTGCCAAAGTAGATCAAATGCATCAAAATCACACCAAAAATTGAAACCTAGATATGTACAAAAAATAAATTATATAAAACAAAGCAAGATGCTAGGCCTAAGCCTAGGCATAATACTTTTTCAAATAAATCCCATTTCTAGGCTCCACCAACTCGTTCCCAACAAGGTCAACCAAGGCATAGGCTCCTTTCTTCAGGACCTTTTTGACGATAAAGGGGGCATACCACATAGATTTGAACTGGCTTGCCCCCAAGGCATCCTTATCTTGGGCATAAACCAAGACAAGGCCACCTTCAGAGAAAACCCTAGGTTTGGCCGCTTTATCATACTGAACCTTTATTCGTTTCTTATGCACCTAATTCATCGTAGCTGCATCCTAACGCTGCTCATCGAGATGTTCTAGATGAAGAAGGCATTCTTCGAAACTGGAAGTGTTAGGAAGAAGCTTAATAGCTAACTCAAGAGAGGGAATTTCACTTTTAATAAGAAATATGGATTCCAACCCATAAGCTAGTTGAAACAGAGTAAAACGGGTTGCAGTTTTGACTGACATCTGGTATGCCCAAAGTGCAGGATACAGCATGATATGCCAATTGGATCTAAATTTATCAATCGTCCGTTGAAGAATTGTCTTCAAGGATTTGTTCATGGCTTCAACTTTCCCATTGGCCTGAGGATAATAAGGAGAGGAACGCTCCTACCAAAAACATAATTTCAGAGCCAATTCAGCCATCATGTTGTTCTAAAAGTGACTACCATGGTCAGTGACAATCTCTTTGGGGATACTAAAGTGAGAAATGACTTGATTGAAGAGGAATAGAGTTTTTGTCTCACCATCATTCTCAAAAGTAGGCATACACCTAACCCACTTTGTGAAGTAGTCTACAGCTAAAATAATGTACTTGTGACCTTTGGCCGAAGGTGGGTTACAAGTAGTATAATCAATACCCCACTTTGTGAAGGGACTGATAGTAATGACAGGAAAGAGCGGAGCTAGATGAGCGCACATATTTCGAGTATAAACCTAACATGGATGACATTTTTTTATTGATTCAATACAATATTTGAATATCGAAGGCAAAAAGTATCATGCACGTAAGATTTTTTGGGCTATAGCAAGCCCAGATAAATGACCACCACAAGATCGACTATGGAAATAATTCAGCACAACCTCATCTTCTTCGAGAGTTAATCAATGTTTAAGGATCCAATCAACACCGCGACGATATAAAGTGTCACCAATAATCAAATAAGTTTTGGCTAAGTGACGTAACTTTCGGCGCTCATCTTTTGAAAAAGTCAAGGGAAACTTCGCAGTCTGGAGATAAACTATGAGATCCCCATACCAAGGATCTTGTGAAGAAATGAGAAAATATGTTCATCAGGAAATGATTTGTCATAAAAAATATCTTCTCCACAGGGCAACTCATAAATCAACTCCACAAAAAATAATGATATCTTGGACTTGGCAGACATAAACTCAAGATCAAATTCCTGCAAAATCACAATCCATCAATTGTATTTGCCCCCAATCACTCACCTACTATGAACAAATTGAAATGGATTGACTGCTGCCAAAATATATGTTTTTCGCAGGAGAATATAACGTCTGAGGCGTTGAACAACATGAACAACTGTTAAAGCAAATTTCTCTATCGGAGAATACCAGAGTTCAGGACCTACCAAGCCTCGACTAAGGTAGTATATAACATGCTCGAAAAGAGCATCATCTTCCTAAACCAAAACCATACCAATGGTAGATTCTGTTGCCACGAGATATAAGAGGAAAGCCCTGCTATAATCTCGTGGGCTTAGTAAAGGAGCAGAAGTCAATGCTTTTTTAAAAGCATTGAATGAGAATTAAGCAAATTCATCCCAAAATAATGGAACTCCTTTCTTTAATAATCTCATAAACCCTTTTTAATATCGGCATAATTTATGATGAATCTCTGCAGGAAATTAGCTTTTCCTTGCAGACTTTGAAGTTGAGGAATTGAAGATGGGGGGGGCAACTTAAGTATTGCCTCAACCTTGAAGGGATCTACTCAAATCCCTTCCATAGACATGATGAATCCCAACAACCGACTAGATGTGACAGCGAAAACACACTTATTAGGGTTCAACCGTATTTTGTAATACTGACATCGTTCAAAAGCTTCCTAATTGAATGATGAAACAAGATCAAACAAAGAAGATCAAACAAAAAATATAATTTCAAATAATATCAAACAAACATCTAATTTCAAAGAAGATCAAACAAAAAACATAAACAAATAAGATCAAATTAATGACAAAAATAGAACCCCCAGGAAATAGGACAAGAATAAAATGTAGCAAGAAATTGTCAAAATTTTGTTTGAACGAATGAATTGGATAAAGTAAAAATTCATGTCCCATTAACTGAAATCGTCAAAACATCCGCATATAAGAATGAAAAGGACAAATTTATACAAATGTCGATCAATCCTGATCAAACAAATTATTATTACTGAAACTATTAATATTAAAGAAGTATCCCAAAATATTAGTATTGGGCCTCATATAGAGAAGGAAGATAACTTAATTCCTCTCTTTCATATTAGTTTAAAGATTCATGATGTGACACTTCCTAATTGCATGATAGATTCTAGTGCATTTTTGATGCACATGGAGATTATTGATAAATTGGGTCTGGATATTACAAGGAATTACAAGGATTTATATTATATTGATTATAAGAGAGTCAAATTCTTAGGGATGATAAAATACCCTGTATTTTATTAGCACAATTGTTGGTCAAAAGTGTAGTAATGGATGTGGTGGTAGATAACATGCCCCCCAATTATGGTATGCTCTTATTAATATTATGGGGAGCTAAATTAGGAGGGTCATTTCAAATAGATTTATCATATTCTACCATCCATGCCTTTAGGGGATACATGCGAAGATTATATCGTGAGTCTCAATTAGTGTACACTTTTAGCTTCAAAAAGAACTAGAAATTTTTTCTTGTTTATGCTTTTGACGATAACCTTGGGAATTTTCTTCTTGCAACATCATATGTAGATAAAAACTTAATTAATAAAATTGTAAAACAAAAAAATAATGTATATAGTGTAAATAAAATTTGGAAGATGTTTCTTGACGATGTTTCCTCCAGAAGCATATTTGGAGCTGGGCTAGTTTTTATTCCCCCTAGTTAAGAAAGTGTCACCTTCCCATTCAAGCTAAATTTTGAGACCACTGACAATGTAGAAGAGTATGAAGCTTTTGTTTTAGGACTCAAATGAACTTGGAAACTAAATATTTAGAATATTTCAATATATGACAATTCTGAGCTTGTTATTAAACAAGTAACTAATAAGTTCCAAACCAAACACCTTAAGCTGAGATCCTATGGAAATCAGGTTTGGGATCTAACTGGAAGTTTCTTCTCTATATTAATTTTACCATGGTTCCTAGGGAGAAAAACCAATTAGTAGATACATTGGTAGTGAAAACTGCAAATTTCTTCCTCCCTAGGAAACCAAATTGAAATATGAAATTGAATTCCTGTACATGCCTTATATTTCTAATAGTATTGAACATTGACAAGTTTTTGGAGATGATCAGGGAATTAAAACATTTATTGAAACGATAGGTGAATTTTCTGAATTGTGTATTGAGGAAGATGATTATAAATATGGACTAGATGTTAATCCCTCTAAAATAAAATAAATTGGTAAAAACAACATATTTAAGCTAAAGAATAATTTTATCTCGAATGGAATTATTACTCTAGAAAATATTTTCCACTTGAAAAATGCAACATCTGCACCTATGTTAAAACCTCTAAACGAAGATGTTGAAAAAATTAACTCGGGATCAGAAAAAAATCCTAAGCTCGTTGACTTATCTATATATTTTCATGAAGAAGTCAAAAAATAGTATGTTTCCCTCTTTGAACAATATGATAACATTTTTTCCGTGAGTTATGATGAATTACAGAAATATGGTAGGTAGATTATAGAACATTGAATTCCTTTAAAGGAATGTGTAAAACCTTTCATGAAGAAACTTAGACAGGTTAAACCCTTATTAATACCATCTATAGGAAAAAAAATTAAAAAACTACTAGGTGCTAAAATAATAGTACCCTTAAAATAATCTTATCAGGTAGCTAATTTAGTATCGACGAGGAAGAAAAATGGTGAAATCCGATTTTGTGTTGATTTTAGAAATTTAAATAATGCTTCACTCAAAGATAATCACCTATTACCAAAAATGGATCATATCCTTCATAAGGTAGTGTATTCTCATATTATTTCTAAGATGGATAGTTTTTCAAGATAAAACCAAGTCTGATTTGTTGGAAACCTAATTTGTTAGGGATATGGTAAACAATTACTAAAGTCTAAGAAACATTGAAAGTTGAGTCCAACGATTTCAATGTTGTATTTATATGTACATCATTCTCAAGAATATTTGAATTAATTTCCAACAGTGATTCCAAAAGTAGTATCAAGCAGTGCAATGGTTTATCTACTTGGTTGATTAATTTGAGCCATAGTTTTGTTGCCATAGTCATGCACAAGATGAAGCTAGCACATGGTATAAACCCTCTGAACCAACCAATAATGAAAGATGACAAAGAAGCGAGATATCCACTGATAGGGTCAAATGGAAATCTAGGTACTGCATGAATCCCAGGTGTGATAATGTAAGCTGAACTCGAACACAAGGGAAACCACTCAGTCAAAGACCCATGATGATGATCAAATGCTGAGCACAAGGTTGCCTATCAATGATGTAAATGGGGCCAAGGTGCGGCTCTAGGTTTACTCTCAAATCAATATGTCGTAGACGATAAGAGACAAACCCGCTAGAAAGAAGTCAGTGGAGACCTTCTCAAACCAGCATGAGAAAAGGACCTAATATCTGATGTGATAGAACAAGATACTGAAAATACTAGGAAGGCTGACTGAAAAATGAGTCAAGAGACACTGCATAAAGGCCGACTCAGGTTAAAATCCCTTGAACAGAAACATGACTTATGTTGACTAGGGCATCAAATGATAACTTTGTAAAAAAATTTCATGTAGGAGGCATAAACAAACTTTCCATATGATTGGAAGAGATAACCAACCGGGGAAGAACTAACTCATGAAACAAGGTTATGGCTTCTCCTAATTCAAAAAATAAAACCATCCCAAATGGAGAAAAGACTTAGATTTTTGTGCTTTGTTCAAGGGCGACACAACTAACACTGTATTTGCCATCAAGTATGGAAGTAATATCTCATTCCCACTCTTTTTTTAAATATTTAATTTTTTTGACTTTTTCATATTCAAAGCCTGAAAAAGAATAAAATAATGCTATAGTACAATGGATAGAACGAGTGTCATGAAACAGATGCACTAGTTCCTGGGATAGGAACAATCCTATTATCAATGCAAAGTGGCAAAAACTAGTAAGTGACACTCAAAGGAATGTTCCATCCATGGGTAAATGTCTCAAGTCGCAGAAACTAAGTGATTGCATGGTTAACTTGTATAGAAAGACATGGTCAAAAGATGGCTTAAATATGAGTCCAAATGAAGCCGGCTAAAGGCCAAGATAAAGAAGTAGTCAATATGCAATGCAATAATACAGCTCGACAACATGAGGGAGCCTCTAGGGTAAATGGCCAGAATAATGATAGCGAAGAAGAAGAAGAATGAAGCTTCAATGCATAAGTCATGGCGGGACTAAAGAGGACTCTCGAGCCTATATAAATTGCAGCATGGGTGAAAAATGCTAGAGAGGAACTAACTAGGAAGACCATGTAAAGGATGGCTCTACCACGAAGTCATGATTAAAAAATCAGTGAGTGAAATGGGTTAAGTACTCATGACATGATGGGATCGACCCTATGGCAAGTGATCAGAATGGAGGCTAGAATGCAAATATGCAACGGAAAGTGAATTCCCTAACCTATATGCTAGTTCAAAATCAACTACCTACTAGGACAGGTCAGTGGTCATGGATCCGAAGGAAAACTAGGAAAATCTTGAATTCAACAAAATGTACCTGAAAAATACCTTTCCCAACGCTTACAAGCCAAATGGTTAAAAAGCCTTAGTCAAATTCAAAAAATAAGAACAAACGAAATTTGTGAAATGTTTTCAAATTGTGGGCATAAATGCACAATTTGACTCACATTTTGATCATTTTCACATTGCAGAAGTGGAGAAAGGGCTTTGGGGAAAAAAATCCTCATCTCAAATACAGAGCAATCGGCCAGAAAATCATGCCAAATTAGTCAATTAAGCCTTAAAATCATCCTATTCATCAATTTCGTTCCTGTTTGAAGAAATTTTTTAGATTTTTGACCGTAGAAAATATATTTTTGTTGAAGCCCTCTGCACAGACGCAGGTTTGTGTGGAGGAACTTGCATATGATATGTGACTGTGTACAATTGAAGTCGTGTATGTGCAGAGAAAAAATTTAAAACTTGTATCTAATTAGCCATTTAATGATTTTTCCCAAGATTTCCATCAGCTGGAGAGAGCGTGAGGATAGAGCAATTGACAATGAGGTGATGGAGGATCAAACTTCCTTAGATATTCTCCAAAATTGAAAAGCAATGTTCATTCACTTCAAATGTTGGTTGATCATTGGGAACCAGAAGAAGATTGTTTCATAATATATCAGATGCCACTACGCATAGAATTGGAAGGCATATACTTCATTACCTGACTCTCTCGAATAGGAGACCCAATAGATTTTCACGGAAAGCCTATGGGAGGGCTTAACGTGGAAGATTATGTTCAAGTCTACTGCATGGAAGATGAAAAGAAGGTGGGAACACAAATTCCCATCAGAGATATGAAATATTTACACATGAATATCCTTCTCTTTACCATTGGTAGAGTTGTAGGATCAACTTCTTTGCATTAGGCTTCACATACATAATTGAGCATAGTAGTGGAATGCTTGATTCATCTATTTGATTAGTGCACAACCTTGCTAAGCAATATGGAAAAACAATTGACATCAATCCGGAAGGAAAATACTAAACACTTTGGGCACGGTACAATCTTGATGACATTCTTCTTTGAGAGGGTCCCAGGGCTTCAGCCCAAGGTCATCTCAACTATCAGCAACCCGAGAGATCTAAGATTAGCCTGATGGGCAGATCTGATGAAGAGATTAGGGGGAAGTGAAGTTCCCCAGACCACTTGGGATGATGAGTTCTTCCAATGGTGGGAAGAACAAGTCATCGCGGTGGAAGATTATCCCTATCCTGGGATGGACTTTTTTGTAGATCTAGATCTAGTCCTTCCACCCAAAGCAACATGGGGCGCAATCGATGAGACAGCATATTTTTATTTTTGATTATATGATATTTTGATTTTTCAAATTATATGGAAAATGAAAAATGTTTTTAATTGGACAAAAAAGCCTTACAAAATTATGATGATCATGATACAGATGTAGGACCACTTAGAGAAGAGGGGTACCCAAGGCATAAACGTCGTAGAGGTGAGGTGGATGCAGAAGACCCTAGCAGGACACTCCATGCAGTACAGAGTAAATTCAAGATTTTGACTCGCCAAATTCCTATGGCCGCTATAGAGGACCTACCGGAGGCTGTCCAGAGATGGGTGGTAGGAGTACCACGAGACTGGGTTTGGTTATTCCACCGTGTAGAAACTGCCATTGTGTTCTATAGGAACACAAATGTTGGGTAGGGACCTCAGGAGTAGATTATAGATATGATCAGATGACTGTAATATTTTTTGATGATAGAAATGATCGGGCATAAGCCCAAATTTTCTAGGACATGATGGTCTAGGTTTTGTATATTTTTGAACACTCTGACCTATATATATATATAGAAATTTATATGATGTGATGACTCAAATGTATGATAATGAATGATGTATCTGATATATTTTTTAAACTATTGAATGATTAATATGCCAATCAAGTGCTTGATTAGCTAATAAGTATGCCATCCAATTGTCAGATCGAGGAATATGAATGAATGTGATGAATTGAAA
The DNA here is from genome assembly GCA_034641835.2 of Pinus albicaulis. NCBI lineage: Eukaryota > Viridiplantae > Streptophyta > Pinopsida > Pinales > Pinaceae > Pinus > Pinus albicaulis. Next base: position 1,870,515,833 of record CM076575.1, on the reverse strand, counting down.
TGATTGTTGTAACAAACGTACCCTAAAAAATAATCGATGGAAAAATGCATCTTGGATGCGATATGTGTTAGTCAACCGCGAAACCACCAGTTGTGAATCCAAGAAAACTATTAGCGAATCAACACCCAAAGATATTACCTCCGAGAGTAGGTTGACCACTAAAGTGTATTCTGCTACATTGTTCGAAGCAGGACCAATGCAGACACCTCTTGAAACCAACAACTGACTAGATGGATAATGGAGTACCCAAGCCGTGGAATCTAAGTTCTGGGTATGTCTACTAGCACCATCAACGAAACCAAAGTGACTCATTTCATCCAATATTACCTGCCAAAGCAGATCAAATTCATCAAAATCACACCAAAAATTGAAACCCAGATATGTACAAAAAAATATATATATACGACAAAGCAAGATGCTAGGCCTAATCCTAGGCATAATACGTTTTCAAATAGAGCCCATTTCTAAGCTCCGCCAACTTGTTCCCATCAAAGTCAACCAAGGCATAGGCTCCTTTCTTCAGGACCTTTTTGACAATAAATGGGCCATACCACATAGATTTGAACTTGCCTGCCCCCAAGGCATACTTCTCTTGGGCATAAACCAAGACAAGGTCACCTTCAGAGAAAACCCTAGGTTTGGCCGCTTTATCGTACTAAACCTTTACCCGTTTCTTATGCACCTCATTCATCGTAGCTGCATCTCAATGCTGCTCCTCGAGATATTCTGGTTGAAGAAGGCATTCTTCAAGCCTAGAAGTGTCAGGAAGAAGCTCAACAAGTAACTTAAGAGATGGAATTTCACATTCAATAGGAAATATGGATTCCAACCCATAAGCTAGTTGAAATAGAGTAAAATTGGTTGCAGTTTTGACTCACATCTGGTATGCCCAAAGTGCAGGATACATCATGATATGCCAATTGGATCTGGCTTTATCAATTGTCTGTTGAAGAATTTTATTCTAGGATTTGTTCACAGCTTCAACTTTCCCATCGGCCTGAGGATAATAAGGAGAAGAATGCTCCTGCCAAAAACCTAATTTCAGAGCCAATTCAGCCATCATGTTGTTTTGAAAGTGACTGCCATGGTTAGTGACAATCTCTTTGGGGATACCAAAGTGAGAAATGACTTGATTGAAGAGGAGCAAAGATGATGTCTCACCATCATTCCCAAAAGTAGGCATAGCCTCAACCCACTTTGTGAAGTAGTCTACATCTACAATAATGTACTTGTGACCTTAAGATGAAAGTGGGTTACAAGTAGTATAACCAATACCCCACTTTGTGAAGTGACTGACAGTGATGGCAGGAAAGAGCAAAGCTGGATGAGCGTGCATATTTTGTGTATAAACCTGACACGGATGACACTTTTTGACCGATTCAATACAATATTTGAAAATCAAAGGCCAAAAGTATCCTGCACAGAAGATTTTTTGGGCTGTAGAAAGCCCAGATAAATGACCACCACAAGCTCCACTATGGAAATCATTAAGCAAAACCTCATCTTCTTTGAGATTTAAGCAGTGTCTAAGGATCAAATCGACCCCATGATGATATAAAGTGTCACCAATAATCAAATAACTTTTGGCTAAGTGACGTAACTTTCGGCACTCATATTTTGAAAAATTCAAGGGAAACTTCGCATTATGGAGATAAACTATTAGATCCCCAGACCAAGGATCCTGTGAAGAAATGAGAAAAAGATGTTCATCAGGAAATGATTCGTTATAAACAATCTCTTCTCCACAAGGCAACTCAGATATCAACTCTGCAAAAACTAATGATTTCTTGTACTTCGCAAACATAAACCCAAGATCAAATTCCTGCAAAATCACAATCCATCGATTGTATTTTCCCCCAATCACTCGCCTACTGAGAACGAATTGAAATGGATTGACTACTGCCAAAACATATTTTTTGCGAAGGAGAATATAATGTCTGAGCCGTTGAACAACACGAACATCTGCTAAAGCAAGTTTATCTATCTGAGAATACTGGAGTTTAGGACCTACCAAGCCTCGACTAAGGTAGTATATAACATGCTTGGAAAGAGCATCATCTTCTTGAACTAGAACCATACCAATGGTAGATTCTACTAACACGAGATACAAGAGGAAATCCCTACTATAATCGGGTGGACTCAATAAAGGAGCAGAATTCAATGCTTTTTTCAAAGCATCGAATGAGTGTTGAGCAAAGTCATCCTAAAAGAATGGAACTCCTTTCTTTAATAATCTCATAAATCCCTTTGTAATCTCAGCATAATTTATGATGAATCTCTGCAGGAAATTAGCTTTTCCTTGCAAACTTTGAAGTTGATGAATTGAATATGGGGGAGGCAATTGAAGTATTGCCTCAACATTGAAGGGATCTACTCGAATCCCTTCTATAGACACGATGAATCCCAACAACCGATTGGATGTGACAGTGAAAACACACTTATTAGGTTTCAACCGTATTTTGTAATACTGACAATGTTCAAAAAATTTATGAAGGTGAGAAGGATGATAAATTCTCTTGTGAGAACGAGCAGCTAAACCATCCAAATATGCCTCGATAATATGTTTGATGTCATGGAAGGCGTAAGACATGGCTCGTTGAAAATTAGCTCCAACATTTTTTAGGCCAAAAGGCATATTCTTATAAGAAAAGGTACCCCAAGGACAAATAAATGTAGTCTTATGCTAATCTTCAGGATGGATAGTGATTTGATTATATCCACATAAAGCATCCATGAAGGAGAAAATCTCATTCCCCACACACTCATCGGTGATATGATCTATAAATTATGTGGGGTAATTATCTTTAGGACATGCTTTATTTAGGTCCAATAAATTGATGCAAACTTGAATCATTCCTTATTTCTTGTCCATAGGAACTAGATTTGAAACGCACTCAGTTAAAGGAACGGGTTAAATGAAACCCACCTTAAGTAGCTTCTCCGCCTTAGCTTTGATAGTTGTTTCCTTCCTAGGGTTGACCGAATGAAGATTTTTCCTGATAGGATTATCATTTTCATATATCTTGATCTCATTATGGACATTAGATATATCTATACCAAGCATTTCCTCATAAGACCAAGCAAACACATCCTGAAATTCTCGAAAGAGATTGGTGTAGGTCTGAATTTATTCAGAGGAACACTCAGCTCCAATGAAGACATTACCTATGATGTTAGGATCTCTGGAGATGTTCACCGAGGTAGTAGCATAAATAATCACCATGTTCCCTTAAACAAAAACCTATGCTGGTGCTAAAGGGTTCAGGACTGGGTGAACAGGTCCAGAAGACTGAAGGCTAGGGAAACTTGATTCAACTTCTCGCAAGTCCGATCTCTCTACACCAGTCATTGCTTCAAGGATAGCCTCTATATATGGAAGAGTGGTATCAAGGCAATCTTGAGCAGAATATGAACTAAGAGTCCAAGCCGGAGCGACATCTCCATCCAATTCCTTCGGCGAAAGAGAAACTGGAATGGAATCTGTAGAGTCAATAATAGATCTATAAGAAATCTCAGCTGCAAACATAAGAAATTCCATTCCACCCACTTGACCTTCTTCTAATGTGGAGGTAGGATAAGGTAAGGTCCAAGCGTCCGAAAAATAATGAGTTCTAAAGAACTCTCTCCGAATAGGAACCCTGGAGGATGAAATAGCATTGATATGAACCGAAGGAGGCGGAATATCAAAAGTACCCATCAAGGATGTATAAATTCCAACCCCAAAATTCTCAACAGGTTGCTTGGGATCCTTCACTAAAGGAACGGTTCAGTTAGAAGATTCATTCAGATCTACAGGAGAACAATCCAATTGGTCAACTGTGACAATTCTCCCTTCGTGAGGGAAACAAACCTAATGGCAGTGAGCAATGCACTCCTTTGTGCAGGACAATACTGGAGCACCTCTAACCCAAACATGACACAAGGACTTTGAGCTAGATCTTCTATAATTGAGTAGTTCTGGGTAGCCTTGGCATTAGGATTTATCTTCGTACACTTTGTAAACCCTTTCAACATCCGAGGTATAGGCTCAACTAAAGGCCTCTCGATATGGAGCGGCTCAGCACTATTGGGAGCACCCTTAGATTTTGAAGACTCATCTTCACCATAATCAGGAGATCTCGTAGTGATATCTCTGTGAACACTCATCATGTATATGTTTGATGGATTTTCCCCTTCCTGGCTGCCCCCAGAGGGAGCCCCAGTATTTGGATTCGCACCAGCAAGTAATTTTTTCCCTTGCAGAAAATGGTTTGTCAACACAGCTCGGGAACTAGAGGAACCCTGTTGAGCTAACAAGCGCTACGCATCTTGAATTTTAGGGCAGAGGTGCGTAAGATGGTCTCTAGTGCACAACTTGCATGGAAAATTCACTTTCTTTTTATTATAATTCTTACCCTCTCCAACATGATCGTTGGATTTTTTGCATTCCCCTTCCCATTCTTGTCCTTTTTCTTGTTATTATGTCCCTTCTTCTTCCCATCGGATTGATGATTTCCTTTGGGGTTAGAATTTTGGACAACATTAATTACCAAATACTGGGAAGGAGTTGACACTAAAGGCATAGTCTGACCAGAAGAAGAATATTTTATAGGCAACTGCTGCAATTGACTTAGTAGGTTAGCCGTACCAGTATCAATTGAACCAACAAGCCCGTCACCATGAGGACCAAGTTTAGTTTTGGCTAAGTCCAATTTGGAGTGAGAAGCATCCGGCAAAATTTTATTAAGGACTCTAGACTGAGAATAAATCAGTTCTAGCTACTGAGCCCTAAAAATAGCTTGCTCTTCAGAAAATACCCCTGAAAGGGATACATCCTTAGAAATTTCTTGCTGTAAATATTTCAAAAACAATTCAAGAATGAATTCATTCGGGATTTGGGCTTTGATAAGTTGCTTCCTTCTTCTCCATTCCTGAATGTGATTAGAAATGTGAGTTTCCTTGTCCTGCTGAAAATTGGCCAGGAGGTCAGTCCCGATGTCATAACAGACAGGCAACTAAAAATGATTTAAGAAAATGGTATCCAACTCTCCAAAAGTAGCAAAACTTCCCCCTGTTAACTCGATGTACCATTTGGTCACATTTCCAGTTAAAGTTCATTGAAATAAACTCAACCTAATCGAGTCATCGATCAGGGAGTTTGAAGAACACCATAAATGGAAAGTGGTAACATGATCTGCCAGATCCTCACTAGTCTTCCCTTGAAACTTTGGAATGTTTGAGGGGAGTTTGGTGGGGACTAGAGGCCAACCCAGTCTATACCGAATAGGACCGTTAGTCAATTTCTATAGGTCTGGCAAGTTTAACGTTGCCAGAAATGGTAAGCGTGAAGGAGCCTAGGAATTCCATCCCCCATAGGAAGGATTCCCCACATTCTAAAAAGAATAACATGGATTTTTTGAGGCACCAGGTTGCATATGTTGTTCGTAGAAAATGCTGGGCCATAAGAAAATCCTTGCGACCCAACATTCGGAGAAGGACCCCCTCCCAACATAGAGGTACTATACACAGGAACATTCCCTCTAACCGAGGTATTAAATGAATAAGAAACCCCTTGGTAAGGGTTCCAAGCATTTGCAAACGGAGAAAAATCCTAATAAGTACTCGATGAAGGGAAAGGGACATTCCCTTGTTGACCAGCGAAGAACTGACTCCCTGCTTCTAATCCTGTAAAAGCAGGGTTCCATCCTGAAAAGACATTAGAGCTTTGACCTCTAGAGAAAGGATTAAAACCTTGATTCTGAGAGGTAAAAGGCATGGATCCTAATGAAGATTTTGAATAAGGGATATGCCCACTTCCAAAGGGGAACCCTTGAAACAAAGCTAATCCACTAGCCATAGGAGGTATGGGTGCAAAGACAGTGAAGCAGTAGAAAAGGAGAAAGAAGGAATTCCACTAGTGGGCATTCCATACGAAAAGGGACTAGATTGAGAAGCATGTGCCTGGGTGTTTCCAGAGCCAAGCACAACAGCACTAGAAGTGATTGTCGATATGGCAATAGTTCCTCCTCCCTCAACTAAAATAGGAGTCTGAACACTTGCAATGCTCATAGCCGAAACTGTGTTCCCATTTGTGGCCATCGAAAGAAAGGGATATGATGAAAAAGGACTAGCTGGTCTTTGAGAGTCAGGCCCGATGTATCAAATAACGTCATGACAACTAGCAGGAAGAGGAGATGGAAGACACTCAGTAGGCTGAGGAACTTCCTCTACTTCAACTTCTTCTGCTAGAAATAAAACTCTAGAGATGAGTGGAGCACTCCTCTCTACACTGACACTAACACCAGAACCACCCATAGAAACAACAAGCCCTAACAGAGGATCACTCTCCATTGCATTTGAAACCACTGGGTGAAAATCACCCACCAAATTACTCCTACGCCTTCTTGAAGAAGGCTCGGCACTCATGGGAGAAATCACATGAAGCCTCCTCGATTGACGAGGCGATCGGTCAACCACTTTAAGAGATTAATTTTAGACTCAAAAAATAGAAGAAGCTAAGCAATCTAGGAGAAAAGAGCACACTCTAAAAAGTTCCTAAGATACAACTACACAAGGAGCTCTCAGGTATTTCAGCTCCGGGTGATGAGGACCGGACTCCAAAATACAAGAAATCGAAATAATAGGACCTTCGGAAAATAGTCTAGGGTAATTACGCCCCAGGCCTACTGGCGAAGGTAATAGAAACAATTACGTTGACCTCCTAACAACATCCTTTGTCGGTGCAAGTCCCCAAGCTTTGCAAGGGCACCCTCCAGAAGTACTGATGGAAGTGATGCAACGTCTGTCTCAGGTACCATGGGTATTCCCCCCCATAGTCACCTATGTAGTCCCTAGGATAGGAAACTAAGGGCACCAATCCGTATCGGAAGCTGGGAGAATGGTCTTAGGTCAAGATTCAACAAATAGGAGACAGGGTATTTCTCTTCTCTGCCTACACTATCCCTCACGTTTGACTCTCTGGAGGAGAGCTTTCCCGACCCACTTAACGGTGTTGGATTTCACTCTTTAATAAACTTTCTATGTTTAAGAATTTGAGCAGCCTTGGAGAGTTAACTCTCCACTCACCTAATTCAAAGCCCTACAACCTAGCTAGTTTGTGTATGATTAATGACAATGATACAAGAACTTCTAGTTGCTTTTAATTATAGAGCTTGTTTTAAATTGGTTGTTACTTAAGTCAAGAGTATACGGAAGTGAAACTGAAGGTGTTTGTTGACGCATAAGAAATCAATGAAAATCTAGCTACATGCAAATGCAACAATTTTCTTTCAATGAAAAGAGATCTCTACATGGTTTCTACGAAACTACATAAGAAAAAACTTTGTTTTTTCTTTTCAGTCACTCACACTTCACATGATCTAGAAAAATATAAAAAAGACTAAAATGCTTCAATGCACTTAATGCAAACTACCAATGATATGCAAATTCTAAGATGCTAACTTGAAGAAGCGAAAAATAGTCTCTAGAAAGAAAATGGTTCGATCAATTTTTGACAAAAAAACAAGGCTAGTTCCAAATAGAACTCCTATGCATTAAAAATGCCAAAATGTAGTTGACACAAAAGAGAAAAATCAAGAGGAGACTTCCTTCAAAATCAAGCCAAGAACCAAAAAATAGAAACCAACAAAAAAGATTCAAAAGCTATAATGAAACCGTAAAAAAAAACTCAAAGAAAAATTTGTGGAAAACATAAATGTTTTTTGGGATTTTTAGTTATAATGAAAGGAAAAAGATTTCAAGAAGACAAGAATAAACTACCCAAGATCTAGAATCAAGAAAAATGAGTCTCAACAAGGCTTCAAAGTCCTCAAACCAACTGTGCTACTTTCGTAGTGGGATTCAAATGAGTAAGAAGAAGCAAGGAACTCAAATAATTGATTCATTACAGTAGCACAATCTTTCAGCGAACAATGACTCAAAAAACAAAAATAGATTCTTCAAGATTTGCAACAAGGCTAGTCCAAGAAATCAAGAAAACAAAGAGAGTCCAAAAGGGCAAAAACCAAAAGCGAAGCGATGCATAGGGCCAAGAAGAGAAAACAAGCATGGGCTCACTATTCTGAATGGTCAGAACAACCAAGAACTTTAGGAAAATATCTTGGCTAGGTTTTCACAAGAAAAAGAGAGAAATGGATATGAAATCACCATAAACACAGTCCAGACACCTTAAAGACACTAGAGAAATTGTTCGCCACAGACAGAAAAGACTACAGAGGCTAAAAACTCAAATTTTCAAATTTTTCCAGACATACGCGATTTTGCAGTATGCAACAAGCATGTATACGTGATTGTAACCAAGGAAACTCGTGTATACACAGGTCCCTTTGGAAAATACAGGAGGTATATGTGACTGTGCAAAGACTAAGTTGTGTATGGAAACAAAAATAAGGAAAAAAAGAAAAAGTCAAGCCTGATCAAGAGACCAGTTCTTCTGTCAAATTGAAAAAAGACATACTAGACTGTAAAAAGTGATAAACCTATCAGGGGACCTACAAGACGGATAAAACAACCCAAAGTAGGAATTACACGAAGGTAATCCCCAGTGGAGTCGCCAGTTTTGTTGTGGGTAATGTTACCCTAAGGTCTTGGGTTGATAAACATTCATAGATCAGGGGCATGCCATTACAAGAAGGACTCACTTAACCAACTTCTATGCTTTAAACTAGAAACTAAAGGTTGCATACCTTACCCGTATATCCTTCAGTTGTAGTAGATCCCGCGGGGTGCAAAACCCCTGCAACTCTTTATGCTTCAGAACCTGCAAACCAGCAAAGAAAAAGCACAAAAACCTAGTTTTATAGCATATATATGTTCTATATGTTAGTGTAAAGCATGCATAATCTCATAAAAACAATATTAAATGAACTATTTAAGATCATTACACATGTATAAAAGATAAATGACACGTAAACATCAGGAACAAGATGGCACTTCTTTTCTTAATGACATGTACAGTCAAAAAATGTGGAGAGATCATGTGAAATCTGCCATGACCTCGAGCATACCGTCCTCTAGATCCGTCCAACCCTAGCCTCACAAAAAATCTTCCAAGAGTAGTGCACAATGGATGTCACATAGGGTGAGTAAACATCTCAAGGAAAGAAGGGTTTCGTGAAAATATCTGGGAAGTGAAGGAGGCACAGGGGAAATATTAGACTTGGATAGGGCTCCAACAACGTATAATATATATAATTCTCTCTCTTCCTCCCTTATACCATTACCTTAAGGGGCTTTTATACTCCCTCAAATTAGTTTTTTAAGTTGGGAAAAGTTAGGCCACGTGCTGGGGTAGTTAATTTACAGGAACAACTGTAAACCCTGCCTCAAAAGTAGGGAAATTATATATTTTTTAATGTTTAAAAAGTCATACGTGGTTCTCTATGTATGGAATCGCATGTATATGCAGAAAATTTTGGGTAGAGTTGCGTATGGGTTTTGAGAAACTGTTTTTTGAGAAAGATGTCCAAGTTTGAAGGGAAGGGTTTCCCAAGGCCAATTTATAAGTCATCAAGTATATTATGGTGATAAATGATGCTATAATAGCAGCAACAAGGGCCACTTCAAATCTGTTATGGACAGGAGGATGGAACTAATGGGGCATATAGAAGTAGGTCTCCTAGTGGTAACAGGTTTAGTAAAGATGACACGATCAAAGATGGCAGATTCTTGGATACTCTAGATAGGAGAGGTGACATACATAGGTACTATTCTAGTTATGTTTCTGATAGTCAATATGATCGTCAATGTTATCACCCTTACAAGAGGAGTGATAAGGGACATTTTTCGGATGAGTTTAAGAAATAAAAGCCACCTATATTTAACATAGAGATGAAGAAATAATCAGATGCATAGGTATGGTTGTTTGGTATGAGGAAATTCTTTAGGTTGCATGATTATTCAAAAAATATGAAATCCAGAATAACTACATTCAGTCTCAAAGGTAAAGCAGATATTTGGTGGGAAGATGTGAAGAATTTGGGGGTATTTATGAGGAAGAACTAACTTGGAGTGAGTTCAAGAGGCTATTTCGGAAGAATTATCTGTCATAGAGGTACTATGATGTTATTGCTAAGGATTTTTATGATTTGAAAATGGGTTCCATGATAGATGTTGAGTATACTAGCAGGTTCTTGGATTTGTTGAGGCCTTACCTTTAGGAGGAGAAGGCCAAGGTTCAGATATTCATCAATGGGCTTGTAGTAGCCTACAGAGATCATATTGAGATCAACGAGCCTATATCATTGGAGGATGCCATTTGAAAGTTGAAGCATTGCTATGATCATTCAAAGAAAAAATTTGAGCCTAAATATGAATTTAAAGGAAATGAGAAAGCTAAAGGAATATGGCCACCAAAGTGGGAAATACCACAAGATACAGGTAAGAAGGAAGATGTGGTTCCTTACAAGAAGTTAAATACAAATAGGAAGGGACCTGGAGAGCAACAAGCTAGAGATAATGGTAGAGCACTTTTGTAGTGTTGGATATGTGGAAAGGATCATTGTAAGAGGGAATTTCAGCAGTATCAAGGTGGTAGACCCCAGATCTATAGTGCACAGGAGGCACAGATAGTTGGGGATGTTGGGCTTATGATTCCTCAGATTTATGCAGTTGTGGACAACAGGAAGGCATACCATTAGGAACCTATCATTGAGATGGATGGTAAGATTTGTGATCAAGTTGTTTCTATTTTGATTGATCCTAGATTTAATTATAGTTATATTAATCCTAACCTGGTGGATAAGTGTGGTTTGAGAAAGGAAGTGCATGTAGAATATTGGCTAGAGAAATTGGCTACAATTACAAAGAAAAGAGTTCACCATTGGGTAATTTCTTGAGCATTTGAGTTAAATGGTATCCCTACAGTAGCAAACTTGAACATATTTCCATTGGGATCATACAGTATGATATTGGGTATGGATTGGTTATTTCTTCACAGGACCAAGTTTGATTGTTATGAAAAGGCCATTGAGTGTTTTGATGATAATGGGGAACCAAGAGTCTTACAAGGAAAGAAGAAAGCCACATCAGTTAGTATGGTGACAACTATGCAGGCCAAGTGCAGTCATAGGAAAGGGTGTGTGTTATTTTTCGTACATATCTCTAGCGACAAAGGTAAGGAAGTGGAGGATGTAGATATTTTGAGTAGGTATCCAGTTCTACAACAATTTCAGGATGTGTTTCTAGCAAATATTTTAGAGTTTCCACCTCAAAGGGAAGTATAATTTTCTATTGAGTTGGTACCAGGGCAGCACCAACACTAAAGGCACCTTAAAGGATGAGCACACCCAAGTTGGTAGAGTTAAAGTTGCAGCTGAAAGAGATGCTTGATAAAGGATACATTAGGCCAATTGTATCGCCTTGGGGTGCACCAATGTCGTTCGTGATGAAGAAGGATGGAACTCTTAGATTGTGCATTGATTATAGGTAGTTGAACAAAGTGACCATCAAGAACAGGTTCCCATTACCAAGGATCAATGATTTTCTTAATCAGATGAAGGGTGCAAGAGTGTTCACTAAGATCGACTTGATATTGGAATATCATCAGGTATGCATCAAAGAAGAGGAAATCTACAAGGAATATTTCCGGACCAGGTATGCCCATTACAATTTTGTCGTAGTTCCATTCAGTTTGACTAATTCTCCAACTACATTTGTGTTTGATGAATAGTGTGTTGCGTCCTTACTTGGAAAAGTTTGTGATTGTATTCATCAATGATATTTTTGAGAGAGCATCAGTTGTATGCTAAGCTCATAAAATGTAGTTTCTTTCATACTGAGGTGCATTAATTGGGACATATTGTCTCCAAGGAGGGCATAATAGTGCATCTAGAAAAGGTAAGAGCCATCATGGAATGGGTAGCTCCTAGAAATGTAGATGAGGTGAGATCCTTCATGGGATTGGCGGATTATTATAGGAGGTTCATCAGGAAATTCTCACATATTTCTTATCCAATTACATCATTGCAGAAGAAAGGTAAGAAGTTTGAGTGGACAGGGGAGTGTGAAGCTAGTTTTAAACAATTTAAGCAGTTGTTGACACATGCTCCGATGTTAAAGATCGCAAATACGGACAAAGAATTTTTAGTATGGACAGATTATTGAAAAAGAGGGCTTGGTGGAGTCCTTATGCAGGATTGAAATTTGGTATTTTATGAGCCACTAAAATTTAATGATCATGAATCGAACTATCCCACACATGATCTTGAGCTAGAAGTGATCATACATGCATTGAAGATGTGGAGGCACTATCTTCTTGACAGGAGGTTTGTGTTGATGAGTGATCACAGTGGATTGAGGTATTTGTTTGACCAGACGAATCTTAATGCCAGCCAAGCTAGATGGTTGGGTATGGTCAGTGAGTTTGATTTTGAGATCAAATACATCAAGGGTAAAGAGAACAGGGTCGCAAATGCTCTTTGTTGAAATTTGCAACAAGAAGTATTGAAAATGGCAACAAAAAGAGGCTTCTAATTTAATTTTCCCTTAATTAAATTAGAAGGAAATTGTAATTCCACATCACATGACATCTTGTATGAGTTAACTGAGTTGGGAAGACTTATTTAGCTCAATCAATTTGAGTTAGGCATCAAACTAGATGCATGTAGAGTTCACTCTAAGTTTTAGGGGTTCCGGTTGTAGTGTATTTTGAGTTGTAATTGTTTAACTTATTTATTTGAGTTAAAATCAGTTTAATAGGTTCTAACTGATGGAGGAACTAGTGAGAGGTCAAATTAATTAAATTATATTTAATTCACATGCAATGATCAATCATATAAATGATAATTTTCTATAAATAGTTGTTGCATGTCAGTTCTGAGGAAGACGAGTTTATATTAGAGTTAAATGGAAGTGTACTATCAGTTTTTTGAAGCCTCGAAATTCTGTTGCAACAACATGGGGGAAAACCACCCGGTCTAGACCTTAGAGAAATTCCTTTTCCGTTTGGTGTAGTGGCTCTGACTGGGGATAAAGGGAACAGTTTCCCAATAAGGATAATGAGGGTGTGTTTGTTTATAACATGCAAATGGAAAAATGATTTAATATATCATATGCAGTGACTAAATATCTATTCTACTATATACCGAGGAGTATTCATTCTTCAATAAGATCTAGAAGGATATCTTTCAACAATTTGTAATGAAGATTATTCAATAGTTAAAAGAAATGAAAATTATGTAAAAATAATTATTTTTACACATTAGTTTAATAAAAACAATTGTGAAATATATATCGCATTCATAAGTTTGATCATATATGAGATAAGTAAACATAGATAAATATTAGTACAAAAGTGCATTTAACATTTACTTATGATAACATATTTCATATATAATACAAAAAAAGATGACTTTCAATTCAAGGAGTAAAACTTAACATAATGTGTAGAAATACCATATATACAAGGTTCTACTCACTCAAACTGACAGTAATTTTCTTCTCCTCTTCACATTAAAGCAATTCAATGAGTACAAAAGTGAAACTTCGGTTAAACAACTTCAATATCAAAATAAAACAGACTCTTTTCCATTAATTCATCAAGGCATTCACAAACATACAGAAGTGCATTCTTTTACAAATGTTTTTTTGCCAAATTTCTGGACCCTTTTCTAAATGCATGAGAAGGGTTTAAATACTAAACTAAATATGTCAAAAATAGATTATTACATAAAAAATTGAGGAGGTTTCAAACAAACTTCCTCGTAATGAGTAAATTAAACTAAAATATAGAAATAAATATAACAATAGGCTTAAGTGGGTTGATCTTCATTTCTCATTTGATCTCTGAGGTGGCAAATATCTACCATCGGCTTCAACTGAGCTGGTTGTGCGATCCCGGATCTAACCTGGCCTTTAAACATGACATTTGAAAGTGCTGGCAACAATTTCTTGGTGGAATCAGTTAAGGATTGTAGAGTCATGCACTAATGATGTGGTTTGATCAGAAAGTTCCAGTAATTTTCTTGATCTAACTTAGTTATATTTTTAATAGCTTCTGCCTGTGTCACTGTGCTTTCCTTCCATTGTGTTTCCAATAGTTTAAGCTCTGGGAGCACTTCGGCTGTATATTTTTTGATAAATTGAGCATTTAGAATCTTTCCATTAACAAATTCGATAATCTCATTTGTTAGATTTGTTGCCTTTGATGTTGCCTTCTCTCCCTGTCTTAACTGCATTTCCCACTCTTTAAATAAAATATCTTTGTGAAACTTATCAATTTTCGAGAGATCGAATTTCTTTCCTATATCAGATTCTTGCCATAGGATGAACTCAGAAAATTTCTTTTGAACCTTTTCACATTCCAGTCTTCTGTTCACGACTTGTTGAATCAAAATTTTGCTTGTCTCACAATATGAACTAGTAGCTGAGATTTTTTGACAAAAAGTCTCCTGTTGTTGCTTCAATTTTGAATTCCACTCAAGTGCCTCCTTTATAAATTGTTCTGTTTGAGGCTGGATTTTCATCTTATCCATCATTGGCTCTATATGTGTTTCCTTTTCTGAAATCTATACTTGGTGCTGCAATTTCAATCTTTCAAAGTATTTCTGGAACTGTCACATTTTCATCTCAATTTTCTTATTGGCATTAGGCTTTTATTTTTCTAGTTGTCTTACTAGTTCTTGAATTTTATCTTCCTTTTTCATGAGAAGAAGTTTCACTTCTGCTGCTTTATCAATTGTGGCGGTTGCATATGCACCTGCAAACTGTGACAGTTTAGTAAGATGTTCTGTAGGATTAGCAAAAGAGTCTTTCCAGACAACATCTACTTATTCATTATTGAGAGCAGTCATTGTTTCATCGATTCTTATTCTTTTCCTCCTCTTGACTACAACTTTGTGACTTGGGTTGTAGAAAGCATCTAGTGGAGGTATTTCCTCAATATTCAAAATGATTTCTTTTGTTGGGTAGGCCGAGATGATCTCTTGTTCCTGAACTTCTGGTACATGTTGAAGTGGAACCACAGTTTCTACTATATTCTGAGTTTGCTCGGGAGTTTGAAAACTTGTCGATCCTTCTGGATTAGGATTTGGTGGTGGTGGCATCTCTAGTGCTTTAGTAAAATTTGACCATTTTGTCTTTAAATCCTGTGGTTGAGTTTTTACTGTCTGCTCAGGTGTAGTTTGAACATGTTGAACTTATTTTGAAGATGATTCAGATCCACAAGTTTCTTCCTCAGTTTGCATATCAATTCCTTTAATTAATTTTTCAATTATCTTCTTAGGGCTTTCATTTTTACTTTCAGATTCATTATAAGAATGATCTGAACTTTGACACTGATGTTGTGAATGCTCTGAATCTCAAATTGATTTTTCTTGTGACTCATATTGTGACATATATTTTGCTTCATCATATAAAATTATGTTGGGAGTTGGTCTTCTGACATCTTCCATTAGTAACAAGTCCAATGGGACTATTTCTAACCTCTTGTTTATGTATTGATGAAAAGCTTTAAGGTATGCTACACTAAGCTTATTGGATGCAATTTTTAACACTTCTGCAAACTTCTCTACACCTTCAAATAAATCATCGAACATATCCTTTTCATTCATGAAAGGTCTAAGTTTAATATTAGTGGTAAAACTCTGGACCACATCATTCAGATCATATTGTCTCCCTGGCATTAAAGCCAGATTCAATGTAGTAAATTTTGGAATTTCTTTAGCTACATGACCTATGTAAAAAAGGGCGAAGGTACCACACTGTAATGGGAAGGTAGGCCAGATGGCTTTCTTGGTGTTATAGCATCATTTATCACCACTATTTACTTGATTACTCATGCATTGGCCTTGGGCATCCCTTCCATTCAGACTTTGTCACATTTCTCAAAAACTAGTGTTTTAAAATCCATACACGACTCTGCCCAACTTTTTCAGTGTCTGCACGTGGGTCCATACACAACGAACTTGTGTATGCTATTTAAAATATTAAAAAATATAAAATTTCCCTATTATTGAGGTGGGGTTTATAGTTTTTCCTAAAACTTAACTACCCTAGCCCATGGCCTAACTATTCCTCAACTGAAAAAATTAATTTGAGGAAGTATAAATACGCCTCAAGGGAATAGCCTAAGGGAGGAAGAGAGAGAATTATAGATAATATAGCCTTTTATAGCCTTGATCAAGTATAATATTTCCCCTGTGCCTCCTGCACTTCCCAAATTTTCAGGAAACCCTTGTTTCCTTGTGATGATCACCCTCATTCTATGTGACATCCTTTGTGCACCATTCATGGAAGAAGCTTTGTGAGGCTAGGGCGGGACAAATCTGAAGGATGGTTTTTCTCAAGGTCGTGGCATATCTTAGGTGATTTCTCAACTATTTTTTATGTACATGTTATCAATAAAAGAAGTGTCATCTTGTTCCTGATGTTAATGCATAATATATCTCTTATACATGCCTAATAATCTTGAATAGTTTATTTCTAGTTATCTTTATGAGATTATGTATGCTATGTTGCTAACATCTAGGACATATATGTTGTACAACTAGGTTTTTGTGCTTGTTATTTGTTGATATGCAGGTTCTGGAGCACGAGGAGTTGCAGGGGGTTTGAACCCTACGGGATCTACTACAAACAAAGAATAAATGGGTAAGATCTGTAATCCTCAATTTATAGTTTAAAGCATAGAAGTTGGTTATTTGAGTCCTTCTTGTGATGACATGCCCCTCCTCTATGAGGTTTATCAACCCAAGACCTTAGGGTAACATTGCCCATAATAGAACTGATGACTCTGCTGGGGATTACGTTTTCTAATTACCAGTTTGGGTTGTTTTTATCTGTCTTGTGGGTTCCCTGAAAGGTTAATCACATTTACAGTCTTGTAAGACTTTTTCCCAACTAGACAAAAGTCCTAGTCTCTTGATAAGGCTTGAATTTTTCTTTTTTTCCTTATTTTTGTTTATATACGCTACTTCTTTTGTACACAGTCATGTATGCCTTCTGTTTTTTCCAAGAGGACCCACGTATATACGAGTTTCTTTGGTTGTAGTTGTGTATACATGCATGTTGCATACAACAAACCCATGTATGCCTTGGAAAATTTGAAAATTTGAGTTTTGAAGCCCTGTGACTCTTTCCTGTCTATGGTTGGCCACTCTTGTGGTTCCTTTTCGATGTCTATACTGTGTTTGTTGTGGTTGTATGTCCATTTCTCTCTTGTTCCTGTGAAAACCTAGTCATTTGGTAATTTGCTTATTTTGTGAAATTGCAATTGCAGCTGTAGCACCAAGATCTCTTCTTGGAGTTCTTAGCTATTCTGACCATTCAGAACAGTGAGCCTTTGCTTGTTTTCTCATCTTGGCCTTATGCATTGCTTTGCTTTTGGTTTTTGCTTCTTTTGATTTCTTTGGTTTTGTTGACTTCTTGGGACTAGCCTTTTAATGAATCTTGAAATTATTTTTCTTGGTTTTTTGAGTTTTTGTTCGCTGGAAGAGTGTACTACTATTCGGAATCATTTTCTTGGGTATTTTGCTTCTTCTTGCTTGTTTGAGTCCCGCTATGAAAGTAGCATAGTTGTCTTATGTACTTTGAAGACCTTTTGTGACTCATTTTCTTGATTCCGGTTCTTGAGTAGTTTTGTGCTTGTTTTCTTAAAATATTTTTCTTTCCCTTATAAGTGAAAAGAAAAAAAACATTTCTTGTTTTCCATTGCTTTTGCTTTGATTTCATTTTTATGGTTTTCATATGTTTTGAAGAAATTTGGTTAGTTTCTTGTCTTTAGTTTGTTTTCTTGGTTGTGAAAGGAGTCTTTTCTAGATTTCTCTCTTTTACATCAAGTAAATTTTGGCATTTTCTATGCATAGGATTTCTTGTTGGGACTAGCCTTGATTTTCTATCAAAAGTGATCGAACCATTTGTTTCGGGGAATATCACCCTAGAGGTTCATTGGGTTACAACCTCCACAGAGCAGGGGCATGCTATCTAAGAAGGACTCACACAACCATGCACGTTCAGAAAAACTAAATAGAGTAGAATGAGAAAGTTACCTGTAGGTCCTACGGTTGAAGTAGATCCAGCAGGGTCCAAACCCCCAGCAACCGTCCTTCCTTCTTAACCTGAAAGACAAGAAGAAACCAGCACGAAGAACAGGTTGTACAGCATATATCTACTCTAAATGTTAGTGAAATCCATATATAACATTAAACAAATCATAATGAATGCTTAAATAACAATATTCTTCACATATGAAAAGCATACACTAACACGTATATTTCGGGAACAGCACGGTACTTCTGTATTATAAATAGCATGTACAAAAGTAACGAGTGGAGAGATCACCTGATCCTTCCACGACCTTCGCAGACCGTCGTCCGGATCCGTCCAGCCCTTGCCTCGCTAAGACTCCTTCCAAACTGGTGCATACGAGATGACATATAAAGGGATGTACATCTCAAGGAAACAAGGGTTTCCTACAATGAACTGGGAAAGTGCAGGAGGCACGGGGAATCAGACTTGGATAGGGAATACCAACAGAGTATAATATCAATAATTCTCTCTCCCTTAGGCCATACACATGAGGGCTTTTTATAGTCCCTCCAAGTAGTTTCAGCAGTTGGAAACAGTTGGCCATGGGCTGGGGTGGTTGAACTACCTGAGTAACCATCAACCCAGCGCGAAATTAGGGATTTTTTATATATTTTTTAATCATTTTAATGGCATACGCGGAAAAGTGCAGCTGGACTCGCGTATACACGCGAAAAAGTACGGGCATAGTCGCGTATAGGGATTTTTACACTGTTTTTAAGTGAATTTGTCCAAGTCTGTAGGAATGGGTGCCCATAAAGCCATAAAGAAATCATGAATCATATGAAGGTGAGAAATGATGCTATAACAGATGCCCCCTAATATATGAGGTCAGAAGGGGTACATGATGGCCGAAATGTATTATGCACATATAAAGAACTTCGCAAGGACAAGAGAGGACTTCACCAGATTTCAGCCTGCCAAAAACCAATGAAAGAAACAGAGAGTCAACTCAAGCTGAGGCGGGCATACCCATGCTCAGGAAAGTACTGAATAGATCCAACATGTATACAAGTATAACTGAACTGAAAGTACATATTGAATCATCTGAGCATGGTCCGGAAATATAAGTCTGAATCAATGTCCAAGTATGACATATAGAAAGCTGATCAAAGATGGTGCAACTGGATGTCTGATCATATAAGTAACTGAATCTCCAAGTACCGGATCATAAGAGGTGGCATCAAATGGTACAATCACGCAACTCGGGTGCCAACATATAGAATGCTGCTGTGCTGAACTGCAACATATAAGGGTGGACGGCATCACTGGCAGAAACTGAAAGGACTGTCAAAAGTGAACCGAAAAATGCTGATGCAACCCAAGGTCTTCACCGATCACTATGGCACAATTCTACACAATGGGAATAAATGAGCTGAAGTCGACCATGTGAGAAATCGTTGGATTACCAGTCAATGATGTATACCGTTAACCAACACGAGAAAACCCACCAATAATGAAAATGAGCATCAAGGTGCCCCAGTATAATCTGACAAGTGCGAATAAATGAGTTGAAGTCGAACACTTGAAAGAATCTACCAATCAGGAGGCAATGATGAATCCCCACTGTCGATAGCGAAGAGTCTACCACTGATGACTGCAAACCCTAAAGGCATTTTCTTATATGCAAACGTACCCCAAGGACAAATAAATGTGGTCTTATGTTGATCTTCTGGACGGATAGTAATTTGATTATAACCAGAGAAACCGTCCATGAAGGAGAAAATCTCGTTACCGGCACACTCGTCAATAATCTGATCGATGAAAGGTGTGGGGTAATTATCTTTAGGACACGCTTTATTTAGGTCTCTGAAATCAATGCACACTCGAATCGTTCCTTGATTTTTATCTACCGGAACGAGATTTGAAACCCATTCAGTCAGAGGAACTGGGAAAATGAATCCTGCCTTAAGCAGCTTTTCAACTTCAGCTTTGATAGCTGCTGCCTTCCTAGGATTGACCAGACAAAGTTTTTGCCTGACCGGCTTAGCGTTTTCATACGTCTTGATCTCATGCTGGACAATAGATGGATCGATGCCAGGCATTTCCTCATAAGACCAAGAAAATACATCCCTATACTCTTTGAAGAGCTCGGTGTAAATTTGAACCTCTTCATGAGAACATTCAGCTCCAATGAAGACATTCTCGATAATATTGGGATCCCTATAAATGTTCATCGGGATAGTAGGAGAGATCACAGCCATGTTCCCTTCAGCATAAACCTGTGTTGGTGCTAAGGGGATCAAGACTGGGTGAACAGGACCAGGAGACTGAGGACTTGGAAAACTTGTTTCTACTTCGCTCAAGTCAGGTAGGAAGTAAGACCGATGATGAAAATAATCCCACGGTCTATCTATACCTATCATTGCTTCCAGGATGGCCTCTTCAAGTGGAAGAGTGGTATCTAGAAAATCCTGGGCAGAAGAAGAAGTAATTGTCCAAGCCGGAGCCACATCACCATCCAACTCTTCCGGCGAAAGAGGAGCTGGGACGGTTTCTGCAGAGTCGACAATAGACTGATATGAAATCTCAGCTGCAGAAATCTGAAATGCCATTCCACCCACTTGACCTTCCTCTAATGTGGCAGTAGGAGAAGGTAAGGTCCAAGGGTCCGAAAAATAATGAGTTCGAAAGAACTCTCTTCGAAGAGGAGCCTTGGAGGATGAAATAGCATTAATATGAACAGTAGGAGGAGGAAGATCAAAAGTACCCATCAAGGAGGAATACATTCCAACTCCTAGATCCTCAACAGGCGTCTTATTATTGTCCAACTTAGGAATAGATGAGTCAGAAGACGCATTCAGGTCTACAGGAGGACAATCCAGTTGATCCACTGTAACGATCCTCCCTTCGTGGGGGAAACACACAATTCGAAATAATGAGGATGCAATGGCATCCATCTCATAAATCCAGTTCCTCCCCAACAGAAGGTTGTATTCCAAGGCTGCATCCACTACCTCAACCTCTATATCAACAGTTTTGCCCCTAACACAGATGGGCAAAGCTGGGACAATACCATGGGGTCTGTGAGAATGACCATCGAACGCAGTCAAAACAGTGCTAGATGGAACAGCTTTGGGAGATCCCACTGGAGGGCATCCCTGAACAAGCTCAAGCAGCTCTTGAATGAGAAGCATGCGCTTGGGTGAACCCAGAGCCAAACACAGTAGCACTAGAAGCAATCGAAGACGAAGAAATAGTGCCCCCTGCTTCGACATAAGCAGGAGTCTGAATGCCTGCAGCACTCACGACAGAAGCCACGTTCCCAGTCGTGGCCATCGAAAGATAAGAATGATACGGAAGATCTGGCGGTCTCTCCGAATCAGGTCCGATGTACTGAAAAACGAACGGATAATCAGGAGGAAGAGGAGATGGACATGTAGCAGGAGGCTCAGGTATATCTTCTATCTGAAAATCTTTTTCCTAAGGAAACAACACTCGCGAGGTGAGCAGAACGCTCCTCTCAGAATCGACACCAGAATCAGCTATGAAACCTTCAGATCTTTGTGGAGGATCTCTCTCCACTGCGTCAGACGCCACAGGGTGGTACCCACCTGCTGAATTACTCCTACGCCTTCTCAAAGAAGGCTCTGGACTCTCGGGAGATAACCCCCGGATTCTCCTCGAACGACGAGGTGCTTGATCAGCCACTTTTATAAATTTTTTAAATTAGACTCAAAAAGTGAAAAGTTAGGCAAGCTAGGAGCAAAGAGCACTCTCTATAATAAAAATCCCTGAGATACAGTCAAGCAAACAGCCTCCAAGTATTTCCGCTCCGGGTGATGAGGACCGGACACCAAAATACAGGAAAGCGAAATATAGGACCTCCCGAAAGCAGTCTGGGATGATTAGGGCCCAGAACAACTAGCGGTATTAGAAACGATTCACGCGAGCCTCCTAACTTCTGACCTTTGCCGGCTCAAGCACCAAGATTCGGAAGAGGCACCCCGGAAATCTTCTTTTGAAAGTGATGCGACGTCTACCTCGGGTACCACGGGTATTTCTCTATTTGCGATCGCTGTCTGGAACCTAAGTGTGACTATATTACCATCCGGTCCCCGTGCTCAGCCAGGCGGAAGTAACAAGTCTAGATAGGTCAGATTCAGCTAATCGGAGGGGGGGTATCCCTCTTCTCAACCTTCACTTCCCCTCGCGCTTGACTCTTGGATGAGAGCTTTCCCGGTCCACCTCACGAAGTTGGATTTCGCTCAATTAATCAACTTCTATGTTTGTTTGAGCGGCCTTGGAGAGTTAACTCTTCACTCACCTATTCCAAAGCCCTACAACCTAGCTAGTTGGTGTAATGACACTTAGAAAAACTTGCTAGTTGATTTTAGATTAAATCGCTTATTTTATGGGCTGTTATATTAAGTCACAAGGATATGGAGATGAAACTTATGGTGTTTTTAACGCAAAAGAAATTAATAAAAACTTAACTACATGCACATGCAGTTATTGTCTTTCGATGAAAAGTAATCTCTATACAGGTTCTACGAGACTAAAAATTGTATTTTTTCTTCTCAAATAACAAGCTCACACTCACAAAAGTTATGAAACTGACTAAATGATTTAAATGCACCTAATGCAAATCACTACAAGCATGCCAATTCTAAGATGCAACTATCTCCTAAAGCAGAGTGAAATTCCCAAAAAGCTCTTTCAGTTTTAACTCTTTTTGTTGTCCTAGAAAGCTATTTCTCGAAATCAAGAACTCTTAATATAAGACACCAAAAACGCTCAAAAACAAGAAGAAGAAATGAATGACAATTCCTCCTCAAAATCAAGCTAAAAACCAAAAGCAAGAAACTTCACAAAAGCTCCAAAAGATATATCGAAACGAAAACAAAAATGCAACAACAAAAACAAAAACAAAACAAAATGTTTTTTGAGTTTTTGAAATGCAAAAACAAAAAGCAAAACAATTTTTTTTTTGAGCTTTTTAGTTTTATAAGGAGAGAGTTTGCAAAGACCAAGCACAACTATCAAAAATCCAAGCCAAACAAGACTGAAATTCAAGCACCAACTTCAACAATGCTCCCAAACCTTATAAGGCTAACTCGTAGCAAGATCAATAAGAGCAAAGAAGACCAGAAAACTCAGCCACTCAGCCTAGACAAATAGTGCAAACTCGTTGCAAACACAAACTTTGAAGAAGCAAGCAAAACTCTTCAAAAGTTGCAACAAAACCTAGCCTACTGAACTCCAAGAAAACCAATCAAGAAAAGAGGCAAAAACGTAATGCAAAGCACAACACAAAGGTAGGAAAGAGTAAATAAGAAAGAGCTCTCTGTTCTGATAAAGCAGAACAGCCAAGAATGCTCAGAAAGCGATCTTGGTACTCAAACCAGAAGTGCCAGCACCAACAACAACACTTTTCCCAAAAGACTAGTTTTCAATCAAACGAAAGAGAGAAAAGATGAAAAACCACATTCTTCACAACCCAGATAGGACAAAGACACTGTAGGAATAGGTCTTCACAGCCAGAAAGGACCAAAAAGTCAAGAAACTCAAAAATTCAAAATCTGCCTAGGTATACGCTACTTCACAGTTATGCAACCAGCGTGCATACGCGTCTGGGCTAAGGGAAACTCGCGTATACGCGGGTCCCTTTAGATAAAATCACGTGTATACGCGACTGTGTGTAGAAAAAAGCGCGTATACAAAGGTAAATAATGAAAAACAAAAGGAATCAAGCCTGGAAAAGGAACCAGGACTTCAGACTGACTGTAAAAAAGTAAACTGGACTGCAAATGAAAGTTAAAACTGTCGGCAACCTACCAAATAGCTGAAACCACCCAACATGAGAATCACAAGAATGTGATCCACAGCGGAGTCGCCAATTCTGTTTCAGGGAATATCACCCTAGAGGTTCGTTGGGTTACAACCTCCACAGAGCAGGGGCATGCTATCTAAGAAGGACTCACACAACCATGCACGTTCAAAAAAACTAAATAGAGTAGAATGAGAAAGTTACCTGTAGGTCCTACGGTTGAAGTAGATCTAGCAGGGTCCAAACCCCCAGCACGCTCATTGTTTATTTCGTCCCTTCTTCTTCCCATCGGATTGTTTATTTCCTTTGGGATCAGAAGATTGGACAGCATTTATGGACAAAGACTGGGAAGGTGATGACTCTACAGGCACAGCCTGACTAGAAGGAGCTGATTGTAAAGACAACTGTTGCAATTGAGAAAGCAGGCTGGCTACACCACTACTGACCAATCCGACAAGTCCATCACCATGCGGACCAGGTTTAGTTTTCGATAAATCTAATTTGGAGCGAGGAGCATTGGGTAAATATTTATAAAGTACCCCAGACTGAGAATAGATCAGTTCTAGCTGCTGGGCCCTGAAAATGGCCTGCTCCTCAGAAAATACCCCAGATAGGGATACATCCTTTGAAATATCTGACTGCAGAGATTTCAAAAACCACTCGAGAAGGAATTCACCTGGAATATGAGCTTTGATAAGCCTCTTCCTTCTCCTCCATTCTTGAATGTGATCAGAAATGTGAGTTGCCTCATCCTGCTTAAAATTAGCCAGGAGTTCGGTCCCAGCCTCATATCTGACAGGCAACTGAAAATGGTTAAGAAATGTGACAGCCAGTTCCCCAAATGTGGCGAAACTGCCCCCAGTGAGCTCTATATACCATTTGGTAGCATTTCCAGTTAGGGTGCGTTGAAATAATCTCAACCTAATCGAATCATCGATCAGGGAGTTCGATGAGCACCATAAGTGGAAAGTGGTGATGTGGTCTGCCGGATCTTCTCCATTCTTACCTTCAAACTTTGGAATGTCTGAAGGAAGTTTGGTTGGAACCGGAGGCCACCCCGGACTATAACGAATCGGATCATTAGTCAACTTCGACAAATCTGGCAAGTTTAACGTTGCCAGAAACGGTAAGCGAGGCGGAGCCTGAGGATTCCATCCTTGATGGGATGGATTCCCAACATTCTGAAAAGAATAGCCTGGATTTGATAAGGCACCAGGCTGCCAGAAAGGACTCGTAGAAAACGGAGAAGAACCTCCTCCCCACGCCGAGTTACCAAAGCCCAGACCAGTTCCCCCCGCTGAAGTATTGAATGAAGAGGAGAGCCCCTGGTAGGGGTTCCAAGCATTAGACAGAGGAGAAAAGGACTGATAAGCACTCGATGAAGCGAAAGAAGCATTCCCTTGATGACCTGCGTAAAACTGATTCCCTGCCCCCGCTGTAGTAAACACAGGATTCCACCCTGTAAAAGTAGTCGAACTTTGCCCTCCAGACCAAGGGTTGAAACTCTGGGTCTGGGACGTAAACGGAAATGACCCTAAAGAAGGATTGGAACTAGAAATGTGCCCAGTTCCAAAGGGGAAACCCTGAAACGAAGCTGATCCACTAACCATGTTAGACATGCGTGTAGATCCAGCTGAAGTAGCGGAAAAGGAAAAAAAGGGATTCCCACTAGAGGGCATCCCTGAACAGAAGGGACCAGAATGAGAAGCATGTGCTTGGGTGAACCCAGAGCCAAACACAGCAGCACTAGAAGCAATCAAAGATAAAGCAATAGTGCCCCCTCCTTCAACAGAAGCAGGGGTCTGAATGCCTGCAGCACTCACGACAGAAGCCGCGTTCCCAGTCGTGGCCATCGAAAGATAAGAATGATACGGAAGATCTGGCGGTCTCTCCGACTCAGGTCTGATGTACTGAACAACGAACGGATAATCAGGAGGAAGAGGAGATGGACATGTAGCAGGAGGCTCAGGTACGTCTTCGATTTGAAAATATTCTTCCTGAGGAAACAAAACTCGTGAGGTTAGCGGAACGCTCCTCTCGGAACCGACACCAGAATAAGCTATGAAACCTTCAGACCTTTGTGGAGGATCTCTCTCCACTGCGTCAGACGCCACAGGGTGGTAACCACCTGCTAAATCACTCCTACGCCTTCTCGAAGAAGGCTCTGGACTCTCGGGAGATAACCCCCGGATTCTCCTCGAACGACGAGGTGCTTGATCAACCACTTTTATAGATTTTAAATTAGACTCAAAAAAGTGAAAATCTAGGCAAGCTAGGAGCAAAGAGCACTCACTATAATAAAAATCCCTGAGATACAGTCAAGCAAACAGCCTCCAAGTATTTCCGCTCCGGGTGATGAGGACCGGACACCAAAATACAGGAAAGCGAAATATAGGACCTCCCGAAAGCAGTCTGGGATGATTAGGGCCCAGAACAACTAGCGAAGGTATTAGAAACAGTTACGCCGACCTCCTAACTACAGCCTTTGCCGGCTCAAGCACCAAAGCTTCGGAAGGGCACCCCCCAGAAGTACTGCTGAAAGTGATGCGACGTCTACCTCAGGTACCACGGGTATTCCTCCCTGCAGTCACCTGTGTGGAACCTAGGAGTGGCAACTATGGGCACCAATCCGTATCAGAAGCTGGGCGGAATGGTCTTGACGTCAGATTCAGCTAATCAGAGGGGGGGTATCCCTCTTCTCAACCTTCACTTCCCCTCGCGCTTGACTCTCGGATGAGAGCTTTCCCGGTCCACCTCACGGAGTTGGATTTTGCTCAATTAATAAACTTCTATGTTTTTTTGAGCGGCCTTGGAGAGTTTACTCTCCACTCACCTATTCCAAGGCCCTACAACCTAGCTAGTTGGTGTAATGACACTTAGAAAACTTGCTAGTTGATTTTAGATTAAATCGCTTATTTTATGGGCTGTTATATTAAGTCACAAGGATATGGAGATGAAACGTATGGTGTTTTTGACGCAAAAGAAATTAATAAAAACTTAACTACATGCACATGCAGTTATTGTCTTTCGATGAAAAGTAATCTCTATACAGGTTCTACGAGACTAAAAATTGTATTTTTTCTTTTCAAATAGCAAACTCACACTCACAAAAACTATGAAATTGACTAAATGATTAAATGCACCTAATGCAAATCACTACAAGCATGCAAATCCTAAGATGCAAATCTCCTAAGGCAGAGTGAAATTTCCCAAAAAGTCCTTCAGTTTTAACTCTTCTTTGGTTGCCCAGAAAGCTAGTTCTCGAAATCAAGAACTCTTAAGATGAAGACACCAAGAACACTTAAAAACAAGAAGAAGAAATCAATGACAACTCCTCAAAATCAAGCTAAAAACCAAAAGCAAGAAACCTCACAAAAGCTTCAAAAGATATAGCAAACGAAAATGAAAATGCAACAACAAAAGCAAATAACCAGTGAAAATGTTTTTTAAGCCTTTGAAATGCAAAAACAAAAAGCAAAGCAAATGTTTTTTGAGCTTTTTAGTTTTATAAAGAAAGAGCTCGAAAAGACCAAGCACAACTATCAAAAATCCAAACCAAACAAGACTGAATTTCAAGCACAAACTTCAACAATGCTCCCAAACCTTATAAGGCTAACTCGTAGCAAGATCAATAAGAGCAAAAGAAGACCAGAAAACTCAGCCACTCAGCCTAGACAAATAGTGCAAACTTGTCGCAAACAAAGACTCCAAAGAAGCAAGAAAATCTCTTCAAAAGTTGCAACAAAACCTAGCCTATGGAACTCAAGAAAACCAATCAAAAATGAAGCAAAAATCGCAATGCGAAGCACAACACAAATATAGGAGCGAGTCAGTGAGCAGAAGCTCTCTGTTCTGATAAAGCAGAACAACCAAGAATGCTCAGAAAGCGATCTTGGAACTCAATCCAGAAGTGCCAGCACCAGAAACAACACTTTGCCAAAAATACTAGTTTTCGATCAAACGAAAGAGAGAAAAGACATGAAACCACTTCCTTCACAATCCAGAGAGCACAGAGACTCTGTAGGAACAGGTCTCCACAGCCAGAAAGGACCAAAAAGTCAAGAAACTCAAAAATTCAAAATCTGCCTAGGTATACGCTACTTCACAGTTATGCAACCAGCGTGCATACGCGTCTGGGCTAAGGGAAACTCGCGTATACGCGGGTCCCTTTAGATAAAATCATGTGTATACGCGACTGTGTGTAGAAAAAAGCGCGTATACAAAGGTAAATAATGAAAAACAAAAGGAATCAAGCCTGGAAAAGGAACCAGGACTTCAGACTGACTGTAAAAAAGTAAACTGGACTGCAAATGAAAGTTAAAACTGTCGGCAACCTACCAAATAGCTGAAACCACCCAACAGGAGAATCACAAGAATGTGATCCACAGCGGAGTCGCCAATTCTGTTTTAGGGAATATCACCCTAGAGGTTCGTTGGGTTACAACCTCCACAGAGCAGGGGCATGCTATCTAAGAAGGACTCACACAACCATGCACGTTCAAAAAAACTAAATAGAGTAGAATGAGAAAGTTACCTGTAGGTCCTACGGTTGAAGTAGATCTAGCAGGGTCCAAACCCCCAGCAACCTGAAAGACAAGAAGAAACCAACACGAAGAACAGGTTGTGTTGAGCCTCAAAATTGTGCTTTCCTTCACTTCATTTTACCTCATTTTCCCTTGTCCATTGCTATATTAGACCCAATTGATCAATGAATATAGTTAAAATTACTTCTAGAATGATTTACATGACTGACTTGTTAAATTTTGTGATTTTTGCCATTATAAAGCATTTTGACCGGAACTAGCTGCAGAATGCAGACATTCCGTAGCTAACCGGCGATTCTGCAGCTGCCTTCATGTTTGAGTATGTTCCAGATGGCCTCTTGAGAAAAACCGCATATGGGCATGATCCACGTCATGTCTACATGGTTCGTTGCTCATCATGGAGGAAGAAACGAATTCTGGGTATGGTTTTGAACGTGGGGAACACATTTAGGAAGGAAGACTTCTATTAGGACTGTCTCAGTCCAGATGTCTTTTCCTCTTCACGCAGCCACTTCAAAGAGTCCTAACTTGATTCCGATAAGGAAAGACAGTGTTCCTGAATTGTTGCAATTATTGTTATGTGCATTTGCTTTATAAAGACTTGGGAGACCGAGAGCTATGTTAGAGATTTTATGTTAGATTTGATGCCAGATTTTGTTTAGACTCTGTGCTACATTTCTGAAGACGCAGAGTGTTATGTTCAAACTATTTCATCATTAATGGAGCAAACCGTGTTGTTTTGAAGCGTGATTTAATTTGGAGTTGAATTCCGTCAAGTGGTAGAGGGCCCCTGCCTCTTGCACGGATTTATTTTGCGTAAATTAGATAAGTTTCCTAGCTGCCTTTACGTTTTGCATTTGAATTTGTAGTTGTTTTTTTTTAATTAGCTACTGTAGTCGTATTCATTCTAACTCTTCCACAAGAATACACTCTTCCAACAGATTATAATGATGAATGTTGAATGACTATAGTATTGTAGGATTAGGAGTTAAATTTGTAGTTGTTTTAACTAGCTACTGTAGTTATATTCATTCCAGCTCTTCCATAAGAAGACACTCTTCCAACAGATTATAATGATGAATGATGAATAGCGATAGTACTGTAGGATTTAGTTGTAGTTTTTGCTATTCACTATCACAGTTACACTTGTTCTAATCACTCTTCCACAAGAAGAAACTCTTCCAAGAAAAACTTAAGAAGTTCAAGGCATGACCGTGATAATGAATGATTTAGTTGTGTGTTTGTACTAAGTATCATCTCTGTTCTTGCTCTTAAACGCTTGCCCAAGACATCATAATGACGAGTAGGGTATGGATATGATATCTTAGTTTTTCATTTGCTTTCAGTCTATTTGCTTACAATTGCACCCAATTACATAGTCAGAATTGTTCTATCTCTTCCAAAAGAAGGAACTTTTCCAAAATATCACTAATGATGAACAAACAGATTGTGTAACTTCATAGAATAATGCATGTTAGCATAGTTAGAATGCTCCGGAGTTTCATTGCATTTAACTCATATTCAATTACTTTGTTTCGAGTTTGATGATGACTTATAGTTCAGCATTGTTTTAGATTAGTGGCATTTTAAGTTCATTATTAGATTAACCCTTTGCATTGCACTTCACATTCAGATTGTCATCCATTGCACAATAGATTACTTCAGTTGTTAGGATTAACAAGACAACCTTCATTATTCACAAACCTCTTCTTGTTCTAAAATCCCTAATTGATCTATAACCATATGAACATAAGACAACATCATTCTAAGGCCTGAAGTACCTCTGCAATTACCTCATCATTTTATAAACAGAGCTCTTCCTCAAAAGACTACTTTGGAAAGAAATCAATAACTCTTGAGTAAAGGTTTTGTGACATTCAATTAAATTGCAGAATAGAGATAGGAGCTAGTTCTAAAATAGAAGATCTTATGATGATAACAATGTTTTTCCTCTAATTATGTTTCAAATCTCTAATCAAGGACAAAGTATCGCATCATTGTAAGTTAGTTGTTTCACTGTTTATTTATAGAATTTGCATACTTAGTGATCATTTCTCAAGTTTAGTTTGTGTTTTGAATCATTTGTCTAAAATTCATTATCAAGCTTTGCTTTTATTTAGTCATAGTGTAGATTTAATTTTGCTTTAGTATTCCCAATTGCATTTTCCATTTGTCATTCCATCAATTAGGCTTAACTCTGTTTTTAATCACCAGCTTCTTTCCACTAGCTTTCTAGGCATTTTCCTGCAAACATAAAACCACCAAAAGACCAAAAACATCATAAATCATCACAAAAGACCAAAAACATCATAAACACTACACACAACGCATTAGGAAACAAGCACCTAGGTACATACAATACACTTCACTTCAGCAGTTTACAAATCCTGGTTGACAATTAAATGAGCTCAGTTTAGGAGACTAGATTGAGACCCAACATTTTGGCGCCGTTGCCGGGGAAGTGAAAACTAGGTAACCTTTGTTTCTTAACATCCAAAAACAATTTTATGCGTAGGGAGAGAGATTCAAGGGGAAGATTTATAAGCAGCAGAGGCAGAAGTTTGATTTCTAGAACACCACTTGTTTCATCTAGATCCAGAACTAGTACACCTTCAACTCAAACCTATCTTCCATCCTTTATTGATCCTGGACTTCTAGAAAATCTAAGGTCACCTATTCCATTAGAGAAACCTTCCACTTCATCCACTGAACCTGCCATAGAAGAAGATCTAAAAACTCTTGTTGGGGATACAAACCTTTCTACTTCCACAGGAGAGTCAACCATGGCAGAAGAAGGAGGGGGAGGAGTTTTTAATGGAGAACACACATTATTTGGAGGAGGAGGTAGAGGTAGAGGTAGAAGAGAAGGAGGAAGAGGAGAAGGAGGTAGAGGTGCAGATGGAGGAAGAGGTAGAATAGGAAGCTCTTTTGGGTTCCCTATACTTGATGAAGAAACCAATACAACCATGAAAAACATTTCACCCTCCGTCCTTCCAAACTTCTATGGACTTAAAACTGAAGATCCTGAAACTTTCTTATTCGAATTTGAAGTGCTGTGTAGGACTTATGACTACTTACAAGATGCTCAAAAATTGAAATTATTTCCTTCAACTTTGAAGGGAGCAGCATTGAAGTGGTTTATGAGTCTGATCAGCAGTTCTATTAGAACATGGGAAGACAGGAAACAAGCATTTCTAGAGAGATATTTGGATTATTGTATGCCGGTTAATCATAAGGAAGAAGTGTTCAAGATGTTACAAAAAGAAGATGAAAATTTGGAAGATTTGTTGGAGAGATTCAATTACAACATCAAAAGGGCAAAAATGGAAAATCTAGATCAAGACACCTTAAAAGCTCTTTTGTTGAAAACAATTAGGGATGAATGGTTGGATATTCTTAACATGATGGGAAAAGGAGATATATCACAACTTACATTACCTGAAATATCGGAGTTATGTATTAACCTTTCAAGAGGGAAATCTAAAACTGTCAAAGGTCCAAGAGATCCCGCTCTTGCAAGGGCAAGTAAATCTGCTTCTGGGACAGTAAGTAGATCAGAAATTGGACACATGCTTGATGATTTTAAGTCTGACATCTTCGGGAGTCTTAGTGAAAAAATAGACACCCTCAAGATACAAAACAAGCAAAAGGCTGAATCTGATGCCTTGGCAATCTTTTGTCCCAAATGTAGAAAGAAACATGCCCTAAGAGAGTGTCCTTTGGATGTAAAAGTTATAGAAACCTGTGTCATTTGTTCTGAGAAACATGAGACCAAGAATTGTCCTTCTCTTCCTGGTCTCAAGGCTGTTTTTCAGGAAGAAACTCCTACAGATTCCACAGAGTCTCTTAATTTTGTATCTAGAAGACCTTGGCAGAGACCTCAGACACAAGGATTCCATGATCAAATGTATAATCAACCTCCACCTTGGAATTCTTGGCAGCAACCTTGGCCCCAATTTCAAAATCAATCGCAATCTTGGGCACAAGGAACACAAAGTCCCTATGGAAGATACTCTCCATATTATCAGTATCCACCATCCTATGCACCATATCCACATTTTTATCCTCAAAATCCTCAACAAAATTTCCCTCAAAATCTTCAACAAAATTTTCAACAAAATCCTCAACAACATCATCAGAACCAACCACATCAAAATCAACCACTTCCATTACCATTCCCTCAAAAATCCAATCAATTTCCAGCTCAGCCCATACCAAACCCCAATAATAAGAAACCTCATAATACATACATGATAGAAGGTCAACAATTTCCAACTTATTTAATTACTCCTCTAGACCTTAGTGATGTTCAACTTAGGTCTGGAAGGATACTTGAGAAGAGGAAACCTTCTGTGATCATACAAGAACAAGATAATTTTGAGGAAGACTCCCTACGGGTTAATAAAAGTCTTGAGGAAGATACATCCTTTCAAGATCAAAACATTGAAAAACTGAAACAAAAAGATCCAATAAATCCAACTCCAGTATTAGAGCAACCATCCACATCTACTTCTATACCTCCCTTCCCGGAAAGATTACAAATTGATAGAGGTGTAGAAAAGCAAATAATGGTGCCTAATTATGATTTCTTAGATGAATTGAGAAATGTTTGCATTAAAATTCCATTATTGCAAGCCATCAAGGAAATCCCAATTTTAGCCAAAACAATAAAGGAGTTGAGTATGAAGACAACAAGAAAAAGAATAAGAGAAACCAAGAAAATCCAGCTGGTAGGACAAATAGCAGACATTATGATGGGCAAGATTACTATTCCAAAGTACCTTTACCCAGGAAATCCAGTTGTCAAAATTCACATCAACGGAATTGAAATTCAAAACACACTCATTGACTTAGGAGCAGCAATAAATATCATGAGTAGACAAATCATGGACAAACTGAAACTTCCTAATCTTCTCTTTACACCCACACTGTTACAATTAGCAGATAGATCGGTAATCAGACCAGATGGGGTAATAGAAGATATTCCAATGTCCCTAGACTCTTGGGAGTACCCTGTGGATTTCATGATCCTAACTCCTAAGAATAATCTAGGAGGCCATCCTGTTATATTAGGAAGACCTTGGTTGGCTACAGCTGATGCTTTTATTAGTTGTAGGTCCTGTGATATGTATATTTCTGATGGTAGTTCAACTAAGAAATTCACTTTATATCCTCCAGCTAGGACAATTACAGATCTAGATGACACTCAATGGATAGAGGATGAAGAATATTTACAACCACTCTTCACAATTTCAAAAATTAGTGAAGATAATCAAATTCTGAATACTCTAGAAAAATTTGAATCCTCTCCAGAACACAAACATGAATCATTTCAAGAGGGATCCAATATTGAGTTTTTGTCATCTAGGCAGATGTCTCTTCATTCTATGAACAAATTTGGCAGCTCTACAAGTGAAATTTTTCCAGGCAAAACTTTGAATATAAATAAGAACCTAGAAAAATCTCAACAAGAGGAGTTAGTCAAAATATTACAGAGACATTCTTCTGCATATGCATGGGAATACACTGACATGAAAGGGATAAGTCCCAAGACTTGTACTCATCACATCTATATAGAGGCAAATTGTAAACCAATCAGACAACCTCAAAGACGGATGAATCCAAATCTTAGGGAAATTGTCAAGGAAGAATTACAAAAATTGTTAAATGTTAACTTCATCTATCCTATTTCAGATAGTCAGTGGGTTTCCCCTTTAGTAATTGTACCTAAGAAAAATGGAAAATGGAGGGTGTGTGTTGACTACCGAGAACTGAATAAAGCTACTCTTAAAGACCATTTTACCTTACCTTTCATAGATCAAGTATTAGATACATTAGCAGGTAAAAAGTACTTTTCATTCCTAGATGGGTTTAGTGGTTACAATCAAATCCAAGTAGCACTTGAAGACCAAGATAAAACCACATTTACTTGTCCTTGGGGTACCTATGCCTACCGAGTATTACCATTTGGATTATGCAATGCACCCGCAACATTCCAAAGGGAAGTATTAGGAATTTTTTCTGATCTAATACATGACTGTGTAGAGGTGTACATGGATGATTTTACAGCTTATGGGGATACATTTGAAGAGGCTTTAGAAAACTTGGAAAAGGTCTTAAAAAGATGTCAAGAAGCAAACCTTTCTCTTAGTCATGAAAAATGTTTTATGATGTTCACTGAAGGTATTGTTTTAGGGCACCACATTTCAGGGGATGGGATTAGAGTTGATGAGGCTAAAGTTGAAGTTATTTCTAACCTATCCATTCCAAGTTGTCAAAGAGATGTTAGAAGTTTTCTAGGATTTACAGGGTATTATCGGAGATTTATAGAAAACTTCACCAAAATAGCATCTCCACTCTTCAAACTACTTACCAAAGATTGTGAATTTAAGTGGACTTCTGATTGCCAATTAGCTTTTGAAACCCTAAAAACCAAAATTTCTGAAGCACCTATATTAAGGGGACCTAACTGGAAGTTACCTTTTCATATCTCGACAGATGCTTCTGATACAGCTCTAGGAGCAGTATTGGGACAGAAATATTTGATTCCCTATGCCATCTATTATATCAGTAAAAATTTGACTCCTGCAGAGTTAAACTATACTGTAACTGAAAAAGAGTTTTTAGCTGTTGTTCATGCCATAAACAAATTTAGACACTATATAACAGGCTATGAAACTTTTATTCACACTGATCATTCTGCCATTAGATACTTAATGAATAAATCAATCACTAATGGCAGAGTTATAAGATGGTTGTTATTATTCCAAGAATTCAACATTACTATTCTAGATAGGCCTGGAAAACAAAACACTGTGGCTGATTTCCTGTCTAGAATCCAAAATATCAAAGATGACACTCCGGTTGAAGATCAATTTCCTGATGAATATCTTTTTGCAATCTCTACCCAAACTCCATGGTTTGCTGATATTGCCAATTATTTAGTTTCAGGAAAATTTCCTTCAATTATGAATGCAAGGGATAAAAGAAAAATTATTAATGATAGTGCAGGATATTCATGGGTCGCTAATGAGTTGTAAAAGACAGGTCCAGATTTGATCATTAGAAGGTGTGTTCATGAAGATGAGATGCCTGAAATTCTCAAGGCATGTCATGATGAACCTTGTGGCGGACACTTTGCAGATAAGAGGACAGCCTATAAGATCCTTAATTCAGGATATTATTGGCCATCTTTGTTTAAAGATGCAAGGGAGTATGTAAAAAGGTGTGATAGTTGCCAAAGGGTAGGGAAACCTTCTCCTTCAGGTGAGATGCCATTACAACCTCAGGTACACATTGAACCTTTTGAAAAATGGGCTTCGGATTTTGTAGGACCTATTAGTCCTCCATCAAGACAAAAGAAATACATATTAGTTTGCACTGATTATGTTACTAAGTGGGTAGAAGCTAAACCATTACTTGTTGCTAATGAATCATCCGTAGTTACTTTTCTTTTTGAGGATATTTTTACTCGTTTTGGTGTCCCAAGGGAAATTGTTACAGATCAAGGAGCTCAATTTACATCAAGGCTAGTGGAGCAAATGATGGAGAGGTACAAAATCAGGCATAGAAAATCTACTCTTTATCATCCACAAGCAAATGGTCAAGTGGAATCTACTAATAAGGTCATTGAAGGAATCCTAACAAAGACTGTTCATTTACATAGAAGAGATTGGGTAGATAGGCTTCCCGAAGCCTTGTGGGCCTATAGAACTACATGGAGAAACACAACAGGCCATACTCCTTATGAGCTTGTTTATGGAAAGCAAGTTTTGTTTCCCATAGAGTTCCAAATTCAAACATTCAAGATGGCAGTTCAGCTAGGACTTGATCTAACGGAGGCACAAAAGCATAGACTAGAGCAAATTAATGAGTTGGATGAGATCAGACAAGATGCAGTTCAGAAAACAAATCTAGTCCAACAGCAAAGGGCTAGATGGCATGACAAGTACATCAAGGAGAAGAAATTCAAAGAGGGTGACTGGGCTCTCTTGTTTGATTCAAAATTCAAGGATTTTCAAGGAAAATTTCAGACACATTGGCTTGGGCCATATGAAATTGTTCGAATTTTTGATAATGGGGCAGTAAAAATCAGAACTATAGATGAAGAAGAGGTCACTTTTCTTGTGAATGGTCATACACTGAAGCTATACCACAAGCCACTCTCAAGAGAAGAGTTTGTCAAGAAGTTCCAAGAAGACAATGATGTGAAGTTAATGAAGAAGAGTCTCTCTTCTTCATCAACTTGATTAAATTTTCTGAAGCATTTTTCTTCTAAAAAAAAATAAAGGTATAAGCATGAAAACCAATCATTGATTAGCATGTTTATACAGAAAAGATAGGGTGAAAATCAGAGTCTCTCTGACACTCTAACTTTTCCCATTTTTTTTGTTTTTACAAGCAGCTGTTACAAAAAAAAATCATAAGTTCAGTTCCATAGTGCTTATGATTCATTTCATTTCATTTCACTCCATTCACTTATCCATTCATACTCCATTTCATTCCACCATTCATATTTCACTCCATTCCACATTTCATTCATCTCATTCCATCTTCCATCCATCTCATTTTCATGTCAAAATACAAAATTTGATATCTTGCTGTAAGTGAATAAAATATGTCATGAATTGCAGTACAGCCCTTATGTTCTTTTCACTCCATTTCATAAACTGAATCCATTCCATTTCATCATCCAATTTATACATATCATAATCCATTATCCATTTTCATTCATACCATTTAACATTTCACCCATACTCCAAAAACATTCCATTTCATGATTAAAGTGCTCTACAGGAACATTCTGCAGCTCAGTGGACATTCTGCAGCTGATCAGCCTTTCTGCAGCCAGACAGTCTTTCCGCAGCTACAAATCCTGAAGGCATCAACCAGCAGACATCAGAATTGCAACAAAGTGACCCAGTGTATCCATGAATCAAAAGCATCAAGAAAATTATGAAGACTCCTCCAAAGGTGAACAAGAAGAAAAAGGCTACAAAAATCAAATAAAGGGCAGAGGTAACAAGTTTAAATTATAATGGCATTTCATAAAAGTTTAGCATAGTTTAGTTATGGATTGTTCGAAAAGGTTGTTTTAATTGTTTTTATTGATCAACACCAATAAACCCTCCACAGACTTTGGATTAAAATCTTCCATTTCAAATTTCATATCCGATATCATTTAAGCAGTTAAAAAATGGCCGAGGTATTTGAATTCTCCACGTCTCTTAACCAAATCATTCAATGATGATTTCCTCTGCCGTCGTAAAAATCTCCGTCGTCTCTTCAATCATTAATACATTCCCTCCACCTCACTCCACTACTTCATTCTGTGACCACTGCCATAACTTCATTCCGTAGCCGGCATTCCATTCCGAAGACAGAGATATTATTATCACCAAGAGCAGAGCCAAAATATCAGTTTGAATAACATTGAGCATTGTAAACTCAGAGCAGAGCAAAAGGGTAAATTTGGAAGCATAACAGCGTGAGAATTTGAAGCCATTTGATTCCGTGGGTATACAAAGTATCACTGTGGGTAGAGTTTGAGCATTCTTACTATAAACACAGAAGTGTAGCAGTGTGAAGTTTGAAGTCTTTTGCTACCAGAGACAGAGGTGTTGCAGTGATTGAAATTGAAACTATTTGCTACCAAGAGCCAGAGGTGTTGCAGTGTTGAATTCGAAACCATTTGCTACCAAGAGCCAGAGGTATTGCAGTGAAGAAGTTGAAGCCAGTTGTCACTGTCAAACAGAGACATATCAGTCCAAAGTTCAATTGTCAACAGAGGTATATTAGCCAGAAGTTTTGAAGCTATTGCCACTATTAATCAGAGGTATGTCATTCTAAGTTTGAAGCCATTTCCATTCAGAACTTAAAGCTATTTCAATCCGAAGGTGAAAGTCATTGTTTTTGTGGATAGAAGAGTGTTAATTTGAATATTGAAGAAGCAATCATGGGTTTCATTGTAAGGACTGAACCAATGGGTTCAAAATATTTAGAAGGCTACCCACAATGCAAAGAAATGTTACAACAAATAGGATGGCTTCAATTTTTGGAGAAATTTAATGGCTTCCACAAGGAAGTCACTAAAACATTTTCAAGATCATTTCAAGGAACCGAAGTTGAGGTGGGTGATGTAAAATTTACTGTCACTGAAGTTTTCATTGCAGAGGCTACAGGGTTGCTCAGAACTGGAGAGAGATGGTTTAAAAATAGAGAATTCCACAATGACTCCTGGAAACAAATTTTAAAATCACCAGGTATGGATGTTAGTGTATTTAAGAAAGGAATTCCCAGTTCTGCATTGAAAAACAAATGGAGAAAAATACTACTTCTTCTGCAAAAATTTATTACATGTGAGGGTAGATATGGAACATTTTATGTCTACCACATTAGACTAATGATGCATTATCTGGGGGAAGACTTAAACCTACCATATTTCTTGCTTCAAAGTCTGAAGAAGATGGCTTCCTGTGTTCAGAGAAGAGTTCAATTTTTAGAGACAACCCTATATCATCATGGTTTGGTCAAAATTTTGATTGAACATCATCTAGCTAAAACAAATGATACATGGGACGATTTATTAATAAGAAATCATTTTGAAGAAGCAAAAGAACCATCACCTGAACCACAGCCTACAAAGAGAAGTAGGAAATGGAGGGCTTCAAAAGTTGAAATTGACAAAACAATCCAAGAGAGCAGTGAGGAAATCATTTTAGAGAAGTTGACTCGAATCAAGAGGCAACTTAAAGAAGAGAAGGTAATCAAGGAATCTGCCACAGAGAAGGGAGAGGGATCCTCTCAGCCTAGGAGAAGCCACAGATTAAGGGGAAAACTGAAGAAAACACTAATCAAACAAACAGGGCTAATCAATATAGAAGATGAAGAAACATCCATTGAAGAGGATGTCGAAGAGGATTTTTATGAAGGAACCCCTGAAATTGACCCTGCTCAACAGGAAATTTATGACTATGTGGAAACTTTGGAGAGAAGAGTTTCAGAAAGCAAAGAGAGAACCCCCAGCCCTCCACTGTCTGAAATAGATATATTAAGAAGGGATAGGTATGAGTTGGAATTACTGAATAGACACATCAAAAATGAGAATGAAATTCTCAAAGATCAAGTCAAGCTCAAAAATGATATGAACTCAACCTTATCCCTGCATATAGACAAAGTGGAGAGGACCAATGAGAATTTGAAGACAAGGAACAAAAAGCTGATCAGGGCACTCACCAACCTAAGGTTCAAACTCGTTATCAGGAAACCCAGAAGACCCCTAGCTTCCAGACAAAGGAGAAGGAGAGGATTAGATGTCCTTGCAGAAGCCTCTGAGTTCATAGGATAATTTGCATGAGGACATGCAAAGAGACAGCAGTGGGGGTATGTTGAGCCTCAAAATTGTGCTTTCCTTCACTTCATTTTACCTCATTTTCCCTTGTCCATTGCTATCTTAGACCCAATTGATCAATGAATATAGTTAAAATTACTTCTAGAATGATTTACATGACTGAATTGCTAAGTTTGGTGATTTTTTCCATTGTAAAGCATTTTGACCGGAACTAGCTGCAGAATGCAGACATTTCGTAGCCAACCGGCGATTCTGCAGCTGCCTTCATGTTTGAGTATGTTCCAGGTGGCCTCTTGAGAAAAACCGCATATGGGCATGATCCACGTCATGTCTACATGGTTCGTTGCTCATCATGGAGGAAGAAACGAATTCTGGGTATGGTTTTGAACGTAGGGAACACATTTAGGAAGGAAGACTTCTATTAGGACTGTCTCAGTCCATATGTCTTTTCCTCTTCACACAGCCACTTCAAAGAGTCCTAACGTGATTCCGATAAGGAAAGACAGTGTTCCTAAATTGTTGCAAGTATTGTTATGTGCATTTGCTTTATAAACGCTTGGGAGACCGAGAGCTATGTTAGAGATTTTATGTTAGATTTGATGCTAGATTTTGTTTAAACTCTGTGCTACATTTCTGAAGACGCAGAGTGTTATGTTCAAACTATTTCATCTTTAATGGAGCAGACCGTGTTGTTCTGAAGCGTGATTTAATTTGGAGTTGAATTCCGTCAGGTGGTAGAGGGCCCCTGCCTCTTGCACGGATTTAGTTTGCGTAAATTAGATAAGTTTCCTAGCTGCCTTTACGTTTTGCATTTGAATTAATAGTTGTTTTTATTAGCTACTGTAGTCGTACTCATTCTAACTCTTCCACAAGAAGATGCTCTTCCAAAAGACTATAATGATGAATGTTGAATGACTATAGTATTGTAGGATTAGGAGTTGAATTTATAGTTGTTTTAACTAGCTACTGTAGTTATATTCATTCTAGCTCTTCCACAAGAAGACACTCTTCCAAAAGATTATAATGATGAATGATGAATAGCTATAGTACTGTAGGATTTAGTTGTAGTTTTTGCTATTCACTATCACAGTTACACTTGTTCTAATCACTCTTCCACAAGAAGAAACTCTTTCAAGAAATTCTTAAGAAGTTCAAGACATGACCGTGATAATGAATGATTTAGTTGTGTGTTTGTACTAAGTATCATCTCTGTTCTTGCTCTTAAACGCTTGCCCAAGACATCATAATGAAGAGTAGGGTATGGATATGATATCTTAGTTTTTCATTTGCTTTCAGTCTATTTGCTTACAATTGCACCCAATTACACAGTCAGAATTGTTCTATCTCTTCCAAAAGAAGGAACTTTTCCAAAATATCACTAATGATGAACAAACAGATTGTGTAACTTCATAGAATAATGCATGTTAGAATAGTTAGAATGCTCCGGAGTTTCATTGCATTTAACTCATATTCAATTACTTTGTTTCGAGTTTGATGATGACTTATAGTTCAGCATTGTTCTAGATTAGTGGCATCTTAGGTTCATTCTTAGATTAACTCATTGTACTTGCACTTCATATTCAAATTGTTATCCATTACACAATAGATTACTTCAGTTGTTAGGATTAACAAGACAGCCTTCATTATTCACAAACCTCTTCTTGTTCTAAAATCCCTAATTGATCTACAACCATATGAACAGAAGACAACATCATTCTAAGGCCTGAAGTACCTCTGCAATTTCCTCATCATTTTATAAACAGAGCTCTTCCTCAAAAGACTACTTTGGAAAGAAATCAATAACTCTTGAGTAAAGGTTTTGTGACATTCAATTAAATTGCAGAATAGAGATAGGAGCTAGTTCTAAAATAGAAAATCTTATGATGATAACAATGTTTTTCCTCTAATTATGTTTCAAATCTCTAATCAAGGACAAAGTATTGCATCATTGTAAGTTAGTTGTTTCACTGTCTATTTAGAGAATTTGCATACTTAGTGATCATTTCTCAAGTTTAGTTTGTGTCATTTGCCTAAAAGTCATTATCAAGCTTTGCTTTTATTTAGTCTTAGTTTAGATTTGATTCTACTTCAGTGTTTCCAATTGCATTTGCCATTTGTCATTCCATCAATTAGGCTTAACTCTGTTTTGATCACCATCTTCTTTCCATTAGCTTGCTAGGAATTTTTCCTGCAAACATAAAATCACCAAAAGACCAAAAACATCATAAATCATCACAAAAGACCAAAAACATCACAAAACACTACACACAACACATTAGGAAACAAGCACCTAGGTACATACAGTACACTTCACTTCAGCAGTTTACAAATCCTGGTTGACAATTAAATGAGCTCAGTTTAGGAGACTAGATTGAGACCAAACAGGTTGTACAACATATATCTACTCTAAATGTTAGTGAAATCCATATATAACATTAAACAAATCATAATGAATGCTTAAATAACAATATTCTTCATATATGAAAAGCATACACTAACACGTATATTTCGGGAACAACACGGTACTTCTGTATTATAAATAGCATGTACAAAAGTAACGAGTGGAGAGATCACCTGATCCTTCCATGGCCTTCGAGCAGACCGTCGTCCGGATCCGTCCTGCCCTTGCCTCGCTAAGACTCCTTCCAAACTGGTGCATACGAGATGACATATAAAGGGATGTGCATCTCAAGGAAACAAGGGTTTCCTACAATGAACTGGGAAAGTGCAGGAGGCACGGGGAATCAGACTTGGATAGGGAATACCAACAGAGTATAATATCAATAATTCTCTCTCTTCCTTAGGCCATACACATGAGGGCTTTTTATAGTCCCTCCAAGTAGTTTCAGCAGTTGGAAACAGTTGGCCACGGGCTGGGGTGGTTGAACTACCTGAGTAACCATCAACCCAGCGCGAAATTAGGGATTTTTTATATATATTTTTAATCATTTTAATGGCATACGCGGAAAAGTGCAGCTGGACTCGCGTATACACGCGGAAAAGTACGGGCATAGTCGCGTATGGGGATTTTTACACTGTTTTTAAGTGAATTTGTCCAAGTCTGTAGGAATGGGTGCCCATAAAGCCATAAAGCAATCATGAATCATATGAAGGTGAGAAATGATGCTATAACACCATTTCTCTCTAGAAACTTGTTTTGCTTCTTTTAGTTAGCAATCCTAGAATTTTCATATCATTGGTAGTTTTTCATTAAGTGCACTGAAGCATTTTAGTCTTTTTCATAGTTTTTTGATGTGTGTTAAGAGTGAGTAACTGAAAATAAAAACAAGTTTGTTTTCTTATTTAGTTTTGTAGAACCCATTTAGAAATCTATTTTCATCGAAAGAAAAATATTTCATTTGCATGTAGTAGGTTTTCATTGATTTCTTTTGCGTCGATAAACACCATCAGTTTCACTTTTATATACCTTTGACTTAATTAACAACCAATTTAAAATCAAGTGTTATAATTAAAATCAACTTGCATTTTTTGTATCATTGTCATTAATCATACACCAACTAGCTAGGTTGTAGGGCCTTGGAATAGGTGAGTGGATATTTATCTCTCCAAGGTCGCTCAAACTAGTAAACATAGAAAGTTAATCCAACTCTGTTAAATGGACCGGGAAAGCTCTACCTCTAGATGTTGGAAAAATACTGAGAGGGGGGGGGGGTGAATCAGTATTTAGTGCAGACAATCAAACTTTTACTTTTTCCCTTCTAAAAACCCATACGCTACTTTACTGAAGGCAACTAGCGTATATACGCGGATATCCTTTACAGAACTCGCGTATGTCCAGAGATCTAATTATGTGTTTGAATCTTAACTCAGATCATTGCATTATTCATTCATCAGATATTTCAGAAACAGTAAACAGGTGCAGACAGAACAGAATAATCATCACGCATATGCAACACACATGAACACCGGGATTTTTAGGTGGAAACCCAATTCGGGAGAAAACCACCGCTGCCGTTGCTTCAGCCTTCAAAATTTATTATTAAGAAAACTTCTTACAATCATGTACTGGTGCAGACTCAAACCAGCACGCAGGCACCCACCTGCAGAAGGCTACAACCTTCTCTCATTTACCAGCCTATCCTAGAAGGGAGCTACAACCCCCTGCTCTCGTTTACCAGCCTCTCCTGGAAGGGAGCTACGACCCCCTGAACTCGTTTACCAGCCTCTCCTGGAAGGGAGCTACAACCCCCTGACTGAAGGCTTCGACCCTCAGCACCACTGCAGACCATGTTTCATCAATTTTCAAACTGGATCAAACAACTTCAACACAACCCTTTACTTATCAACAATCATACCTTGCTCATTGCTTCAAACAGAACAGTGAGACCACTGTAACCAGAATATCAGATATAACCCAGACTTCAGAATAGATATGCAGAAACACATTCAACCTTCAGCAACCATTAGATCAGAAATCATACGCGCTTTTATTTAATCAGACCCGCGTATATACGCGCTTTCCAGAAGACGAACCCGCGTATACTTCAGTGCATTTTCCAGGGAAAAACCCTAACTGCGCATACGCGCTTTTCTTTCCACAGACCCACGTATATACACGCTTTTCATAAAACGAACCTGCATATAGATCTATAAAAGATAAATTTTGCAGTACAGACCAGATCTACAAACTTACCCAGATCTCTTTAATCTCTTCAACAGGATTTCGCCAGGTCTTCTTCACTTCTTTTCAGATCATCCTTGACATTCACCATTTCTAGATCTAGAGATCTTGAACCTTCATCATGTTCATAGGTGCATTATAGATTCATATCTATCAATTAGGAACAGGGTTCAACCATATAGATATACTTCAGAGAGAAGTATTCATCAAAGCCCAGACACATGCACACCTTTTGCACAATGATTTTCTTCTCCTTATATAGGGTTACCCTTCATCAATACCATGAGTCAAAACCACATAACTTCCAATGGTATTCCTGGACGAGATCACATAGGCGAACCATTATTCAATACAATGGGTCAAAACCATGGCAGTTACCCCTGGTTTTACAAATTTAGAGCGATTTTTCCCATACGCGACTTGGCACGTTATTTCCCGCGTGCATACGCTACTTCGTCTAGACAAATCCGCGTATGCCTTGAGACATACTCTTTTCATCATGTTTTGGCACATA
Organism: Pinus albicaulis; assembly: GCA_034641835.2. Lineage (NCBI taxonomy): Eukaryota > Viridiplantae > Streptophyta > Pinopsida > Pinales > Pinaceae > Pinus > Pinus albicaulis. The sequence goes on along the minus strand of CM076575.1, from coordinate 1,870,470,992 downwards.
CTGACATTCCTTCCATCATTACCTTCTGTACTCATTGTAGATACATCAGATTGACATCATTTAACAAGTTCATCAAGACACATTCCATCAAGGACAACTTTATCAAGTAGGTTGCCATCATCTTCATCAAGTGGGTTGCCATCAAGGACAACACTCTGCATCATATTGCCAACAATCTCCCCCTTTGGACTTGATGGCAACCACGATGGTGTTTGATCACCACATCAAATAGGTACATTAAGCATAATGATATTCTCCCCCTATTCAAACACCATGTCACATGTCACTCTCCCCCTTTGTCATCAAGGGCAAAGGGCGGACCAAACCCAACACAAGGTTTTTCTCCTTATGTAGAAAGATGTGTTTTGCAGATCTGAAGTGCACTGAAGTTACCATGCTCCCCCTAAGTTCAAGCTGAATCTTCAAACATATTTTACAATGAAGTACACGACTCTATGACCTTCCTATCACCAAGGACTCATACTTACATCACAGATCCAACCTAGTGGATTTACATATTTTGACTCAACTACCCAACCAAGTGGGTTTACAGATTTGAACAAGTCCTTACATGACTTGAATATTACAAATTTACATTATGTGTTTCAACATGCCCTTTTACAACCAATTACAAAAAAAAATGACCTTTTGTTACAAAAACCAAGAAGATCTCAAGAAAGAGATTATATTTCAGAATCATCATACTGCCAACAATGCATTATACTCAGCAAGGCTAATTCTCCCCCTGAAACAGTGCATCCAAGTTCACAACACTATAATATGAAATGGGTCCCTTTTAGTTTTAATTGGTATCAACTTTGTATTATTCAAAGAGGTCAAAAAATGAAATGAAAACATTACAAAGTTACCTTTTTGACAAACCAATAATGGCTTTATGATATAAATAATTAAATCTTTTATCATTGCGATAAAGCGATCGCAAGATCGCATATCGCAATGAAAAAGGAGGCATAACTTAAAAACCATTGGTTTGCTCCGACGCGATAACACGCAATAGGCGATCGGCGATATACCATGCATGCTTTAAAAAGAGCCCCAGTTAATGCTCCCGATGCGATGTGATAACGCTATCGGCGAACGAGGATTCCAAGAGATGCCAATATAACAAAAGTGCCTTTTCGCCCTGATGCGATGCGATAAAGCCAAAAGCACGAACTTCAAAAAAGTTGTTAAAACGGGGATATTACGATTAATTTGTATTAAAAGCCTTATCTTTCTAATAGAGATTCACCTGTGCTCAACCGCCAAAACGGCCAAGGCACGCTTAAACAAATCATTCCACCAATAAATGACGTGATGGACATTTAAAAGATTGACAGGTTTTTACGGCCATTTAATGAAATAGTAAGTCTAAAATCTTTTCACGGATTGGATCCACGGCCACCTTAAGTTAATTCTTCATCATGCATTAATCAATATATTTCGCTCGTATTTGGTTTTCTCTGCCAATTCTCTGTGTTACGCTTATTTTTAATCCTGTGCAGAATTCTTCCAAGCTAATAGATGCAAGAAAAATGGGGAAGAAGTCCAAGAAAACTGCAAACGCTTCCGCTTCGCCAGCCATAAAACAAGCCATCACTGATCCAGGAAATAAAAAGAAAGGATTGATATCTGATACTACATGTTCAGGTCTTGGCAAAACTTCTTGGCAAAGTACCTATAATTTGATAGAAGCTGAAGAACCTGAAGTGACAACGGTAGAAGCCACAGTCGATACGACTCAAAAATCTGAAGGTACTTTAAAGGACTTAGCTGACTCTTTCCTTCATCGGATAGCAGCTCGGGAACAAATTCTCCCATATACGGATGTAGTAAGGTGGGCAATTGAGGAACTCCCAATCACAGACAGAACCTTCTGCACCAGAGATGGGAGAGTCTTCGGTTCATTTCAAGCTAATGATTTGAGGCAAATGTATCATTTGCCTGAGCCTGAGAAGAAGTACAACAAGGCATTTCTGGAGAAATTCCGAAATGAGAACGAAACTGAATCCGAACCCATTCGGAATTGGAGGCAAAATCCGGCAAAACACAAGCATAAATCTTCCGGTATGTATTCTGTTGATTCTCTATGTTCTCCTTATTGTTATGCTGGGATCATGATGTGTAGATTATGGGGTTTGCACGACTCCTCTAATTTCACTATAGAAATGGTTCCTTTAATGGAGGCAGCGTGTAATAGTGAAATTATGGATTGGGAAACTATACTGTCCGACAAATTAGCCACCGCAGTTCTTGATTTCAGAGGCAAGACCCGCATTTCTGAAAGGCTTATTTCCCCATTCTACTACAGTGCTTATATCCTGGACACCCTGTGTTTTAATTCTGAATTTCCCGTGCTCGGCTGGAGGTGGACTCCACAAGACCCCATGCCCATTCACATATACCATCAGAAATTGTGGAAATCCTCCCATAGGCACCATTTATACCAAATCTGCAATGGCTTCATGTTACCCATTCATTACTCTATTTTTGATAAACATGCTCCCAAGATTTCCTACCAAGCAGGGATTGATTTAACTGGCTTAGGGAGATGGTTTGCAGAGGAAAAATTTACTTATATAAGAATTTTTGGCAGCCAAGCCAAACCTCACGTTCTTCCTCTGTACATACCTGATAAACTGCTGGCAAGGGAGATAGCCTATCAGATTATTTCTGAGGGTGTTACACAAACTCTAAAGAGAAATAAGAAGCAGGTCTGGCCCTCTTTTCCTCTTAGATGTGGTGTCTACACCTTGAATGATCTCAAACATGCAGAGAAAGAAGCTACAAAGATGAAATCATTAACTCTAGCAACTCTCCCTAATAGGAAATTTGATCCCGACAAGGTTGCCTATAATGCCCTTGAACAGGCCAAAGTGGCAAAGTTTGATCATAAAGAAGATATGTTTGATGATCTTTTCTCCACAGCCGAGTCAATGTCCCAAGTTAGATCGTTGGCCAGAATGAAATATCAAGATGAAGGGTTAGTTGAATTCAACAGACTTAGAGAACAGAGGTTGCAAACTCTGCCCTTAGATCTGTTAGCAACAAGCCCAGCAGCAGGATCAAGCGAGCCTGAACAGCGACATACTAAGGAACCTCCGGTTATAACAAAAGAACAGGAGAAAGTGCAAGAGGAAACCCGGACGAAAGAGCAGGAACAGAGCACCATAAAGGTAAATCAAGATACTCAAATTGATCCCAAATTGCTCCAGGAATGGCAGCAATTTGATTCAATTATCAACAATCCTGAGGGTTCAAAGGAAGCCCAAACATCAAGAGTAGCAGACACACAGGAGACCATTTCAAAACAAGTTCCAGGTGAAACCAGCGGCCTACCCAGTTCTAAAGGAGTAGAGATAATCCCAAAGGATCCCTCCGATCAAGTTATTTTTCAGATAGAAGAAATTCCTCCCTTGGATGTCTTCTATAGCCCGAAACACAAAGCTGTGGTAAAACGACAAAGGAAGAGGAGAAGGACTGATCAGCCTTCCCTATTCCCAGAACAAACAGTGACGGGCAATGTAGTTTGGAAGGAGGAATTTGACCCCTCTGAGGACCTAACAAAACTATCACAATTTGCTGGAGCCTATTCGGCAGCAACAATAGACAAGGCATCGGAGGTGAGTCTTTTATTAAAAACAAAAGACCAGGATATTTTCTCATTACAAGCGCAACTATCAGAAGCACGGCAGAAGGCAGAGCAGGCAGAACTGCAATTGTTAACACAACAGCAAACCAATAATAAATTAACTCAACAATTGCAGAAAGAAAAGCAGAGAATTGATCAGAGTGCAGTCCAGAAGCAAAAAGAGTTATCAGAGGCATTGGCACAACTCAAGACAGCAAATGAACAAATGATGAAGATAAAAGATGAGCAGATTTCTCAACTATCAGCCCAGCTTGAGAAAACAAAGAATCTTCCACAGGTAGCTGAATTCAGGGCAGAGGCAGTACAAATAAACAAAGCATTATTAACACAGATAAAGTTGTTATGTCAACAAATCGCCCAGGCAGAACCTTTATGTGACTCAACAACATCTCTAAGTGATAAATCAACTGATGCTAGAACAGACTTCGAGCAGGCCGATGAGACATTGACCAATTATCTTGAGTGGCAAGGTACTGAGGAAGGACAGTCAGCTAAATTGCCAAAGATCTTAGAATCGCATAAAGAGATATTATTTATGGAATGGCAATCCCAGTTAATGAAAGCAGAGAGGGCAGTTTCCAGATGCAAATTAACCACAAGTAATTTGGTTGAATTGATTAATGACACTCTCTACTTATCTAACATGATTTCTCAATGTACCCCAGGTAAATTGACATCGGCTAAAACATTGGAACAGTCATGTTACCCAGAGCTGGAGAAAACTGGCAGATTAATCGCAGGAATTAACAGTTTGACATGGGACACCTATTGGATGTTCTTAGTCAAACCTTACAGCCAGAGAGCCGCCCTCAAATGCCTCTCAGATGCAATCGGATGCATCATTCCCGAAATGCAAGATGCCACCTATGATGCCCAACTCAATTCTCGCCTTAACCGACCACCAGAAGTGGAGCCGATGCTTGCAATGTGCCAGCTCAGGACTAGAGACGAACAGCCTCAGTGATGATTCATGCTGCCGACTGCCAGATTGCCGTGAAGGAGATATTCAAGATTGTTTAATACCAATTAAGTAGGATTTTTCAGTTTCATAGATATTTAGATAAATTTAGTATTTATAGACCCTTTCATGTATTTAGAAAGGGTCGTAAAGTTTTGTATATGACTTAAAACCTGAAGTTGCACTATTGTACTTCAGGCGTATTCTTTTATAAAACTGGACCAATTATTCTAATTTTGACAAAGAAGCTTTTATGCAAATGTGCACTACTGTCTTTGTGTGAAAGTATTTTTGTGTTGAAAGAAGAATCTCAAATAGCGATTGATATCGGGGAATGACTTGCAGCTCATATGGTACTATTATCTATGTCTGAATCCATTCTTTTTATATAAATTTTTGTTTGATTACTTTTGCTATTATTGAATATATGTATGTGTTTTAACAGTATTTCTGTATTCCTTCCACTATTGGATGTTTATGGTATGCTTTTCTTTCAATCATATATATGTCAACGATATAAATTGAGATAAGTGTAACAATGTTTTATCAATTACTTCATTCAACCAATTGAATGAAGTAATTATTATTTAAATAAATATCTTTGTTTATTAAATAGTGTCATCTATATGCCTATTGACAAACATAGATCATCAAACGTTGCACTTAAGAATAGAAACTTCCCGGGATATAATAGTCATTTACATTTTCGCTTATAGATTAAATACTCCATTCATTATCACTTATTATTAAACCAATCACTCATTCACCCCTTTCTATTCTTTATCGGGAAACTGGTCCCATTATATCCAGTCGGAGCCACCATCCCAAACGGAAAAGGAGCTGTTTAAGGTCCGGACCGGGTGGTCATCCCCCAATGTTGTTGCAACGATTTTCGAGGCATCAACATTTTTGGCGCTAGAAGGAGGGCCATCAACTGTGAATGGCAAGCAAACCCAAATCTGCAAACCATTCTAAGAGTAATTCCCCCTCCACATCACCTCGTACTTCCCAATTGCATGCTGGTTCTCCAGCATCCAAGCAAGAAGAAGAGGTATCCACTATCACTGCTCAAACCCACCATACTCCAGAACAATTAAGTCTTGAATCTCCTGAAGTTCAGTCTCTCATCCAAAAACTTCAGACTTTCTCGATTTCACCACAGAAATCTGAGCTATCTCAAAGCAGTGAGACTTCGCAATTCAATCTTCCTCACCCTCTCACTAGACTTCAGAGTGGGAAGCTCGGTATTGAACCTACTGAGTTCCCTTTACCTAAAAGGAAAAAGGCAAAGAAAAAAACTGAAGATTCTGACAGTGAAGCACTTTCATCCACATCCTCCATCTCATCCTCCCCAATGCGAAGTCAACCATCCACTCCCTCATTACATATTGTTGTTCACCAGGAATTTGGAACTTCAACATCTCAACCTGCTCACTCCTCAATATCAATTCCTTCCCAGACATCTGGAATCTCAACAACAGTATCATCCACCACTGGTATTACAATGGCAGATCCATGGACCAGACCTGGTGCAGTCAACATGCCCGCACCATTACATGCATTACCAGATGCTCCTAAAAAATGGCTACCCAAGTTTAATCCAGAAAATGGAACCCAAGCTGAGGAACATATCAATAACTTCATGTTAGTTCATTGAAGGAGTAACGAACGAATGTCGTTGTTAGGCTTTTCCCTTATACGTTACCAGGATCGGCAGGATCTGGTATTTTTCCTGCCTTCGATTCTATTACGATTGGAACATTTGCCAAGAGCAGTTTCTCACTAAGTATTGAGATGTGGTCTTCGCTACTAATAAATGATTCCGATCTTAGGATAGAGCATAGGGAACCAATTAAAGAATTTAATGCTCGTTTTAATAAACTTTTGAATAAAATCCCAACGACCTCCAAACCAAGTGAACAAATCAGAAGTGAGTGGTATATTACTGCCCTACCTGCCAATATAGCTATTTTTGTAGACAGGGCCGCAAAACCAACACTCACTGAAAACATGAAAGAAGCACTTGCTGTGGAGAAACGTATCAATGCTCTAGAAAAGAAAGCGGCTCTTGAGGAAAGAAAAACCAAAAAAGTTTCGTTCAAAGATGACTCAAAGAAGAAAACCTCGAAAGATCCATATGACATGGAGGGCCTCCAAAAGGTCCTCAAGACCATGTCAAATGAAATGGTTGAAATAAAGAAACAAGTCACCGAAACTTCAACCAAAAGGCCCTTTAAGAATTACAAGAAAACCGAATCAAAACCACCGAATGTCATATCTAATGCAGATTCAGATCAAGAAGAAGAGGAAGAGGAAACAATCTCATCAACTGATAATGAAGAGGAAGTTGTTGAATGCCATGGCATGTGGGATTTCATACTGCCCAACTCCGATACAGATAATGATGAAGAAGCTTTTCCTGTCTCTACTAGGAGTAAAAGTACCTCCGAACCTGTTCAGGCAACTTCAAAGAAGCAGAGTGCAGGTGCTGCTACAACAAAGGAAAAAGTACCTACAAAGAAGTCACCTGCAGTAGTTCCCCAAAACCAACCTTCAACTTCAAATACTCCTTCAACATCTAAAACATTAGTAGTGTCTGATTCAATGGATTACAATATTGTTGATGATATGAAGAAAACTAAGGAAAACATTACTATGTTTGAACTTAGCAAATTAAAACATCAGCAGAAATTGCTTCTCAAAGAATTGAATGTTGTTCCCTCTTCACCTCTTCCCAGTGCTAAAGCTGCAAATGATTCGGGTCAACCACCTTCTGGTATGATAGAAGCTACTGATTCAATCCTGATTGGAGATAGATCGAATTCTCATACTCCACCCTTCCTTTTGACCTTTGAGATCTACAACAGAAACCTTCACAACTGTTTGATTGACTCAGGGGCATCATCCAATATAATGCCAGCTTCAGTTTGTTCCAAACTGAACATAGAACCCCAAAAGTCTTCCATCCACATTGTACAGTTAGACAGAACCAAGGTCCAGGTTTTAGGAGAGATTAACTCTGTAACTATCAAGTTATCAGCTGATCCACGGGTAGTTCAACGAATTGATATCCTAATAGCTGATATACCTGAATTTTATGGGTTGATTTTGAGTAGGGATTGGTCTGAAAAGCTCCATGGGTATATTTCTACTGATTGGTCTCACATGTGGTTACCCTATAGGGGAAAGCCAAATCAAATAAAAATCAATCGAGAGAAACACATGACCCACACTGTAACAGATTTTGAACAGGAAAATCAACCAATTGCATTTAATAACAACATCTTGGGAAATTATTCATCGGAGTCATTTTTTGGAAATCTCACTGCCCAACCATCTCCTTTCTCAGTAAACAATTTAACATCACAGATTGAAAACTATTCACAAACAGATAGGTCAAGATGTTTTAATGATACTGGGGAAACTGTAAATAAGATTGTTAATACTTCTTTATTTTGGTCTTTATATTTTGATGGCTCCAAATCTAACGAAGGTTCGGGAGCAGGGTGTATCTTGGTTAGCCCGCAAGGAGAAAAAACAATGCTGTCCTGTAGGTTAGAATTTGAATGCACAAACAATACAGCCGAGTATGAAGCCTTAATCCAAGGTCTGTATAAAGCAATTGGCCTTAAAGTGCAATATTTGAAGGTATTCGGCGATTCTGAAGTTATTGTCAAACAGGTGAGAAATACAATTCACTGTCTTTCAAATCACCTCAAACATTATCAATCGCTGGTACAAGAACTCACCACGCACTTTTCTGCATTCAATATTTCTTCTATCCCTAGGTCTCAAAATTCAGCAGCAGACTTGCTAGCCAATGTTGCTTCCAAACTCATACCCTCCGAAGATTATAGCCCAGATAGATTTTCAATAGAATTACTTTTTAGGCCGTCAATTCCTGACAATGTCACTAATTGGAGAATATTTAATCACGATGAAGACATTTTACAATTTTTGACTTCAGAAAAGTCTTATGATGACCAGATCATTGAGGAAAGCAAACATGACCTTCAAATGAGAGGTAAATCCGAGGAAAATTCAATTCCAAAGCCTGTGGTGAAGCTTGAGGATCTTTATGATATTAAAGACAGATTTAAACCTGTGACCAATCCAAAGCTCCAAAGCTCTACTTTAAGGTTTGAGTTGATAAACCTTGGCACTGAACAAAATCCTCAAAACATTAATCTAGGATTAGGACTTTCTGTAGAAGAAAAGGAAGCATTCATTAAACTCTTAAAGAAACATAAACATGTTTTTGCTTGGAAATATGACGATTTAAAGACATATGATACAACTATTATCCAACATACCATTCCAATGCTTCCCGATCAGAAACCAGTTCAGCAGAAATTAAGGAAAATACATCCGAACTTAGAGAGTCAAATAAAATCGGAACTCAACAAACTCTTGAAAGCAAAGATTATTTTTCCCGTTCGGCACTCAAACTGGGTCTCTAATATGGTGCCTGTCAGAAAGAAAAATGGCGACATTAGGATTTGTATAGATTTCAGAAATCTGAATAAAGCAAGCCTCAAAGACAACTTCCCATTACCTACTATGGAGTAGATACTCCAATCAGTAGCAGGCTCTGAATTAATGTCCTTTCTAGACGGTTTTTCAGGATACAACCAAGTTTTGGTTCATTCTGATGACAGACTTAAAACTACATTCGGAACAAAATGGGGAACTTATGCTTATCAGAAAATGCCTTTCGCACTTATTAATGCAGGAGCCACATTCCAAAGAGCGATGGATATCGCTTTCAAAGGATTGATTAATAAAACGGTAGTTGTCTACCTAGACGATATTACTGTATTTTCTAGAAAGAGATCCAATCATTTGAGTGACTTAAATCAAATTTTTCAACGCTGCAAAAGGTACGGTATCTCACTCAATCCTAAAAAATCCTTCTTCGCTCTTGATCAAGGAAAGCTCCTGGGTTTTATTGTTTCCAAAGATGGTATTTATATTGATCCTGACAGGATTAAAGAAATTTCTGAAATTCCATTTCCTCATAACAAAAAATCCATGCAGTCTTTTTTAGGTCAGATCAACTTTGTCAAAAGATTTGTTCCTGATTTTTCTCAGATCATTTTACCATTACAAAATATGATTAAAAAAAATTCAGTGTTTAAATGGGGATCTGTGGAAAAGGAAGCATTTGATTTAATCAAACAATCAATAATCAATGCCCCCGCTTTAAACACTCCCAATTTTTCTAATCATTTCACATTGTATACTATCACATCCGATTTATCTTATGCAGCAGTACTCACTCAGATTAATGATCATGACCTTGAAGCACCAATTTCATTTTTTAGTTCAAATTTCCAGGGTGCAGAACTAAATTACTCCGAAGTTGAAAAACAAGCCTTTGCTGTGTATAAAGCCATTAAACACTACAGGCCCTTCCTTTTAAAAGCCCATACAAAAGTTATAGTTCCTTTTTCTACAGTAAGGCAATTACTGATCCAAAGGGAATTAGGTGAGAAAAGGGCAAATTGGGTTACAACACTTCAAGAGTATGACTTGGAAATCAAGCCAGCAAAGATTGTTAGAGGCCAAGGTTTTTGCAGGTTATTAGCAGGAGCATCCAACATTCCGGAATCAGGTGATACATAACATATTGAAGAAATCAACCAGATAAGTATTTCCAATTCTGAATCTCAATACGCAGATTTAATCTTTTATTTGAAAAATGGATATGCACCTCCTAATCTTTCTTATAAAAACAAACGGGCCATTAGATTAAAAGCAAAAAACTTCATAATCATTGATGATGTACTTTTTAGACAAAACTATGATTTAGTTTTATTAAGATGCCTAGAAAAACCTGAAGCACAAAAGGTTTTGCAGGAGCTACATGATGGACCAGCCGGAGGACATTTTGGAGCTGACACAACAGCTCACAAAATCATTCATGCTGGGTATTATTGGCCCACTTTATTCAGAGATACTCACGAATATGTAAGGAAATGCCAAATTTGTCAAACCTCCAGTGGAAGACAAAGAAAATCAGCTTTCCCTTTGCAACCAGTCAACATTGAGCAACCTTTTGAGCAATGGGGATTGGATATCGTTGGGGAAATTTCTCCACAGTCCTCCAAACAACATAAGTATATCCTTACTGCTACTGATTACTTTACCAAGTGGGTTGAAGCAATTCCGTTAAAAACAACAAACTCTGAAGGAATTATAGAATTTATAGATCAATTCATCATTACTAGGTTTGGTGTCCCAAATGCTCTTGTTTTTGATAATGCATCTTATTTCTCTGGTAATGCCATGTTTGAGTTCGCTATTAAAAGAGGTTTTAAACTAAAATATTCTGCAAATTATTATCCCCAAGGTAATGGTCTAGCAGAGTCTACCAATAAAAATCTCCTTAAAATCATTAAGCGAACTATTGAACAGAATCATAAAAATTGGCATAAATCTTTAATATTCGCACTATGGGCAGATAGAATAACACAGAAGGCCTCCATAGGTACTTCTCCATTCAATCTTGTATATGGGAAAGAAGCAATATTACCAACCAATCTAGCACTTCCTTCCCTTGCCCTAGTACAGTTTATTGAAGAAAACCCCTCTTCTTCTATCCAACTTAGACATGATCAAATTTTAAAATTAGAAGAAGAAAGAGAAAAGGCCAAAATTACTCATGCAAAACATCAGCAGATAATCAAAAAATCATTTGATTCAACTTCATCTAGTTCTAAACAGTTGCAGGTTGGTGATTTAGTTCTGAAATGGGATAAAGCCCATGAGGATAAAGGTAAACACACCAAGTTCCAAAAGATGTGGCTTGGACCATTTCAGATCAGCGAGAAGATAGGCCATTCGACATTCATGTTACCAGATCTAACAGGAAAGAGGGATTCTCTTCCTGTTAATGGCCTCATCTTAAAGAAATTCTTCAATTGAGAAGGTAATCCCTTCTCCTTTAGTTCTAAGTAGGATTTATTTTTTAGGATCATTAGGAAATAAAATTGTAAGGTATCTTCCATTGACCTTTGCTGTATTTAAAAGTTGCTCAAAAGAAAGGATTGTTGATATTCACTTTTAAATAAATAGAAGTCTTAAACAAGAGGAACAATTTCTAGGAAACTAGGTATAATTGCATTCTGAAGCCACCCTTTAATTTTTGCGAACTCTTCTCAAAGTTTAGAAGTATTAAAAAATCATTTTATGTTTTTAAATTGGTCAACAAAAAAGGTTATCAATATCAAAATAGAAACTAATCCAATTTCAGCATCTTCAACTCTTACCCTGTCATCCATTTACTCTTAAGGAGAAAATTGTCCATCCCATTCACCAAAAGTTTATGATTACTCAGAGTGTAATTCTAGAATTTTGATATAAAAGATAAGAGGTCTTATTACAAGCCTGCTTACCATGATCATAGGGAAATAGTTTAACCAACATTACCAATACTGCATACCAAAACAGGGTAATGGCTTAGAATTATAAGACAAGGGGTCTCATCACGAGCCAGCTTGTTCGGTTAGATTACTACTAGTGAATGGCATTGTCAAACAGCTGGCCACCAAACCAGGACAATGGCTTTTTATCTTAGAAAATAACAGAAAAAGTAAAAGGAAACACAAAATATGAAAGCATATTTTGAATTCATTAATTAATGTATCTCAAATGGATGGGATAATGGACAATAACATGGTTAAAAGGTATCCCTGTCAGAACTATGAACGTTTGCTGGCAGCAGCGGCTCTACCTATGACAGACGAGTTAACTATAAAAGCTGCTTTGGAAAGGTTTTATGTTTTATCATTATAAACCAATAGAGGCCTATTTAAAACTTAGAATGTATCTAATTTTCAACAAAGAGAGGAAATTAGCAAAAATAGTTTCATTTTATTTGGAGTGCATATATACTTAGTTATATTAGAATTTTCCCTTTTGATTGAAATTCTATTTTGAAAAAGTTTAAGTATTTCCATACTTTTCAGAGATAATTGTTTCTTCCAGCGAATCGCCAATTGTTGTCCTCTACAACAACCCCCCCATTTTATATAATTTTATCCACAACATTATAATATGAAATGGGTCCCTTTTAGTTTTAATTGGTATCAATTTTGTATTATTCAAAAAGGTCCGAAAACGAAATGAAAACATTACAAAAAAAAACCTTTTTGACAAACCAA